>JAZDUA010000023.1:7245000-7460000 GCA_038098605.1 Gryllus longicercus
ATTACTATTTTGCAAAGTAGATACGTGTTGTATCTTGAAAAAGGCCCCCTTCCGAACGAGCAGAGCTTCTGGGAGGGAATAGGAAAAAGCATTGGAGACGGGATAAAGATCACAAACATTAGATAAAGGCCGCGAATACGACAGATCTCATAACTGGCTGCCAAATTCACACAGCACATGTCTACACAAATAAATTACCCCGGCAACGAAGTCAGACGGATGTAAGCTATTAAAAGGATGTTACTCGCATTGTCACATCCCGAGAAACAGGGGAGCAAAGGGGGGAGGTAGACCCTTGACTGACATAAATTTGGTGAAATTCATCATTCTTTTCTCATAATTTATTCACCCTCTGACAACCATTTTTTTACAACCATTTACAACCATTTGGTTTTGTTGTTTAGTATTTAGTCATTCCGAAGCAGCATTGAAAGTTATAATATTACTCATAGCAATATGGAAAAAAATCAAAACATAACCCTAAATCTTGCAATTGGAAAGGGTTTACAGAATAAAATTTTCATTTTTTAAATTTTCACTTGATTTTTACATTAGTTTGTTGGTAAAACATATCTTCAACATTTATTAGAACTTTTAATTTCTGTTACTAGGAAATATTTTTTCTCAATTAATTTCATGAAAACATACAAATAATTACATTAATTTACAAATAATTTCCTCCATAAAATTAAAAAAAATGTATTACTGATGTTAGAGGAAACATTCTAGTGAATGTTGTTCATATAATATATGTACATTAGTCGGCAAAATTTCACTCATGTATATGAAATAGTTTTTGAGTTATTATGTAAATCATTTCAAAAACTCAAACTTGCGGGAAATGAGCTACAAAGTTAGGAAAGGTCTTAGTTCACATTAGAATGCTCTAGGTGCATAATCTAGACCCTCATTCTGTTTCTTTCATGCTTCTTATTCAAATCTCAACTTCTTCCTAAATTTTCTTATTTCTTTTGTTGCTTCTAGGCTTATTATTATCTTTACATAATTTGTATTATTATTTTTATCTAATTTGTAACAGTTGTCAAGCATGTCACAAGACAAGTGACATGCTTGGACGTTTAGAGACATTTCTCAAGAATGAGAAAAGATAATAGAAAAATTATTTCACCATATTGAAGAGAAACCTCTAAAAAAGAAAAAACTAATTGAAAAATGCAATTTTTGATCCTTCAAGGTGCCTAGAGTCTGTTTCACTGAAAAGTTTTAAACTTAAGAATGCTACATATCAGTCACATCCATTGAACAGAGTCATGGCTGTTTTATGATGTTTCGTTATATGATGACATGATTGCATGTAGTGACAACTGCAAATCATTTTTTGCTACTGTTGATCTAATGACGAGACACACCGTAAAGAATTGTATAACAGCATTTACCATATTCGTGAACACAAGGAGAGTAAGGAGAATCCCCCTTAAAAGTTTCTTTTCCGCCGATTCTTTGGAATAATGATACACATTTGAGAAAGAAGCTCTCGAAACCATCCAGAAATCCCTTGAACTAATTAATTAATATAACCATATATCTGATTAGAAGCCTCTCAATAAACAAAAGATAGAGCACATAAGCCAAACTTGACATGTTTTCACTCCCAGTTTTGACGTAGATGAACCAGCTACGAAACAAACAATGAAGCTACGAAACAATGAAGCTACAACAGATGTTGTCCCTCGATGTCCTCGTCGTTAGCGTGGATGTCATGTTCTGACAGTGACGGATTTTCGACAGTAGCTCTGTCAAGCTACGTCGATTTCAACCAGTCAGGATGAGAATTCCAGCATTTGAACGCTTTGACCGGTAACTTTCTGTGGTGTCTCCTATCAATATCATGTGAATGCTGGAGGAGTACCCTAACAAACAAGCCACAGACTGGACTTCCTTCATCATTCTTGTTCTCTCCTCTCTCCTTACGCGCGTGCACACACGTACCTACACACACACACACACACTCATAAGCACTCACCACCACACGCGTCGGGAATTTAGAGTATGTCCCGGCTGCGTTGTTGTTCCGCTCGAGGAGATGGAAACCCCATGCCAACGAGTAGGACGGTGCCGAACCTCACATTCCTTTTCCCGACTGGTAACCTGGACTACCCTTATGGGACCACTGACGTAAGGCGTTAACGCGACCGGGATCAATGTTCGCTCACCCACTTGAAGTCCACTGGGCTTGTCTCCCGCGCCTAACACTGCGCGCGTGTGCTGCAGGGAGCAGGGGCCGCGTCTGCGGCGCGTGCCCGGCAACGCTACGACGCACGGCATTGAGTTCGAGTACAAGATGGCGGGGCTGGTGGCGCTGCGCGCACGCAGACTGGGGCTGCGCTTCGAGGTGAACACGAACGTGAACTTGACGCGGCCGCTGGACGACGTGGTGGTGCGTGTGCGGGAGCGGCCAACGTCCCCCTCCGACCCCCGCACCACCACCGCCCCCACCTTCGAACACACCCACCACCCTGCCACGGACCCAGGACCAGCCTCCTCGTCCACTCCTGGTGCTAACTATAGCCCTGCCTCCGCACCCACCCCCGGTCCCACCCCAACTTCCACGCCCTTTCTCGCCTTGGCGCCTGCTCTCGTACCCACTCCCGCATTCGCCTGTGTACCCGCCTCCTCCTTGTCCATTCCCGACGCTGTTTTCAGTCCCGACGCCCCATCAGCCGGCGCATTGTCTTCCGTTTCCGCCCCCGCTCCCGATTTTCCACCCCCCGCACTCGCCTTGGTGCAGCTCTTCCACGGCAAGGGCGAGATAGCGCCGAAGGTGAGTGAACCAGCAAGCTGTTGTCTCCAATCTCTTTTCGAACAACGTACGACCGTCAACAAACAATAATCAAGTTTAAGAAGCACAGTGAGCTGGAGTTTTTAAAATGGAAAAGAAAGAAAGAGAGCGTGAAACGTCCAAAAAATATAATAAGGAAATCCAATGAAACATAAAAACATTTTATATCTCAGAAATATGAATAAATGTGTCATCAAAAATACAAACATTTTTTCTGAAAAACAATAAAATAGTAGTTTATGTAACAAGGGAGCCAAACAAGCGATTACCGCACGAGTCAAATTTGTCGTCCGAGCGTAGCGAGGACGATAAAGGCACGAGTGAGGAGTAATCATCTCGCGCCCATGTTGCGTACACTATTTTAACAAGCCGTGTGCGAAACGCAAAACGTCAAGTAAAGGAATATAAATTAAATTTCAAATAACCAGAAATACCTTACTTGTACAAAAGTATATGGATTCTAAGTAAATTACTTGTACAAAAGTCTGTATTAACACTATTATTTGTAAATAATAAACAAAGATGAAAGACATTTGCGAATCGTTTAAGATGTTTCGCACACGCTTCAAGACGTTTCGCCCACGTTTCCTGATGTTTGGTACACTGTGAAAAAATTAATTGTTTCGCACACGGAAAACAAGCACGAGAACCGCATATCGCGTAGAGTGTGAAAAATAGTTTTAATGTAGTAAAAGATGATATATTATTATCATACGTATTATATTTGGTAACATGTTGCATTTTCGAAATTAAGAAATTCAAAATCATAACTAACTTTTAGTTTACGACATAAAACTCCTCCCAATGTTACCAGAAATTGTACCTCGTGCAGGAAAATTCAAGTATCCCCCCTCATCGCTTCGCTCTCTCCCCGAAGCGTTGCCGTGGGAGACGCCAGATCTGTGCAGGATCTGCGGTTGCTTCCGATGATATACGAGGATCTGTAGTATTGCCTTCTTCTTATGGAGTTAGGAGAGGTGTTAGAGTTAAGGTGGAATGATAACGGAAGACTTTAGAAGTAAAATAGATCTAAAACTCTTCTTTGAATTGTAGCCTGAGGATGGGGTAAAACGTA
Source organism: Gryllus longicercus (assembly GCA_038098605.1). Taxonomy (NCBI): domain Eukaryota; kingdom Metazoa; phylum Arthropoda; class Insecta; order Orthoptera; family Gryllidae; genus Gryllus; species Gryllus longicercus. The sequence continues at coordinate 7,248,876 of JAZDUA010000023.1, forward strand.
GTCTCCAAACGTCACTCAGAAACTATTAATAAAATGTTTGTTAAGATACTCTAATTTGTATTGTTTTTTATAAACTGTCCATGTAAACCAAGTGACCAAATTCAATCAATATATGAAATAAAATGAATAATTCACCGCATGTTGAGCAATGACGTGGGTGTGCGCAGGACTTCGTGTCCAAGGGAAAGAAGTTTTACATGGGGACGTTCTTCGATGCCTTCCTGCGGCTGCGGGGGCTGCGCACCCCCGGCGACGGGAAGGACAAAAAGGCAGAGGACGAAGAGGAGCGGCGCTTCGTGTGCGAGTGCGCTCCGGAGGATACGTACTTCGTGGTGTTCACCACGAGGACGCCCGCTCCCTCGCTGCGCCCGCTGCCGCCATCGCCGTCGCCGCCACCCACCACATCATCGCCGCCGCCGTCGCCGCCGCCGTCGCCGCGGCCGCCGCCGCCCTCCCCGGCGCTGCGGCTGCCCGCCGACGCACGCGCCCTCTTCGAGGAGCTCCTACGCACTGATAACGGCGATCGCGACACCTGCGTTCTATCCTTCACGCAGGACGACACAGAGGTAAAGGCTCAGCCAAGGAGACTTTCATTACGGGCTGTTATATCGCATCCGTAGCCTCAGGGAAGGGGGAGGGAGAGTGAACAAGTATGGACTACAGGCTGTTCTATTTCTTAGGCTGTTAGTCCCGTAAGCATAGTTCATGTGTTGTGTATTTGTAAATGAGAATGAAGTCAGTTCGTGAAGATACATTTGTTGAATTCGACGTAAATTTACATGGGCCCGCGTAAGGCGCGGCCACATAAGGAAAACATACAAATTTGACTTCTTTTTTCCGAAATCTCGAAGTGCGCGGATGTTGGTCCAGGTTTCGCTTCTAGGAGCCTACAGATAGAGACTGCGTTAGCTCTTGGAGAGGGTGTGGTCACCACGTAGACTAACGCGGTCACTCCAGGCTTGTGACACGCTATGGCGGTAGGCTGAGACTATAGGCTGCGACTGGCTCGAAGTCGTCGGGTTTATAGGGCCGCCAGCCTATTGGGAGACCGCACGGCGATACGGCGACATTGGTTAGTCAGCTTGACCGAATTTCTGTCGCGCGCCAATTTTGAATGTTAGGCGCATACACTGCAGCATGTTGTATATTGGGAGGTGGCTATATTCCGCCAGCGTCGACCTACGGGTCTGCATACGGTTTTCTCGCTACCTTTCTCCCCCCGCGGGTCACCGCACTGGTCAGGCACGACTTAAAGCTCCCCACCGGATTCCCAACATGTCTTGCTTATACGTCTGTGTGTGTATGGGAGAAGAGGAGACAGCAATGAGGAAGGAATGACCATGTGCAATCACCATTTAGTAGGTACTGCTCCGATATTTGCCTGGATTGATTCGACATGTGTAACCACGCATAACTACCTGCAGGTCGGCGAGCGATTTTCATTCCTCTATATACCTCCCATCAGTGGCTCAGACCCAGGCTGTTGCAGTGCCTCCGACCCAGAGGTCCTAGGGTTCGAGACCCGGCGATGGCAGGATTTTCGGCACTAGCTAGATGGCTAGGACTAATTCAGCGGCTGTCTGAAGGAAAATTCTAGCAGCGGCTGCTCTGGTGGTAATTTTCTGTATATTCTCCGATCAACACCAGGTGAATGCCGGGTCAGTTTCCGAACAAACGGGCCACGGACCGCGCACGATCTTTCGTTCCTCCTCCGTGCCCTATCATCACTAATCTCTTACACACACACACACGGCGATATGCACTACACTACCACACATGACGGGGGCTTAGAGCTTGTACTGGCTGGTGGGAAATACCTGGTTGGGGAAACCCCGTAAGCCGACGAGTGGACCTCCAGCACCTGCTGCCTCGCCGAGTTGAGCGCTCCGGCCGAGAGACGACGAGTGAGGTGGCGGGGGTGCGGTGTGCGCAGGTGTGGAACCTGCGGGAGGGCCAGGAGGACGAGCAGCTGTTCCGCGAGCAGTTCCTGCCCCGCTTCTTCATGGTGTGCGGGCAGGCGAACGCGGACGCGCTGGACGCGCTGCTGGGCGCCGAGCTGGAGGCGCTGGCCGGCGGCGCGCTGCCGGGGCGCATGGACCACGTGCGCCGCTACGTCGACTGCCTCAAGCTCTGGGCGCAGCCGGCCCACGGCGTGGCGGCGCAAGGTGAGGGGCGGACGCCGGCCGCGCCACTCAGCCATTCGGCCGGTTCGCGCGAACCGCTTTTCGAATTGTAGTTTGCAGAACCGGTGAAAATTTATCACAATCATGTTGATAAAATTATTGTCGCTCTGAATAACATTTTTTTCTGATTGGAATAACCTCTCTTGATTTGATCCTACTTTGCTGATCCTGCTTTGGCTGATTAGCACGCGACAATTTTTGTGGAATCCTGGCTACGTCTTGGCCGCCATTCGCCTGCTGCATAAAAATAAGAATTTATTAGAACGTATTGGAGAGAACTGGTTGTTAAAACTAAGTCATGCCACCACTGAGAAAGACCACTCCTTCAGTGTTAGTTCTAGCTAAAAGAGTTCTCTACTCACTCTTAGAGTACTCTATGCAGGGGATTGTTATTAATTTTCTCAGTGTATTGGTACAATCATCCACCATGTGACCAACGAGCCGCCATTATTTTTTTAAAGTATGTCGTGTTTCTACAAATTATTTTGCCCAGTCTTTCTTCAAGATATTGTAGTTTGGTTTACATAGATGGAAAAACATTCTGTAGAAGAAAATTGAACAATAAGTGAAGTATTTGTTGATTTTTTTTTCATTTTCTAAATGATAATTGCTTCCCTGTCAAAGTTACGTTAAAAAAAATAGTTGATGAAATTGACGTTCCCTGAGAAAATATTTTCTTGAAATTTCATTACAGTATCGGCTAATCATATTGAAAAGGTTGCTCTCCGAAAGTATAGCAAGTAATTGACATTCGCATAAGACAGGGATTCCCAACGTGGTCAGAATAGACCACCTAGGGGTCGATGACATTTTGAAGTTATCAAAGGGGTCGAGCAAATATGAATGGACGTCTCGTCAGAACAATCAAGTTCCAATTGATTACGAAAAGCTAGAGGGGCTACAACAGCGTTTAGTTTCTCGCATGATTGAACATAGTTACGTAATATTAAAATATTGTAATTTCTTCCAAAGTGAAAACACAGTTATAACTTGAAAAAGTCCTATTCAAACGAAACGCCTCTCGTACATATCTGCATTTATTTCAACCGTTAGGAACAGTAGTCATTTTTTACTTTTAGAAATGTAACGAACGTGAATAAATTTAACTGTAACAGTATTTCCAGAACATAATACAGAAAAGCAAGAATAATTTCACACAAGCCTGCCTTGATTACATATGAAGTGAGTAGGGGGGACATAGGGGTTCTGAAACAGGAAGTGCTTATCTTATCAGCTTATCTTATCTACTTCCGGTCCAGCGCCCAACAGTGGATGTCAACAACCGGCGCCACCAATTATAATGGCCCCTTATCATCCCCACCCCCACCCTTATCAGCCCCCACCCCCACCCTCCCCCCTCCCCACTTCCGGTCTCTCACCCCCCACTTCCTGTCTCCCACAACATCCGGTGTCAACAACCGGCGCCACCAATTATAATGCCCCCGAATGTCAACAATCGTTATCACCACCCTTCCCCCTCCCCCTCCCCACTTCCGCCCCCCTCCCCCTCCCCCCGCCCACCCGATGTAAACAACCGGCGCCACCAATTATAATGCCCCCACCGACCGGGGTCAATGTCCCCTCCCCTTGCGACCTCTGGCGGCGAAGTGTGGAAGCGTGCGCGCACTCTGGCGGTGAATTGTGGAAGCGTATATGTCTGCGCTCTGGCGGCGAATTGTGGAAGCGTGTGTGTGTGTGTGTGTTTCAAAAATGCTGCTGCCTGAAGCGGATTCGAACCAGCCTCAATTCCATTTCCGGAGGCGACCAGCACTCTGGCTCTGAGCTACGGTGACATCTCGAGTCAAGCTGTCTGCTTTGGGGTACTGATATTACACGCGGTCGGGAGGCTGGCGGCCGGGTGGATGATAAGGGGGGCAGGGGCGGGCGGCTGAGGGCGCGCGCTGCGGATGCTGATAAGGGCGAGGGGCGCTGAGGGTGCGCGCTGCGGATGTTGATAAGGGCGGGTGGCTGCCGCTGTGGGCGCGCGCTGGCGGTCGGGTGAATGATAAGATAGCGGCGGGCGCTGGCTGCTTTTTTCGCCCACTCATTAGCGCTATAGAGATACTACACGCGCGCGCTCTCTGGGAGCAATTCGGGGAACGAGATGGAGTTGTGAGCGATGTCGGGGCGCGCATTTTGAATGCACTCTATATAAGATAGCCAGCCGCGCGTCTCTCTCTCTCTCTCGCTCGCTCCCCCGCTGAAAAGACTTTCATAATGAAAAAAGGGAAACCCTAAAAGGCGGTGACAGGGAAAAAACAAATGAAAAATCAGTTCAATTGAAGAAATGTTTCTTTTTAGCGAAAACAAATGAATAAAAATTAAAGTCATTAAATTTCATTCAAAGAATGTAAATAAGATAGAAGTTAGCAAAAAATACAGATCAAAGACGCAAATGTTTAGAATGTACGCACATAATCGTAGATCCTAACTGCATGCACTTGTATTTTCATATTGATATACTACGCTTTATAACCCTCTGTACATAGGCTAGATTGTCAAAACGAGTACAACCTCGAGACTGTGCTGACGTATATGGGCGTCAATCTTCGTCGCTGTGGGCTGGAGGCCGGAGCCGTATTTTCGAATGGACAACAAAGAGACTGGATGGATTGACGAACGCGAGTGCTGTCGCAGTGCTTACCCGACCGGTGATGGAGGTGGCCGAGTCGAGTCCAGCGAACACTTCAGCGCCGTGAGAATAAAGTCTTCCGATTCAGGAGGTCTCCTTTTTGTTTACTATTATGTTAAATTGCCATTGAACATGCAGGAAGAAGGAACATTTATTGTGTGAAGATTTTATTAATTTTTATCAAAGAAAAGTTATAATAGCTCGGCTACTTACCGCTGCTATTGAATCTAAAGGTTCTGCAACGTTATATGTTTATGAATAGAAAAAAAAATGACGGCTGCAACTTTATTTCTTCTTAAGCATCTAATATATTAGAAAATTCTCCAATCACTTCCAATACATTTTTTGATGCAAATATTTTATACGAGATTGTGAAGAGTTCCTTACCTTCTTCGGGCACGCTTGTGGGCTTGTTGCGGCAAGCCGAAGCGTAGGTCGGCGCCAGCCACTGCTCGTATGGGGACTTTAGCAGTTGACGTGTCGGACTAATAAATGGATCAATCGACTGAAGCGCTTTATAATTTTAAATCGAATTTTTAAAATGTTAATTTTTTAATGAAATAAAAAACTTTTGATTATTTTCCATGTAAAATTTTCGAATTGAAATATCTTTAGATAATACTAGTATTGAATTATGAACAAAGGTAATTATTAAAAATAAGTATGAAAATGGTTTATAGTTAATATTTAAAATAATGTCACCTTTATGAATCCAAGAATGTTCATTATCAAATGCATTTTTTATATGTATGGGAAGATTTAGTGTAGTGTTAATAATGTCATCAAAATTATAAAAAATGTTTACTTTTACGATAAATTGCCATTGAACACGCAGGAAGAAGGAACATTTATTGTGTGAAGATTTTATCAAAGAAAAGTTAAAACAGCTCATCAAAGGAGAAGTACAGTGCATCTTGAATCCATGAATCTCTTCCCTACTCCTTTAGTGTAAATAGGAGCTACTGTCTCTATTTTTATTCTTCTTTCAACTGTTTTGCTGTTTCAAACCTATTAGCTTTGATCTCTAATTTAACAATGTGTGGGAAAATGACCACTTATATACAATAATTTTTAGCTAAAAAATCTAAATAAATGCCCGAAGCACGTGAAGATCCATCACAGAAGATACCTTGAACTCTTGAGAAAGTTAGAACGCAAATGATTGAATCTCCAGAGATTGGCGTTGCACCATTAAATCTAGTGGCCGGTTTCATAACTAATACCCCCTCTCTACACGCATTTCTTCAATTTTTATAGAGCGTTATTAGGGTATTTCCTAACCAAAAATTACCAATTCAATGTAAAATCTGTCAAAGATTTGATCGCACTCAAGCTAACTGTGAACGCGCTCCGAGATGCGTTAGGTGTTTAGGTAACCATCATTATTCAAAATGCACGGAACCTAAAACACAAACAAATCGGAAATGCGTTAACTGTAAAAGAGATCACACGGTCAATTGGAAAGGTTGTGAAGTTTATCAGAAACCGATAAAAAATCAAACAGAGCGGTATAAACAGAGACGAGAGGCTTTTAATAACAGAGAATCCCACGAGATTAAAAACCTTGACCGAAAACCAATCCCTCAAAATCATCCACAACAAACAAACCCAACACAATGACCTCCAATAAATCCCTGGTTTTCAAATCCTCAAAGACTTAATAGCCAAGTCCCCCCGTTTTCGAACGCCAATCTCCCTCTACACCAAGGACAGGTAATAACCACAATCATCAACCAAGTAATAAACGCACTCATTCCACAAATACAAATATTAATACAATCAGCCCTCGATAATGGACGTAAATAAAAATCCAGAAACAAACATTCTCAACTGGAACGCGAACGGAATAAAAAGGCAAGAAAATCAATTACGACACTTTAACAAGCCACAACATAAAAATAGCTTGTATTTCAGAAACTCACCTGTTACCTCAAATCAAGTTCTCAATACCAAGTTTTAATATCTATCGCAACGACCGTCTCTCAGCGACGGCCGCAGGAGGAGTGACCATAATAGTGCACAAAGATATAAAACATACGTTAATTAATAGTCCTATGAGCAACGATCTAGAATCTATAGCAATAAAAACCAAACAACAAAGACACAACCATAATATGCCGATATTAACCTCCTAATAAGCTATTCCCTAGAAAAATATAGTCTGAAATTTTTGGAAATAATGATAATATCATGCTAATAGGTTACCTTAATAGCAAACACTGCGATTGAAAATGCAACACAACAACTCCTCAATGGCAAAATTTACTAAATCTACCACTCTCAATTTAAGTATTCTGGCCCCAATAGAACTCACCCCCTTACAACAATAATATAATTCCTGACATATTAGCCTCATCAAAAAAATATTGATTTTCCCCTATATCAAAAAGTAATTCCTGAACTCGATTCGGATCACAACCCAATAATCATATCATTTCATCCTCTCTATCATTTTATTATAAACAGCAAGAAGGTAAAATAAACTGATCTAAATTCAGGGAAATTTTAAAAAATGAATTACAAACATCCGCAAAACAATCTGAAAAAGACTTAGATAATGAAGTAAACTATTAGTACACTTACAAGGATCCCTCACCAATTCTACCACATTTCTCAAAATAACAAACCCAATAAACAACAAATCCCGGTAAAAACCTAATGAAATGTAAACACAATTTAAGACGCTATTGGCAAATGACGACCAGACTTAAAAAGAAAATTAAACGAACTGACGAGTTAAAACTAAACTAGACCAGCATAGGCAAGCTTTCAGACTTTTCTAAAAGAAATTCACCCGTCATCTAGGCATATGGGACATATGCCTAGACAAAAAAAGACAAAAACAAGAATTTTCATACATAAAACTAGGTTCACAAGTGGCAAATTCTGATTTTGAGAAAACATCTCTTATAGCTACCTTCAAAAGCCGTTCAACCCATTCGAAAACGATCATTTTCATCAACATGTAGAGGAATTCAATCAGAAACCACTATATACAGCTCCAATCAATATAAAGTACCCCATCAGAAATTAAACAAGAAATCAAAAACTAAGAAATCAGCAGGGACTTTATTTCTAACAAAGTTCTAAACGAGTTAAATAACAATTCGATAGCAGACATAGCAACAATATTTAACACAGCATTCAGAATAGCTTACTGTCACAACGATTGGAAAATTCCTTCCGAAAACCAGGAAAGAACCCAAAAGATCCAGTGAACTATGAACCTATAACCCTACTCCCGTCATTGACGAAACTATTAGAGAAACTGATATGAAAACGATTCATAAAATTCATGCACACATTCCAGACACTCAATTTGCATTTCGATCTAACCACTCCACAACACATCATTACGGCTTACCGAATATATGGCGCAAGGATACCAAACAACACCGCAATATTCCTAGACATCACCAAAGCGTTTGACAAAATATGGCATCAAGGCCTTCTCTACAAATGAAATAGGCACTCCAGACTACTTATTCCATCTGATGAAATGTTTTCTAAATCAAAGAAAGTTCCAAATCAAAATGAATCCTTACGCCAGAACAGGGCTGCCTCAAGGCCATTATCACCGGTATTATTCAATTTCCGATTAACCACACCTAATAGATTCGCAAATAGCGCGAATAGTGAATAGCAAATAGCGCAAATAGCTTTTTAACGAGAAATAATACATAGATTAAACGTAGTTGAAGACTACCGGCCTGTCAATGCTAGCGGAGCAAACTTTTCGCTCATATTTATAGGAAACATTACAGATAATAATTCATCTGCACTGTAGTCTAATTTCTACACTAGATCATTTTTACATATATATCATGATTTAGGAATGATTATTGACTATTTCTACGAAGTCAGAAATCACACAGAAGTTGTAGTATAATTACAAAAAATAATTTAATGGTGGTAAATTGACTTATAAAAATCACAATAAAAATTCAAAAAAAGTTTCAATATGAACTTATAAACTAAACAGATACGTAATATTTATCCATATCTCGAAAAGTATGCAAATAATACACATGTTTGCGAAATTATAATCCGCCTACAACTTTTATAATTACAAGGAATACTCATATTGATCTTCGGTGAAAACTTTACCACTCAAATGTACACATTCTTGACCCATTTTTACCAAGTGTCCTATTTATATGAAATATTTTGAAACCATTTTTGAAATATATATGAAACCATTTTTGTTCTTTCTCATTTTGTTCATTTTTCATTAATCTCTCATTATAATCTGTTTTTAACAATTTATCTGTTGACGAATTGAATATTTTTTGCCAAATTATAGAATTATTATTGAATATTTTTAGCGTACATAATAATAAATTATTATTTCCGAATTCTCCGTTTTTCTTTCACAAGGTACGCTTTCATAGGTCTAAATAAAATGAAACACCCAACGCATAATATATTTCAATTGATGAATCAAGTAGCAATAACTGGAGTTTTTAAATACCTTCCTACATTTATTTCCCAATAATTTAGTTCATCTAAGAGAAATTTGCGAGATAATTTGGTGTACTATAAATATGACAGTGGTAAAAATCAACATCACTCAAGGCGACATTTCTAAACATTTCATAGCCAAACATTTCTAACAAATGTATTGTCTGTTATTTCGATTGGGAAATACATACGCGAGATATTATTGCGTGCGCGACAGATTATGAGAGCAGAGATCTATTCCTATACGAGTCTATTCATATAACCAAGTTTCGAATTCATTCACAGAAAGCCAGTTTAATATGCTAAGAGACGAGTGGCAGAACAACCAAATACACGTGATGTTGGCAGCACCACAACAGTGAAAAAAATTGGAACTATCCGAAATCGTTTATACCAGATTGTTCCAGCAGGGTTTGGACCAAAAATAATTAAGATATTGCCAATTTTAAAGTTGGGTGGAACCCTCACGCCTATTATCATCCCCAGCTCTGTTACCTCCGCCCAAAATAAGATAGCGAGTTCTTTCACGAAGGACAGGAACATATTATTGAAAATTTTAGTAGATTTCGCGAAATATGGCGTGCAATATGTGCTATTTACAAACATTATAAAACAAGATTTTCTCAAAACTGCCTCCAATACGAGACTCTTTGGTATTTATTCAATTCGAAACGATTTTTCAGAAAAAAGCTAGACAAAATGATAACTAACGGGCTCACAGGCCTGAAGATCCAGCGGTCGGGCGGGGGCCCCCTCACCCCCCCCCGCGACCGGATGTTTCGGTTGATAGAGGACGCAAACAGAAAAAATATTTTATGAGGTTGAACTCTATCAAGTGCTTATCAACTCTATCCCCAGTGTGCGTCTATTATTTGGGATAAAAGATTTAAGAAAGAATTTATTTATATAATTATTATAAAAATTATTGCATATCATTTAAGCGAAAAATATTGTCGCCAACCAGAATGTCACTCCGTGTTATAGGAAGTAAATGCTGCATCCAATAGTAAATATCCAAGGAATAAGTGTATGATAGCAAGGAATTATAATTATGCGTTCTATGCCGAATGATAGAAGGGAAGTGTATTCTCGAGGCACGGGTATTACGTATGAACCTAACGTATCAACTTTACCTTTCAAAGGACTTATCGACAGTAGCTGCTTTTTAACGAAGGAACTAAACAAAAAACATTGCCATCGAAAGTATCATAAACGCCTTTTTCAGTTTGCAAAACTGCAAGAAACACCATTTCCGACACTTCTGCTGCTGGGTTGTATGCATAAAAATTAAAATGTCTAAACAATCGTGTCTTACAAAAAATACAAATATTTACAATGAGCAATCAGTATGAATACATTCTACAATTCCGAAAAGTTGGGATTTCATAAGAAAGTGTCTGCCATCGGAGAAATTTCAAATTCACTATCATATAATATACTACCAAGAATGTAGTAATTTTGTACTGGACTATACACAATTAAAAAATGGATGCAAATGAATCACTTTATGGGTTCATTTCTGATTTTTTCGCATTTTCAGTCAAAATTTAGGCCTATGGACACTTTGGAGTGGTGATTTAGGTATAATAATTTTATTTTTATAATAATAAAACACAAAAATTGCAATTTTTTATTTATGAGTGAAATCTCAAATATGATACTTAGCGCTGTTATTGAATCTAAAGGTTCTGCAATGTTTATGTCTAGAGAAAAAAATGAAGCCTGCAACTTTAGTTGTTCTTAACCAATTACCCTAATATATTAGAAAATTCTCCATTCAATTCCAATACATTTTTTGTTGCAAATATTTTATGTTTAAAAACATTCAGGCAATTATTCCTTTGATGCATAGAACAGAGCAATCCAGTGCTGTTGTGTTTAAGATTCTACTGCAATTTTGAATCAAAGCAGAGCATAGCGGGCTCCTGACAATCCACTCGCTTGATCAATTTTATGACAATGACTCTTCTAGTGAAATTGTAACTGAGCCAGTCACTCAGGCCGTTTGAAATGTATGGAGGAATGTTAAAATCACATAAGTCGCAATGTTTAAAAGCTGTTTTTAACGCCATTTCTTGGTTGCGAAAACGGAGTATTCCCCACCCCATGCCCGTCACTTGATCCAGAAACTTTTCATTATGCTAAGACATATTTACGAGACTGCGGGAGATTAAAACGCCGCGCATTGTAGCCTCTACACAGGGTTTGGGTGTATATTCAATCTTTTTATTGATAATCACAATCTTGTATTCAAAAAAGCGTCAATCTTATATCATATGATAAGAAGTTAGAAATATGTGATGTTCAGTGCGGTTCGTACGAAGAGTACATGTTCACTTAAAAAAATAAAAAAAATCACAATAGAACGCATTTGTAATAAGAGACAGATTACAAAGAATTTGCCTTCACAATTTTGAGACGGGGCCCCCCGGGGAAGTTTTCTCAAATTTTACCGTAAAGATCCAAAGGAAAGAATTGCACCTCCCGCGAACCTTCGGACATTTTCTTCAAACATTTTTTCTGCGTCTTTTTCAATGGTACTCAAGCAGTAGGCTGAAAAGTGGATTTCTCTCGAATATCAGGAAACAGGGGGGGGGACATTATCACAGACAACACCCGGGCTTCGGCACCCTCACTATCTCCAAGCACCCTCGCGCGCTTGCCGCGGAGCACGCCCCCCCCCCCACGCCAGTCGCCGGCGGTGGAGCGAGACGTGATGGTGAATGTGGTGGTGGTGGATGTGGAGGTGATGGATGTGGTGATGGTGGTGGTGGTGATGGTGGTGGTGGATGTGGTGGTGGTGGATGTGGTGATGGTGGTGGTGGTGGTGGCGATGCCGGAAGAGGTGGGTCGTCTACTTCTATATAAATGAACAACAGATTATGCAAATTCCTCCAAAAGTTCAACAGAATGTATTTCTGAGCCTCAAAGTTTTTGAAATTTTTAGAAATGTAGTCTAGAAGGGTTTATTATTAGTTCTCTGAGTAGTTGTCGATTGCGTTTAAACCATGACACAATTATGCAAATTCCTCCAAAAGTTCAACAGAATGTATTTCTGAGCCTCAAATTTTTTGAAATTTTTAGAAATGTAGTCTAGAAGGGTTTATTATTAGTTCTCTGAGTAGTTGTCGATTGCCTTTAAACCATGACACAATTATGCAAGTTCCTCCAAAAGTTCAACAGAAGATATTTCTGGGCCTGAAAGTTTTTGAAATTTTTAGAAATGTAGTCTAGAAGGGTTTATTATTAGTTCTCTGAGTAGTTGTCGATTGCGTTTAAACCATGACACAATTATGGAAATCACTTCAAAAGTTCAACAGAAGGTATTTCTGGGCCTGAAAGTTTTTGAAATTTTTAGAAATGTCACCACCACCACCACCACCACCATCACCACATCCACCACCACCACATCCACGGTGACAGTGACGGGCATGGGGTGGGGAATACTCCGTTTTCGCAACCAAGAAATGGCGTTAAAAACAGCTTTTAAACATTGCGACTTATGTGATTTTAACATTCCTCCATACATTTCAAACGGCCTGAGTGACTGGCTCAGTTACAATTTCACTAGAAGAGTCATTGTCATAAAATTGATCAAGCGAGTGGATTGTCAGGAGCCCGCTATGCTCTGCTTTGATTCAAAATTGCAGTAGAATCTTAAACACAACAGCACTGGATTGCTCTGTTCTATGCATCAAAGGAATAATTGCCTGAATGTTTTTAAACATAAAATATTTGCAACAAAAAATGTATTGGAATTGAATGGAGAATTTTCTAATATATTAGGGTAATTGGTTAAGAACAACTAAAGTTGCAGGCTTCATTTTTTTCTCTAGACATAAACATTGCAGAACCTTTAGATTCAATAACAGCGCTAAGTATCATATTTGAGATTTCACTCATAAATAAAAAATTGCAATTTTTGTGTTTTATTATTATAAAAATAAAATTATTATACCTAAATCACCACTCCAAAGTGTCCATAGGCCTAAATTTTGACTGAAAATGCGAAAAAATCAGAAATGAACCCATAAAGTGATTCATTTGCATCCATTTTTTAATTGTGTATAGTCCAGTACAAAATTACTACATTCTTGGTAGTATATTATATGATAGTGAATTTGAAATTTCTCCGATGGCAGACACTTTCTTATGAAATCCCAACTTTTCGGAATTGTAGAATGTATTCATACTGATTGCTCATTGTAAATATTTGTATTTTTTGTAAGACACGATTGTTTAGACATTTTAATTTTTATGCATACAACCCAGCAGCAGAAGTGTCGGAAATGGTGTTTCTTGCAGTTTTGCAAACTGAAAAAGGCGTTTATGATACTTTCGATGGCAATGTTTTTTGTTTAGTTCCTTCGTTAAAAAGCAGCTACTGTCGATAAGTCCTTTGAAAGGTAAAGTTGATACGTTAGGTTCATACGTAATACCCGTGCCTCGAGAATACACTTCCCTTCTATCATTCGGCATAGAACGCATAATTATAATTCCTTGCTATCATACACTTATTCCTTGGATATTTACTATTGGATGCAGCATTTACTTCCTATAACACGGAGTGACATTCTGGTTGGCGACAATATTTTTCGCTTAAATGATATGCAATAATTTTTATAATAATTATATAAATAAATTCTTTCTTAAATCTTTTATCCCAAATAATAGACGCACACTGGGGATAGAGTTGATAAGCACTTGATAGAGTTCAACCTCATAAAATATTTTTTCTGTTTGCGTCCTCTATCAACCGAAACATCCGGTCGCGGGGGGGGTGAGGGGGCCCCCGCCCGACCGCTGGATCTTCAGGCCTGTGAGCCCGTTAGTTATCATTTTGTCTAGCTTTTTTCTGAAAAATCGTTTCGAATTGAATAAATACCAAAGAGTCTCGTATTGGAGGCAGTTTTGAGAAAATCTTGTTTTATAATGTTTGTAAATAGCACATATTGCACGCCATATTTCGCGAAATCTACTAAAATTTTCAATAATATGTTCCTGTCCTTCGTGAAAGAACTCGCTATCTTATTTTGGGCGGAGGTAACAGAGCTGGGGATGATAATAGGCGTGAGGGTTCCACCCAACTTTAAAATTGGCAATATCTTAATTATTTTTGGTCCAAACCCTGCTGGAACAATCTGGTATAAACGATTTCGGATAGTTCCAATTTTTTTCACTGTTGTGGTGCTGCCAACATCACGTGTATTTGGTTGTTCTGCCACTCGTCTCTTAGCATATTAAACTGGCTTTCTGTGAATGAATTCGAAACTTGGTTATATGAATAGACTCGTATAGGAATAGATCTCTGCTCTCATAATCTGTCGCGCACGCAATAATATCTCGCGTATGTATTTCCCAATCGAAATAACAGACAATACATTTGTTAGAAATGTTTGGCTATGAAATGTTTAGAAATGTCGCCTTGAGTGATGTTGATTTTTACCACTGTCATATTTATAGTACACCAAATTATCTCGCAAATTTCTCTTAGATGAACTAAATTATTGGGAAATAAATGTAGGAAGGTATTTAAAAACTCCAGTTATTGCTACTTGATTCATCAATTGAAATATATTATGCGTTGGGTGTTTCATTTTATTTAGACCTATGAAAGCGTACCTTGTGAAAGAAAAACGGAGAATTCGGAAATAATAATTTATTATTATGTACGCTAAAAATATTCAATAATAATTCTATAATTTGGCAAAAAATATTCAATTCGTCAACAGATAAATTGTTAAAAACAGATTATAATGAGAGATTAATGAAAAATGAACAAAATGAGAAAGAACAAAAATGGTTTCATATATATTTCAAAAATGGTTTCAAAATATTTCATATAAATAGGACACTTGGTAAAAATGGGTCAAGAATGTGTACATTTGAGTGGTAAAGTTTTCACCGAAGATCAATATGAGTATTCCTTGTAATTATAAAAGTTGTAGGCGGATTATAATTTCGCAAACATGTGTATTATTTGCATACTTTTCGAGATATGGATAAATATTACGTATCTGTTTAGTTTATAAGTTCATATTGAAACTTTTTTTGAATTTTTATTGTGATTTTTATAAGTCAATTTACCACCATTAAATTATTTTTTGTAATTATACTACAACTTCTGTGTGATTTCTGACTTCGTAGAAATAGTCAATAATCATTCCTAAATCATGATATATATGTAAAAATGATCTAGTGTAGAAATTAGACTACAGTGCAGATGAATTATTATCTGTAATGTTTCCTATAAATATGAGCGAAAAGTTTGCTCCGCTAGCATTGACAGGCCGGTAGTCTTCAACTACGTTTAATCTATGTATTATTTCTCGTTAAAAAGCTATTTGCGCTATTTGCTATTCACTATTCGCGCTATTTGCGAATCTATTAGGTGTGGTTAATCGGAAATTGAATAATACCGGTGATAATGGCCTTGAGGCAGCCCTGTTCTGGCGTAAGGATTCATTTTGATTTGGAACTTTCTTTGATTTAGAAAACATTTCATCAGATGGAATAAGTAGTCTGGAGTGCCTATTTCATTTGTAGAGAAGGCCTTGATGCCATATTTTGTCAAACGCTTTGGTGATGTCTAGGAATATTGCGGTGTTGTTTGGTATCCTTGCGCCATATATTCGGTAAGCCGTAATGATGTGTTGTGGAGTGGTTAGATCGAAATGCAAATTGAGTGTCTGGAATGTGTGCATGAATTTTATGAATCGTTTTCATATCAGTTTCTCTAATAGTTTCGTCAATGACGGGAGTAGGGTTATAGGTTCATAGTTCACTGGATCTTTTGGGTTCTTTCCTGGTTTTCGGAAGGAATTTTCCAATCGTTGTGACAGTAAGCTATTCTGAATGCTGTGTTAAATATTGTTGCTATGTCTGCTATCGAATTGTTATTTAACTCGTTTAGAACTTTGTTAGAAATAAAGTCCCTGCTGATTTCTTAGTTTTTGATTTCTTGTTTAATTTCTGATGGGGTACTTTATATTGATTGGAGCTGTATATAGTGGTTTCTGATTGAATTCCTCTACATGTTGATGAAAATGATCGTTTTCGAATGGGTTGAACGGCTTTTGAAGGTAGCTATAAGAGATGTTTTCTCAAAATCAGAATTTGCCACTTGTGAACCTAGTTTTATGTATGAAAATTCTTGTTTTTGTCTTTTTTTGTCTAGGCATATGTCCCATATGCCTAGATGACGGGTGAATTTCTTTTAGAAAAGTCTGAAAGCTTGCCTATGCTGGTCTAGTTTAGTTTTAACTCGTCAGTTCGTTTAATTTTCTTTTTAAGTCTGGTCGTCATTTGCCAATAGCGTCTTAAATTGTGTTTACATTTCATTAGGTTTTTACCGGGATTTGTTGTTTATTGGGTTTGTTATTTTGAGAAATGTGGTAGAATTGGTGAGGGATCCTTGTAAGTGTACTAATAGTTTACTTCATTATCTAAGTCTTTTTCAGATTGTTTTGCGGATGTTTGTAATTCATTTTTTAAAATTTCCCTGAATTTAGATCAGTTTATTTTACCTTCTTGCTGTTTATAATAAAATGATAGAGAGGATGAAATGATATGATTATTGGGTTGTGATCCGAATCGAGTTCAGGAATTACTTTTTGATATAGGGGAAAATCAATATTTTTTTGATGAGGCTAATATGTCAGGAATTATATTATTGTTGTAAGGGGGTGAGTTCTATTGGGGCCAGAATACTTAAATTGAGAGTGGTAGATTTAGTAAATTTTGCCATTGAGGAGTTGTTGTGTTGCATTTTCAATCGCAGTGTTTGCTATTAAGGTAACCTATTAGCATGATATTATCATTATTTCCAAAAATTTCAGACTATATTTTTCTAGGGAATAGCTTATTAGGAGGTTAATATCGGCATATTATGGTTGTGTCTTTGTTGTTTGGTTTTTATTGCTATAGATTCTAGATCGTTGCTCATAGGACTATTAATTAACGTATGTTTTATATCTTTGTGCACTATTATGGTCACTCCTCCTGCGGCCGTCGCTGAGAGACGGTCGTTGCGATAGATATTAAAACTTGGTATTGAGAACTTGATTTGAGGTAACAGGTGAGTTTCTGAAATACAAGCTATTTTTATGTTGTGGCTTGTTAAAGTGTCGTAATTGATTTTCTTGCCTTTTTATTCCGTTCGCGTTCCAGTTGAGAATGTTTGTTTCTGGATTTTTATTTACGTCCATTATCGAGGGCTGATTGTATTAATATTTGTATTTGTGGAATGAGTGCGTTTATTACTTGGTTGATGATTGTGGTTATTACCTGTCCTTGGTGTAGAGGGAGATTGGCGTTCGAAAACGGGGGGACTTGGCTATTAAGTCTTTGAGGATTTGAAAACCAGGGATTTATTGGAGGTCATTGTGTTGGGTTTGTTTGTTGTGGATGATTTTGAGGGATTGGTTTTCGGTCAAGGTTTTTAATCTCGTGGGATTCTCTGTTATTAAAAGCCTCTCGTCTCTGTTTATACCGCTCTGTTTGATTTTTTATCGGTTTCTGATAAACTTCACAACCTTTCCAATTGACCGTGTGATCTCTTTTACAGTTAACGCATTTCCGATTTGTTTGTGTTTTAGGTTCCGTGCATTTTGAATAATGATGGTTACCTAAACACCTAACGCATCTCGGAGCGCGTTCACAGTTAGCTTGAGTGCGATCAAATCTTTGACAGATTTTACATTGAATTGGTAATTTTTGGTTAGGAAATACCCTAATAACGCTCTATAAAAATTGAAGAAATGCGTGTAGAGAGGGGGTATTAGTTATGAAACCGGCCACTAGATTTAATGGTGCAACGCCAATCTCTGGAGATTCAATCATTTGCGTTCTAACTTTCTCAAGAGTTCAAGGTATCTTCTGTGATGGATCTTCACGTGCTTCGGGCATTTATTTAGATTTTTTAGCTAAAAATTATTGTATATAAGTGGTCATTTTCCCACACATTGTTAAATTAGAGATCAAAGCTAATAGGTTTGAAACAGCAAAACAGTTGAAAGAAGAATAAAAATAGAGACAGTAGCTCCTATTTACACTAAAGGAGTAGGGAAGAGATTCATGGATTCAAGATGCACTGTACTTCTCCTTTGATGAGCTGTTTTAACTTTTCTTTGATAAAATCTTCACACAATAAATGTTCCTTCTTCCTGCGTGTTCAATGGCAATTTATCGTAAAAGTAAACATTTTTTATAATTTTGATGACATTATTAACACTACACTAAATCTTCCCATACATATAAAAAATGCATTTGATAATGAACATTCTTGGATTCATAAAGGTGACATTATTTTAAATATTAACTATAAACCATTTTCATACTTATTTTTAATAATTACCTTTGTTCATAATTCAATACTAGTATTATCTAAAGATATTTCAATTCGAAAATTTTACATGGAAAATAATCAAAAGTTTTTTATTTCATTAAAAAATTAACATTTTAAAAATTCGATTTAAAATTATAAAGCGCTTCAGTCGATTGATCCATTTATTAGTCCGACACGTCAACTGCTAAAGTCCCCATACGAGCAGTGGCTGGCGCCGACCTACGCTTCGGCTTGCCGCAACAAGCCCACAAGCGTGCCCGAAGAAGGTAAGGAACTCTTCACAATCTCGTATAAAATATTTGCATCAAAAAATGTATTGGAAGTGATTGGAGAATTTTCTAATATATTAGATGCTTAAGAAGAAATAAAGTTGCAGCCGTCATTTTTTTTTCTATTCATAAACATATAACGTTGCAGAACCTTTAGATTCAATAGCAGCGGTAAGTAGCCGAGCTATTATAACTTTTCTTTGATAAAAATTAATAAAATCTTCACACAATAAATGTTCCTTCTTCCTGCATGTTCAATGGCAATTTAACATAATAGTAAACAAAAAGGAGACCTCCTGAATCGGAAGACTTTATTCTCACGGCGCTGAAGTGTTCGCTGGACTCGACTCGGCCACCTCCATCACCGGTCGGGTAAGCACTGCGACAGCACTCGCGTTCGTCAATCCATCCAGTCTCTTTGTTGTCCATTCGAAAATACGGCTCCGGCCTCCAGCCCACAGCGACGAAGATTGACGCCCATATACGTCAGCACAGTCTCGAGGTTGTACTCGTTTTGACAATCTAGCCTATGTACAGAGGGTTATAAAGCGTAGTATATCAATATGAAAATACAAGTGCATGCAGTTAGGATCTACGATTATGTGCGTACATTCTAAACATTTGCGTCTTTGATCTGTATTTTTTGCTAACTTCTATCTTATTTACATTCTTTGAATGAAATTTAATGACTTTAATTTTTATTCATTTGTTTTCGCTAAAAAGAAACATTTCTTCAATTGAACTGATTTTTCATTTGTTTTTTCCCTGTCACCGCCTTTTAGGGTTTCCCTTTTTTCATTATGAAAGTCTTTTCAGCGGGGGAGCGAGCGAGAGAGAGAGAGAGACGCGCGGCTGGCTATCTTATATAGAGTGCATTCAAAATGCGCGCCCCGACATCGCTCACAACTCCATCTCGTTCCCCGAATTGCTCCCAGAGAGCGCGCGCGTGTAGTATCTCTATAGCGCTAATGAGTGGGCGAAAAAAGCAGCCAGCGCCCGCCGCTATCTTATCATTCACCCGACCGCCAGCGCGCGCCCACAGCGGCAGCCACCCGCCCTTATCAACATCCGCAGCGCGCACCCTCAGCGCCCCTCGCCCTTATCAGCATCCGCAGCGCGCGCCCTCAGCCGCCCGCCCCTGCCCCCCTTATCATCCACCCGGCCGCCAGCCTCCCGACCGCGTGTAATATCAGTACCCCAAAGCAGACAGCTTGACTCGAGATGTCACCGTAGCTCAGAGCCAGAGTGCTGGTCGCCTCCGGAAATGGAATTGAGGCTGGTTCGAATCCGCTTCAGGCAGCAGCATTTTTGAAACACACACACACACACACGCTTCCACAATTCGCCGCCAGAGCGCAGACATATACGCTTCCACAATTCACCGCCAGAGTGCGCGCACGCTTCCACACTTCGCCGCCAGAGGTCGCAAGGGGAGGGGACATTGACCCCGGTCGGTGGGGGCATTATAATTGGTGGCGCCGGTTGTTTACATCGGGTGGGCGGGGGGAGGGGGAGGGGGGCGGAAGTGGGGAGGGGGAGGGGGAAGGGTGGTGATAACGATTGTTGACATTCGGGGGCATTATAATTGGTGGCGCCGGTTGTTGACACCGGATGTTGTGGGAGACAGGAAGTGGGGGGGTGAGAGACCGGAAGTGGGGAGGGGGGAGGGTGGGGGTGGGGGCTGATAAGGGTGGGGGTGGGGATGATAAGGGGCCATTATAATTGGTGGCGCCGGTTGTTGACATCCACTGTTGGGCGCTGGACCGGAAGTAGATAAGATAAGCTGATAAGATAAGCACTTCCTGTTTCAGAACCCCCATATCTCCCTACTGAAGTGAGCTTTCAACTTTTAATAGCAGCATTTAAATCTTTTTAAATTATGGAAGTGTGTTTGTTAGTTCTAAGTCAAATTTATTGCCTTTCTGCGATCTATTTTCTTTAATAAGAATATTATGCACATCTAGCACTAATTCTAATTATGACCGACAACAATGGGTTGAATTCGAAGAATTTGGACACCTCTGTGCTGTATTTTGCGAACTGGCAACGTCTTAGACGAAATGCACGACATTCGGATTGACAGTGCCGTTTTTCTTCGCAAAAAAAAACAAAAAAACGAGATGCTGGCGCAATTCCGGCTTCAGATTCGGATTGAGCGCGTCGACATATATAGATAAACGTGTACTAAGACCTAGGGTCTGACAACGTGTGTGTGTGTGTGGGGGGGTGCCTGTACTGCAACATGTGTGAGTGCTGCCCACGGGTCTAACGAAGTCCATATCCGCCAGCGCCCGAGGGCGTGCGCTGCCTCACGAACGCGTCGGCCGAA
Source organism: Gryllus longicercus (assembly GCA_038098605.1). NCBI lineage: Eukaryota > Metazoa > Arthropoda > Insecta > Orthoptera > Gryllidae > Gryllus > Gryllus longicercus. The sequence goes on from JAZDUA010000023.1 coordinate 7,270,096, forward strand.
GCCGAGGCGCAGCTGGCGCGCGGCGCCCGGCGCGTGGCCCGCCTCGCCACCGCCGCCGCCGCCCAGGGAGCCGCCCTCGCCTTCCGCCACGACAGCTGCTGGGGGCTGCGCGACGCCCTGCGCGCGCACCGCTCCTTGCGCGTGGCCGTGCCCGGCGTGCCCGTCGGCCTCCGAGTCGCCAAGTTGCTGCAGGTAACATCGGGTGGTGCGAATATAAGTAAGCGATTACTCTTTGCTCCGAGTTAGGGACATTCTTCTCTGTTTCGTATGAATAAAGTGGGTGAGCAATTGCTCAGTCTCTGAGCGCTTGCTCTATCTCTGAGCATACTCTCAACTGGCGAGCAAATGCTCAGAATTGGTATGAATAAAGTTAATAGTTTACTCTTTAGAGTAAAACCTCCAAAACTTTACATCACAGCAACACGCATTTAGTTCACAATGGCCTCACAAATTTCTCGAAACCGTTGCAATAGTTTTGATGCAAGGTTAATTTAACGAACGATGGCAGGTAAATTAGAACAGAACGTACCTACAATAAGGCAAGAATTCAATTTAATTCAATTTTCATCTCGTGCAGGTTCTGGACGAGGACTACCCTAGCCGGTGGGTGCTGGTGCAGACGGAGGTGCTGGCAGACTTCCCGCTAGGGGCGCTGGTGGCCATGTGCGAGGCGCCGAGCTGCGCGCTGCTGGCCGTGGACGCCGAGGGCGAGAGCGCGGAGCGAGTGGTGGCGGCGGCGGAGGCCGCCGGCCGCCTGGTGGTGCGCCTCGCAGACGAGGCGAGTGCACAGCTGCAGGACCGCTGGGCACTGAGCGACCTCACTCCCGAGGCACTCACACATATGTTGGGGCGCCAGCTGCTCTTCCAGGTGAATTGCATGAGCTGGACGTTGCTCCCGTTTTGCCGCAGGGAAAAATATACAATGTAATACGCGTTATACATTATTATTATTATTATTATTATTATTATTATTATTATTATTATTATGCCTTTATTAATGGTGAGGCTCAGGCCATAGGGCCTGCTCTTCCGCCTAACTGCTGAATTTACATACATACAGAGTAGTAACATTTTAAGAGGGGGAGGGCACGCTATACATTTTCGCCTGGGAGTATAAAAACTATGTACCATCCCGACATACGTCTTAAACCAGGGAATAAACCCAGAAAATCTAAATCAGGATGGCGGCTTAGGGTCGAACATTATCAATTCACGGAGAAAAGTAGAAGAGAAGTGAAAATATGAGAAGGGAACTTCATGACAATGAACGAGAAAATCCTAAAGAGAAAGAATAAAGAGAGACTGAGAGGGGGACAAACTGTACATTTATGTCTGAGAGTGCAAGAAAAGGGGCGATTCCGGCGTACGCTTTAACAGATTGAGTAAACCCAGAATAACCTCATTCAGGATGACGGCTTAGAGCCGAACATTAATAGAACTGAATACGTATACATAGTAGTGAAAGAGAAGTTTAGTGTAAGAGAAGGAAAAGACGTACAGGAGAAGGGGTCATAAAGCAAAAATGGGGAAAATTGTGAGGGAGAGGAAAGAGAGAAGAAGGAAGAAGGAGTAGGCGAATAAAGTGAAATTATTCGAGGAAAGTTACAGAAAGCTACGTTTGGTTTATATTAGCACTTTACATAAATATAAAATCAATTTACCACCAGAGAAGCACAATACACTATAAGCTAATAACACCAGTAATTTAAAATACAATTTTGACAATATTAAGGAACAATATAAATTTATTGGGATATTAACATCACTTTTGTTTATGCCAATATATTGTAATAAAGATTATGATGGCAGCTGAAAAATAGCTACAAGTATATTTTATCTGGAACGTCGCTAATAGTTTTTTGTATATTTTATTAAACACTTTCATTAGTATACACAGAAAAATAATAATGTTAATAATTTAGATAGTGTGAGCGGGAATGAAAAATGAGGATAGAGTAATGAGTTATGGGAGAGAATTTTGAAAATAGAGAGGGGGAAGTTGTGGTGTTTAACGGAGCTGGTGACAGGGTGCTTTGAAGTGTGAAAAAGTCTGGAGATTGAAGAAGACATTAACGCCATTCTATATGTCGTTATTTCCTTACCCATATAGTTAATTCATTTTAGAATTTACGGAAAGTATTTGAATGTTTTAGACTCCCTGGTAATTTATTCCAGACTCATATAGCTGTAATGGTGACTTATCTACTGAACGAAGTCGTGTTGTGAAGTGGTACATAAAGCAGAGCTGAATCACGAGCTCGATTTAGTTTCAGAGGATTGAAGTTACTTATGAGGCGTGTTGCATGAGAACCGGTTAAAACTTTATAAAGAAGAAGAAGTAGAGAGTGGAGTAACCATATTTTGTCTAGAGTAAGAATACGAATTCTGTCAAAAATATCCAATACATTATCGTATTTTCTTATACCAAAAATTAAAAGGTACACATGTGTTCTGGGCTACATGAAGTTTACGTTGTAATTTGATTGTCATGTTGGTCAGAAAAAAGTCGCAATAGTCGAAATTTAGCATGATAAATGATTTGATGAGAGTCTAACGCGTGCTACTAGGTGAAAGTGTAGCATTGAGGCAAAAACTTTACGGCAAATTGAACCTACTAGCGAGTGCCACCTGAGAGTGTTTTCGATAAATACACCTAGGTTCTTGACTTCGTAACACCAAGGTAGAAGGGTGTCATTTATATAAATTATAAATATTAGGTAGAGCAGAAGATAAGATTTTATTCATTGTGATTTTCGAACTAATGCATTGTGATTTATTTGGGTTTAATTGTAAGCCTGAAGAACATACGTTTTTTACTGTTGTCAAATCTACGTTAATTATTTGTACGAGAAGAATTGTTTGTGAAGAATTGAGACGGGTGACCACTTAGGTATATCTGGAGATCATCCGCATACATTTGATGACTGCAATATTTAAGTGCATTTCCTACGTCATTTAGATTAAGAAGACCAGTAACCCTAACATAGTGCCTTGAACAACTCCGCGGTTAAATTTCAAGTCACTTGAGCTGCGACTATCTCTTTGGGTTTTGGAAGTTAAGTAATTAAGAAACCATGCACGCGTGGGCTGTGCAAATTCCATGATTTTTTAGTTTTGCGAGTGAGATGTGATGATGTACTGAATCGAACGCTTTGCCGAAATCCAGAATAATCAAGATAGTTATATTACTGTAATGTATTGATGTTCTCGCGTCTTCAATAACGTTTAGTTACGCGGTTCCTGTATTCCTGCAGGAACGGAAATCTGAGTGCTGATCGTTTAAAAGTGATTTTTTCGAAGATACTTTTTAGTCTGCTTCCGGATGACTTTTTCGAATACTTTAGAGATAGTCGGGTGGATGGTAATTGGGCAGTATTCAATAGGATTTTGGTTGATGCTGTCTTGGGAATGGGATGCACGAGCGCAGACTTCCAGTATAAGGGATATTGTCCGCTCATTAGTGAGAAATTTAATATTTCCATGTATGATTGGGTAGGTCACATCTAGGCTATTTTTTAGCAGTTTGGCATTTACACCATCGGAACCTGAAACATTTGATTTGAGACTTTGAACGATTTTGATTATATCCTGATGATCAACGGACGAAAAGAAAAATTCATCGTTGGATTTTATTCTTGAGTTTTGAAGAAACGTAAGAGATTGCCTCTTCAAGTTACTGTCAAATGAAGGAACGTTATTTATGAAACTATTATTTAGTTATTCTAAGGGAATATTGTTTCAGTTTGGGGAGGACATTTGCCTATTTCTAGATTTTTCAAATTTTTCCAAATCGTTCTCGAGTCGCGGTTTCTGCCCAAGGTGGTGCAGTAATATTTTATTTTAGTGCTGCGACATTTCTGAGTAACCAAATTTCTGAGCATTTTGTACTGTTATTTAAGTAGTTCGCATTAGTTTTCGGAAAATAGCATAGCTGCATCTCAATTTTTCATTAAATTTCGGATTTCATTTGTTAACTACGGAGCAGAAGGACGAGTTACGCGTGAAATTTTTAAGGGCGCATGCCGGTCATAGTGCTGTGTTATTAAGTTAGCGAAAATCTCCACTTTAACATCCATTGGTTCTTCTTCGTGATCAAGGAGACAAGGAAGCAATATATCTAAATGCTTGCTTATCAAATTTTGAAAAATCACGGTATTTGATTAGGTGAGGTGAGTATTTAGGGCACTTCAGGTTGAAAACAAGATAAATATGGTCGCATTTTGAAATCGCAGGTACTGGTTATTCTCTGTGTTTGGAAATTGTTGTTTGTATTAGGCACTATAATATGATCGATCCAAGTTTCTGTGTTCTTTGAGTGGTGTGTTGGTGCTAGAGGTAAAATATCGAGACACGAGCTGTGGAAAAAGCGCGTAAAATGCTCTACAAAGGGAGAGGCTTTTAATAAGTTATGATTAAAGTCACCCATCACAATAACATGTTCATAAGAATTGATCGCAGATGCAAAGGTTTCGTCCAACATATCTATGCTGCCTAGGAGGTAAATATATGACAGCCAAGAGACATTTTTCCCCTAAAAGTCCAAATTCGATAAAAAGATATTAACTACGTAGGCAATCCGTATTTGTTGAAGATAGTACAAGTTTATGCCTATGGTATTATATACCACACCGAATGTATATACCACTTTCACCGTGTGGGGCGACACTGACCTTTTGATACAGCTCTTATCAGGCGGCACCCTGAAATTGCTACTAGCGCGGAATTGAGAGAATGATTCAACCAGGTTTTTGCTTATGAGAAGTGCATGAAAACTGTGTTTAGATATTATTTCTGTTACTCCGTTCAAATTGCAAGGCAAATACTGGACATTTACGTGTGCAACGTACAAACAGAGGGAGCAAGAATTAGGCTGATTTATAGTGTCAAACATATTTATAGTGCTTGGATGGTCGGGAAGAGGGTCCGGCCAGCCACAGGTAACAGGTTTACAGGATGTGCAGAGAAGAAAGTAGGTAGCATTTACAGAGGGTTTGCAGAAGAAATGTTCGGAGATGAAGAAGAGAAGGAGAGTTGGAAGTAGAGTGGGAGTTGAGGGTGGGGGCGCTTCTACACTAAGGATTAAATGTCACCAGCTGGGCCATGGTTTGCACCCGGGCACGACCGTTACCGTGTTTAATAACGATGGTGCCGTGTTCTGTCCACACGTTCCTGAGGCTAAACTTGTCGTTGCCAGCTTGTAGAAAACCAGGCGCGATTTCGTGAGGTCCTCAGGAACCGTTATCCCAGTATGCTTGAGCGGCCATTTCGAGCGGAACATTTTGTTGCGTTTCCTGCAACTGACAAATCTCACAATGATGGGTTTGTTTTTGCCAGTTACTTGTCATCCTACCCGATAACTCCTATCAATATCTTGTAGGTTTGAACTAACTCTTATCTTATTTGCAACTTGCTCGATGACCAGCTTGCCGGTGTCTTCAGTTTCAGTTTCTTCGTCGCCGAATATCCGCAAGCAGCTTCGACGTGAGTACATCTCGAGCTGGTCTGCCCTTTCTTTTAACTGAGATTTTAGATTTGAAATTTCGCGGTCACTTTCAGTCAATTTCTTTTCTAAACATGCCACAAGATTATTATTGAAATTAATCCACTCTTCCAGTTGATTTGCTACACGTTCAGTAGGCACAGATGCCAGAGAGCTTAAGAAGGTAGGCGATGTTACTGCCTTATCCAGTGTCTCAGTATCTTGCGCCGCAAGTTTAGTCTCAAGATCAATATGGGCACTAGATGCGTTCTTATTGCTCTTCGTCATCTTAAGAGAAAGAATTATATAGAGAAAATCAGATGAGCAGAAAAAGGCACTAGGAGAGAGGTTTTGTGGAGTAGTGGACGAGGAATAGAAAACTAATAGAGGAGTAGAACAGATCTAGAAAAGTAAGAATACAATTGAATTCTAGAATAGATCACATCTGTTTGCTTTTGAACAACATTGGTTGTACCTGAAACTAGATGTGCTAAAACACCACGTACTTTCTTACTTCACCGTACTTTCACGGAAAATTACGCGAAAAGTACTCAAATTTTTGAAAAATTGTAAATGAGCTTATTTCAAAATCTATCTTTAAGGAACAGATTTCATTATGGAAAAATATCTCCATCTTCGTAATTTAGTTGTAAGAACACGCGAAAAAATTTTGAATTTTTGAAATTTTCAAAAAATTAGGATTTTCAACGAACATAAGACCTGCACCATTCTCTTAAACGTTCTTTACACTATCCAATAAAAGGATTATTTTAAAAAATGGAGCCTTTTTTTAATTTTGAAAATGTCCCAGAAGCTTCATGTAAAATACCCGCCAAAATTAATAATCGGTTTCAAATTCAAGGGGCAACGATATCAGCCAGATCGACTGAGGAATATCAATTTTGGAGAAAATCGACTGAACGGTTTAGCCTCTAACGTTGTTCACAGACAGACAGACAGAGACAGACGGACGGACGTTTGGCCGTCATTCGATTTTTCTGAATCAAGGACCCACGAAACATGCATTCTGGCTACACCACGTATTAGAATTTTTTTTCTAAATTGGATTAAACTGAATTTGTCGACATTTCGTTCAGATGGCCCTATAATAGAGTTTTACTGCCGAAAATTCGCCGTTTTTCGCGCAGAATTACATAACGTTCTTCCTCCTGCGCAAGCGGTAACGAGAAAGTAAAAATGGGACCCGTGCAGGGGGTGAAGTGCTTTTCGCGTGTTCCGCAGAGCACACGCCTACCGCTGCGCGCGCTGGAGGCAACGTGGCCATCGCTGCAGGCGGACGCGGACGGCGCGCTGCTGGGCGCGCTGGCGCGGGGCGACGCAACGCTGGGCGCGGCGCCGCCCGCCCCCGACGTGTCCATGTTCGAGCCGCGCGCGCTCAGGCACGCCAACATGCTGGACCCGCGGGCGCTGCTGGTGCACGGGCCCTCGTTCCGCCTGGCGCTCAACGGCTTCTCGCGCGACGACCTGCGCGCGCTGCTCGACCGGCTGGGCACGGACGAGGACCTCGCGGAGAACAGCCGGTGAATTGAACTGCACTGCACTGCACTGCACTGCACTGCACTGCACTGAATTAATGCCTTATTTTACGTGGCGAGACTCGGGCCATCAGGCCCGCTCTTCCGTCTGACCACGCAAATTCCTTTCACCAACTAGCGGAGAAAGGGGGTGTTTCTTGGGCGAGAAACAGGCAATTTTGAATTTAGCTCAGAGGCGTCAATTAGGCTTGAGTATCTTTTACATGGAAGTAAATCTACTAACATGGTGCAGCCGGCTTTACTTCCCCTCCGAAGGAAGGCACTTGACCACGCCGTTCCACGCTCTCGTCGCTCAACCAAGGGCAAATGGCTGCAGTTTAATAGGCAATGTTCACGGGGGTTTTCGAACCGTAGCTTTGCGTCTAATCTCACCCCAGCACTTCCTCACCCACCATTACCCACCTCAAGACACATTATCAGGGGCGTATTAACAACTTTGTCGCCTTAGGCACGTGAAAAATTGCCGCCTACTTTTGTTAAATTACCCAGAAAAAAGTTATATATAATAACAAGTGTGTTTAAAAATTGGACACATATTCATCACTAAAATTGAATATAACTTTTTAAATAATTTATACGTCTTCAGATTTTCTACGTCTAAACCAATTAGTTTTTAATAATATATTTTAATGTATAAAAATAACATCAATTCACCCTTTTTTCTTTTTTTTATTTCGGCTCATTTATTATACTACAGATGTTCTACCTTAATTCTTAAAATTACGTAATGTCTACAATAAATATTTGAAATAATAAACGAAATAAGTTATATCCAAACAGATTATCGGAATTACATGTATTTAAATATGGATGATTTCTAAAATTTAAATATGGAATTATTTTATTCATAATATAAATTTTAAAATTAAAAAAAGGATTTAATACATAGTTTTTGCCGTCGTACGTAAGTGCCTCCTGTGCCTATGCGTAAATCCGCCCCTGCACACTGTCAACCTGTTCTGGAGTATCCAGATATTGCAGAGGGCTGTGCACTTAAGATCAGCTTCGTCAGGTTTGCGCTAATCAATTTTCCAGGTGAGTATCAGTAATACGTCACATAAATGGGAAATGTCTCTCTTCCGTTTTATCTGAATGGGGGTTGGGGATTGTACGGACACGACAAATCCCAGATTCACGGCGACCCGGGCTGAGCAACCGGGGGGTGGGTGGGCGATTCCTCACCCGCCTTCTGATTGCGCCCCTTAGCACAAATACGATGTAGCATCGAGAGACTGGAGAACCAGACGAAAGTTTCCGATATCCTGCAGAGTCTTTTATGCATGGGACCAAGATCCAGACTCGCTTCTTTGAGTAGATAGCATTGATATGGGATGGTGACTGTTATTTATGTACTAGGTAAAGTAATCTGGTAAAGCGATGGCTCGTATTTATTTAGCGTCATCTCTTGTTTGAAAAAGAGAGAGAAATTAAACTTATGTGTAAAATGGAAGGTTTTTTTGGTTTAATTAGGTTTAATGTCCATTAACACACTATCGCGATCCTCTCTAACTCGAAGCTGTCTATTTTTTCCCGAAACTTTCTAAGTAGAACATTTTAACTCCAACATTTGTCTCGAACGTTTCTATCTGGGACATTTCTATCTGGAACATTCCTACCTGGAACATTCCTACCTGGAACATTCCTACCTGGAACATTCCTATCTGGAACATTCCTATCTTTAACATTTCTTTCTGAAACATGTCCATCTGGAACATTCCTACCTGGAACATTCCTATCTGGAACATTCCTTACTGGAACATTCATATCTTGAACATTTCTATCTGAAACATTTCTATCTGGAACATTCCTACCTGGAACATTCCTATCTGGAACATTTATTACTGGAACATTCCTATCTTGAACATTTCTTTCTGAGACATGTCTATCTGGAACATTCCTACCTGGAACATTCCTATCTGGAACATTTATTACTGGAACATTCCTATCTTGAACATTTCTTTCTGAGACATGTCTATCTGGAACATTCCTATCTGGAAAATTTCTATATCAAACATCTCTATCTCGAACGTAAAAAGTGCCTGACTCAAATTTATCTAACTCGAATCTATGTAATGCAAACCCATTTAACTCGAATCCCTCAATCTTAAATCATATAACGTGAACATCTGAAACCAAAATCTAACTAGAAACTCTACAACTAGAGCCTCTAAATTTAACGTCCTTAACTCGAACGTTTCCATATCAAAACTCTTCCCCTTGAAACTCACTAAATCGAACCTTGTTAAGTTTAGTTTCTCAAACTCCAAACTAATTTGAACCATATCATTTGGTACATTCAAGAACCTTAACCACGGGTACCGCACAAACACGAAAATAATCAACTCGAACCTCACCAAATCCAACCTTACCAACTCGAACCTCACAAATTGGAATATCTGCAACTAGATCCAAGGCGATTCTGTTAATTTTACAAACCTGATTTGAAGGAGACACTAGTTGTAATTAGACACGCATTCTGGTTCGTGACTTAGTCAGTCGATGATTACGATGCGTCTTTGTACTTTTGAGGCGAGATTAATTTAAACAGTTGCAGTATGCCAGATCCATGATACTGCAAATATTCTTTTTTTCTTTCAAATTCTCATTTGATTCAGCAACGGTCTAGTAAACCATAAAGTTTTGTATGCAACACCACGACAGGGTTTCTGACCCTAGGGGTTGGCAGTCGCCCACGGAGTAAAACATCTACGTACTTAACGCCACTTATATACGTAAATATTGTTTATTTAAAACAACTGGGAAAACTGTATAGGACATATTTGTGATAAGGTAAAATCTGAGCATGTTAACTCGAGCTACACCCTTCCTTTTACAATATCAAGCAGAATTATGATTAAAGGCACTAACAAGTGTTTAAGATAACTCAATTCGAAATGCACGCTCCAGCGGCGTACAATCTGTGCCCCGCGCGTGCGCAGGTGGGTGGTGCTGTCGTGGGCCGGCGAGGGGCGGCGCGCGGAGGACGAGGAGAAGTTCGCGGCTGCGGCGGCGCGCGAGGAGCTGCGAGGCCGCGCGCTACACTGGCTGAAGCGGGTGGACGCCGGCGCCGTGCCCTTCGAGCACATGGCTGTGGTGTGGAAGAAGAGCCACGGACCGGTGCCGGCCGAGCTGCCGCCGCTGGTGCGGCCGCTGAGCGAGCGCTGCCAGCGCCTGCCGCGCTGCGTGCACGAGGCCCAGGGCGACGACGAGTGGTACGCGGCCGGGCCGGCGCTCGGGCGCGTGGCGCTGATCATGGGCGAGCCCGGCGTGGGCAAGTCCACGTTCCTGCGCCACGCGGCCACCCTCGCGCGCCGGCAGCAGCCCCAGGCCTGGAGCGTGTTCGTGGAGGCGCTGGCCCACCGCCAGCTGCTGCGCAGCCTCCCGCCGCCCGCAGGTACGCGCAGGCTCTCGCTGCATGTCCATGTCTTTCTGCCCTGGGTTTGATCCGATTTTACTGGTCTGGTGGGACGAAACATTTATCATATATTGATTTATTAAGGTGATTCAGGTTCATTCAGCTACTAAGGTCAGTAGTGCCCTAACTGGAGTGCATGTTTTATCACGGGAGATCATCTCCCGCTGCATGAGGAGATCCGACGCCAATCGACGTCAGCCTGAGGGGAATTTCACCAACTAGGTATCTCCCACCAGTATGCCACCACTCCAGCCAGGACATGCTTCTCTGATCTTAATATTAATATTTATTTTATTTATTTAAATTTCATATTACTAATTTGAAAGTATTGATCCCTTGAACGAATGAACACTAGATATCGCTCAAGTAGGCGGCTCACTTACCATTCTCCGGATGAGCGCTTGTCTGCTGGCAGACTGGGTGGCCCGCTACTTGTCGAGTTAGTCCGAGAGGAGGCGCAGGTCGCTTTGCTGTTAGAAGGAAAGGGAAGGTCAAACGAATCTACTTAAGTAAAAGGCGTTATGCATGCTGGCTATAGCTGTGACCGTTTGCGGATCATGTATTTGAGTCTTATATTTGAGCAGTCCAGATCTACAGAACCATTTCCTTAAGCAACCGATTTCTGGGTTAAAATAGTAGTATTGATGTATTTCTTTTATATTTTATTTATGATTATTTAGATACACTACGAACCCATACTTACACAATAGATCGTGAAATATGTTCCAAATAGTCTGAGACAACCAATGTCTGGTCAATGATCAAGTAATTGACAGAGTGAGCGCAATAGTGCTCTAACCCCAAAAAATGTAAAATGAGTTAGACATCATTTGTTATCTAAGATGAACTATCTTAGTATATTGTTGGTTGGACCAGTCTTCCTCCAAAGAGTTAAGAAAGAAGTCATTTTTTTTTCTTCACAACTGTTTCTACGACAACTATATAACTTTAACTTGTTTCTTTTTTTTGCTTTCCTAAAATGTTCCTTAGAACACTATTACGTAATCCCTTCAATTGGAGAAGAGGACGACAAAAAACCTTCTGCATGCAATTGTTTTGCATGTCTGTTGCAACTTCTGTATGTCTGTTCTCGATATTCAATATCCAGTAACGCAAATGGAGCACGCTGCTCGCGTGGGGGCGCGAAGCAAAAGTGAATGTGTGTGTGTCTGTGTGTGTGTGTGTTGACAGAACTGGAGGTGAAGCACGTGGTGGAGCTACTGGCGGTGGCGGCGGGCGCCACGGCGCCGGCGGCGCAACGCTGCCTGGAGGCGGCGCTGCTGCAGAGCGGCGCTGTCCACGTGTTCGTCGACGGCATCGACGAGGTCTGCCCGGCCCTTGAGGAGAAGATGTTACGGGTACTGGAGCTGCTCATCCAAAAAACCAAGGCCTGCTCCATCCGCATCGCCTCTCGCACCGAGGTACGACAGGGCACCGCTAAGCGAGAGAGTTTTTGTACGCCATAGTGGACAGTAGTAGCGATCTTCTGCGCATGCGCTGCTCAAGTTTCGCATCACGTTTGTGCATCTGCGCAAGAGCAGAACATCGATAGTGCTGACCGCTATGGCATGCAAAAAATCCCTTTTAATTCAAAGGAATAATACTGTCAGTCACTGTTATACACATTATATATTCTAACACCCCCTTTACCCGTCACACGAACTGTATGCACTGTAAGCAGGTCGTTAAGATATTATGCTCGTGAAGCGAGCTTAGAATCTCAGGAAGCAGGATCTTTCGGGTACGAGAAAGGTCTGAACCCTCGACACAATAAAAGACACACAAATCACACATAAACGAGCATATAATTCACTCAAAATTCTGTGGCGTAAGTTGATAACAAAGAAAAACAAATCAAAAACCAAAATCACACTTTTCAAAAATATTCAAATAAACACAAAAGAAATCTTTTCAGCCTATTTAATGAATAATCTCTTAATTTTCTTCAGAACTATTTTCTGAAACAATTTCTTTAGCCAGTACTGGGAATTCCCTTTGAAAATTCAATACGCCTAAATTAAATTACACTAGTTACTATTGCACGTGAAATTAAACCTAATTTACAATCTCTTGCCTTTCTTCAAAAATATAACATACAATGAATAATATGTGGGCAAGTGCACTACTCTCAATTTTATCTGCTAATAACAGAATAATGACTGATCCAATATAATGGTTTAAGGCAAGCAATTACGCATCCAAATCTCCCACTGCAAAGCTGCAAATTATCAACACCCGTGTCCTCAATTTTCTAATACTTCTGGAACTATTCCTTTCCCTGCCGACGTGAACTTGACCTAATTTCGTAGTTCTACAGGTTACCTCGAAACTGTCCACTTTTCAACCTTGAAGTCGCGTGCTGGGTTCCGCACCGCGTTGCTCGATTCCGAAGTTCTGCGTTGCCTGCGCTGTCCTCTTGCGTCTTCTTCTATCTTCCTGAACGGCGTCTTCTCCCCGTCGACTCGCGTATTCTTCCGTCTCCACTAATCGGTTTCTTCTCCTCCCACGGCTGCTACCGCCTTCGATTACGCCCAATTTGTAGAAAATGTCCCTTGCACTTCCCTGACTGCTAGTGCAAGTACTTCGCTCGTTCCTAACTTTTATTCTGTTAATCAAGAACTTTCCGAGCTTTCCTGACAACGGGCAACTTTTCACTTCCCGTACTCGTTAATAAAAGAATACTTTACTATTCCTCACTACTGCGCGGACGACTAACTAGACGTCTTTGCAACGCCGGAAACTCCTATCTAAAAAGTCGTTACGGCGGCGAATACTATCTGACCTGACGAGCGTTGACGAAAATCTGCTTACTTGCCGAGCGGTGATTACCAGGAGAGCTGCTTCTTCGGCGAACGCTGATAGGAAAAAGAGGGCTTCCGCCTGTGCGCTCGCCTATTTATTGGCGTTGCCTGGGGAAATTCACCGTAGCGGGGGGGGGGATGATTTCTCCTCCTTCAACCCTCCACCAGTAGAACGCTGCTTGATAGTTCGTGGTGACTAGTGCGAGCAACGGATACCAGGCTGCGCGTTTTGCTACTCTGGTTTTCGGCTGCTCTTCTCGCTGCCCGTGAGCGTTCATGCCGATGAAACGGTGGTGTTATGGGGTTGTATAATCCCATCTCGCCACAATATATACAATATTATATTTACAATATTATATAATTGTGTGTATATATATATATATATATATATATATATATATATATATATATATTGTAACGATCTCCCATAGCGATCGCCCTCCACAACGGCACCTACCTCCTGGGCGGCCTGCGCTCCAGCCTCTTCCAGCTCTACAGCCGCTTCGTGCGCCTGCGCCGCGACCACTACCCAGTACATTTCTGATGTTTTGGTAAACATGTTCTATAACAACCGGACCAGAGGCCGCGCTATATTTTCTTCCTCTTCCCTAATCTATCCCATCCACATACACATAATCGTACTTACATGTGCATGCACTACACTACCACACATGGCGGGAGACTTAGTACTTGTCCCGTCTGGGGCGGTGCCCCGTTACAGGGAGATACCTTGAGGAGGAAATCCCCCGCAAGGCGGCATGCAGGTCGCCACCAAATCTCACCATCTAGTGGGGAGAGCACCCCCCCTTCCGGAATAATACATTCTCTACTCTATCGGGACCAATGACGTGCCTGTAAACATCAGTGCGAAACTGTTCGTGGAAAGAGAGCGTAGAAATGCCCCGTGCGCAGGTGCAGATGCAGCTGCAGCGCGTGCTCCACTGCGCGCGCACCTCCCTGGAGCCGCTGTCGCCCGAGGCGCAGGTGCGCTTCCTGAGCGGCGTGTGGGCGGCGCAGGCGGGCGGACGCCCGGAGGCCTTCGAGCCGCTGGCGGCAGTGGCGGTGCGGGCGCTGTCGGGCCACGTCCCCGGCGCCGCCGCCGCCAGCTTGTTCGAGGTGCCGCTGTACTCGCGGCTGGTGGCGGAGGCCCTGGCCGACGACGCGCGCGCCGCCCTCAGCGACAGCACCTACCGCCTGGGCGGCCTGCGCTCCAGCCTCTTCCAGCTCTACAGCCGCTTCGTGCGCCTGCGCCGCGACCAGTACCTGCAGCGCCACGGCCTCTCGCTCGCAAACCTCGAAAACAGCCCCTTCCACTACGACTTCGAAACCGTGCACCAGCACTGCGCCATGTTGCTTCTGGCAAGTCTTTGCGCGACCGTGACGATTTCAATTGCAGTAAAACGTGCTCAATGTGGGACATGCATAATGCGGAAATGTGAACATGAATCGTGGTCCTGTCAAAAGAAGATCTAATCTATTACATTTTATAATGCTGACAAAATTCTGATAACTTGACGTTCCATATTGAGCACGTATTACTGTATTATAATTATTGCCCTTGCTTGGCTGGACTTAATTGTTTTCTGTAAGTTTGTGATGCTGTGGGCGATGGCCTAAGGTGACTTCAATTCTTCATGCAAGTAGGTTAGGTAACATTTAAAGGAAAGTCATGATTTCATTAGAATTATTACAGAATTTATCGTATAAAGCGGTTAATAATAGCAAGTGATAACACATTTAAGACCAATTACCTTTCAAGTAAAGTAAAAATCACGAAATTTGATTGAGTCCAAAACTCAAATGTGTTACTAAACGAAAACCTTCAGTTTAATATTGAGTATAGTTGGCAAGGTGATAACGGTGTATTGGGACGTTGGGCAGGTGTCGGACGGGGCGCTCAAGGGCGTGGAGGCGTGGCCCTTCGAAGAGCTGGTGGCGCGCCACCAGGCCCTGCTCAGCCGCGAGAAGACGGGCCTCCTCTGGCTGAGCGACGAGGGCGCCGTGTGCTTCGCGCACTTCTCCTTCGTGGAGTTCTTCGCCGCCGCGTGGCTGGCGGACCACGCCTCCTCCTCCCCCTCCTCCTCCCCCTCCTCCGCCGCCGCCGCAGCCGCAGCAGACGCCGCCACCACCATCGTCCGCGCCCTCTTCCAGTACCCTCACGCGCTGCCACGCGTCCGCCACTTTCTGGAGCACAAGGTTTGTCAATTCACACACTCATTCACAGAAACCTGTTCGCATTGTTTGATTCAATGATTATTTCGTGTTTCCGGGTGCGTCAATTACTGAAGTCAGTAGTTGCGAAAGAATAGTGCATGTTTTTCCTCGGGAGATGGTGATAATCTCCCGCCGGATGGTGAAATCCGGCGCTGACCTACACGTTGGCCAGCGGGGTCTGCCCAGTCAGGTACCTCCCACCAGCCGGAGCAAGCTCCATCCCGCCCGAGATGGGACAAGCTCTATGCTCCTGAGTGATCTCTCGGCATGTGTGATAGTGTAGTACATGTGAGTGTATGTCTAAGTAAGCGGTGAGAATAGGACAAGGAAGAGTAAGATCATTGTGTGCCGTCCGTGGCCCGTTTGTTAGGATGCAGCTTATGCATTCCCCTGGTGTTCATCGGAGAAACCACGGAAAACTACCGATCATTGCAGCCGGCCGGTTGAATTCTCCTCCAGACAGTTGGTGAATTCAACCCAGCTGACCAGCTAGGTTGAGTGTCCAAAATTCTGTCACCGGCGATTCTCCTAGCACCTCCCAGCCAGAGGCACTGTAGTGACATCAATTGATGTCCTGCGCCGCCTAATCCGAATTTCCTGTCAGGCAGGGTTGCCATATGTTGTGCACGACAAAGACGCTATAACTTTTAGAACACACCCTATACTAGAGGTCTAAATACCAGCATTACTCACTTTTTAAAGTAAATTTAAATGTATTAACAAATGATAATTGAAAAATCATGTATAAAGTAAAAAAAACTAAAAAATCAAACTCACAGTCAACAACATTTTGATTGTTTTTTTAACATTTCGTCGTAATCCAAAAAATTGCACATGTTTTGTTACATTTCTGCCCATTGGGCGGTTTTCCGCGAAGCCAATTTTTTGTCCCGCGAGAGAAAGCCATTTTCCAGCCAAAAAAGCGGAATTTCGCCCAATCTGGCAAACCTGCTGTCAGGGGGGGAATGTCACATGTGTAATTCCGTTATATGTTTCCTGCTGCATTTTTAATTGCAAAATGTTACCATTTTCAACCTCCCTACATGCCTTAGAAGTTTGTAACATTTATTCTGAAACACCTACATAATAATTTTTAAAATGAATATAAAATAAATGTATTATATTGAATATGGCACTTGAATTATTATAATGTATTGCGTATCTCGAGATAAACATGGGACGTTCGAAAGGGTAATTTTCATGGGAGTCTAGGAAGAGAAACAGTTATGTAACGCCCCTGCCCCCTGACGTGCGCAGTTGGCCGGGGCGCAGAGGCTGCCCCTGCACGAGGCGGTGCTGGCAGACGACGAGGACGGGGACGAGGCTGCACTGGAGGCGGCGCTGGCGGCGGAGCTGGCGGCGGGCGCGCGGGCAGACGCGCTGGACGGCGGCGGGCGCTCAGCGCTGCACCTGGCGGCGGCGCGCGGCCGGGCGCGCGCCATGCGCGTGCTGCTGGCCGCGGGCGCTGACGTCCACCGCCGCTGCACGCTGCTGGGCTGGGCTCCCCGGGACTACCTGCAGGCGGCCCTGCCCGACCCGCGCTGGCAGGCGGCCCTCGACGCGCTGGGCCACGTTCGGTAGGGGCTTCGCCCAGGTGGGTATATGACGGTCAGTCCAGATTAAGGCCGCTTGCCCACGCCGCCACAGAAGCGCGCGAACGTCAATCATCAGGGCTCTTCGCCGACTGATGATTGACGTTCGCGCGCTTCTGTGGCGGCGTGGGCAAGCGGCCTAAGAGCGCCTCCGATAAGCGGCAAGGTACTTCCCACGCCGCCACCGCCGCACCGCTACCCACCGTGGAATGGGGTGGGTTCGGCGAGGGCATGTTTCGCCGACCCCTCGGCGACGACAAAGAAATGCGGCAGGTAAAACGCCGCGACCAGTGCGCTATGGTTTCCGAGACGCATTTTTGTGGCCAAAATAAATAACTGTAAATTGTGAAGAATGTATTGAGTGATAATGCATCTCACGCATTAAAACAACAAAACTACACACTATTCTGCAGGGAAAAAGCACAAAATTAACAAAATATTTATTTTTTACTAAAATGTTTAATTTCAACTCAACTACTTCTATTCACTATCTAACTGCATCCAGGAATCTACTGGATTTAAACTCTTTCGAAATACTTTTATCGTTCTTCTTCTTCTTCTTCTTCTTCTTCTTCTTCTTCTTCTTCTTCTTCTTCTTCCTCAACATCCGCCGCTGCCGCCGCCGCAACCACCAGCGCCACCACCACCATCACCACAAAAAATTATCCAAATGATCTGCCTGTCGCTTTTCTTCACTCGATGCTTTCGGTCCTATTTGTATATTGTATTTTTTCCTTACTTATGACCTCTTATCCCCAAAATAACCTAATGTTAAGCATATTTTTAAATGGCATCATCTTTTATCTGCAAACGGAGTGGCTGCAAACGATGCATTAGATTAATTGCCAGGAATATCGAATTTTTGCGGGTACATTGCTAAGCCTAAAATGCCTTCAAAACTATAACTACAAATAATTTCCGCATTGATATTGATATAGTATTTATCGTACAGTCCATTTGCTGAATGACGTCTTAAAAACACTATTAGTTTCGATGTATGTTCCATACTATCTTGTAAAGGAAGTGCCGCAACTAATTTCGTTTGTAGTAACGGTCTATATGTAGATTATCCACATATATTTTCAGTTCTAAATCTTCTTTTATTGGAGATAGATACCTCACTGTGTGTTGCAAATTTTGTTGCTTTCTTAAATTATTGTCAAAAGTAAATTACTTTATACACTCAACTATTGATGATTACTTAAATTATCTAAAATAAGCTCCATTGCTTCTTCAAGTGTGTAAAAAACTTTTTTTTGTCTTGAAACACAGTCTATTCTCTTTTTTATTTGTTTATAGTCTATATACTTTTAAAACAACTGTTTTTCTCTTCTTCATAATGTGCTGCTATACTTGCCGCTTGCACAATTAAACGAAACACATTTCGTGCAACCACTGGAAAGGTTGCCTCATTTTTCTCCCAATTGATATTTCGCGAAACCGAAGGCGATGTTGATCAGATGATGACAGTGATAGCATTGTTTTTTGCCTTGATAATGAAGCTATCGTTCAAACAATTTTTTTTTCTAAAAAGTATTCTCGATGTTTATCTTTACACAACTTTTTTTTAATATTGGTAAAAATGACAAATTTTGTATCAAATTTCCTATTTATTCAATAAATTTGCTTTATTTTTAAGATTCTTAATATTATAGTCGTAAATTAGCGTAATATGTGCATCTGTATCACGAACTGTACGCTACAAATCGAATAAGCCTTCGTTTCTGAAATGATGCATATCTAAAGAAAAAAGTAAAAACAATAATTTGTCAAGAGTTTCACTTTGTTACCGCTGGAACGTGTTAGAACAGGATTACCTGAATAAGCCGTACACCAAGAGCATAAAACCTTGTCAATTTTTTAAAAGTCAATTCAAATTTTGACGTTATTGTCAATAGTACAAACATTTACAGCAGTGAATAAAGTGGCAATTTTTAGGAACTGAGAATTGAAGTGTGCATTAAAACTAATTGCTATGAAAAATACATTCAGGGAGGACAACAATTTCAAAGAAAACAAAATAAACATTCAAAGACAACATACCTTAAAACTTCACTTTGACTTGTCGGCTCACACTTCGGCGCGGAGACCGAACGGGGAAGTACCAAATTCACAAGTGCCTCGCGACAGGTGGGACAACAATCAACGAAATGAGTGCAAAACAGTCAACTTTGAAGTGTTTACTTCACATTGTGGGGCGCAGAGAGTTCGTTTATAGAAGTTGAAAAATTACATTTTGGCCATAGAATCGGGTCTTAGAAAGTATAGTGCAGTGGCGCAGTGGAAATACCACCACCATTTAAATCTGTGTTGTTAGGGGCGCCGCGTTCACCTTCCTGCGCTGCTGGTGGCGAGGGTCCGCCGCCGAACACCACAGCAGCGTGAACCCGCTTCACGCGGGAAGACCTCCATTTAAACCAATGCTTTACTACCAGCCGCGGCGTTCGGATCCGCGTTGCTGTGGCGACATGAGAAGGGGCTCTAACATTTGAACGTCGACTGATTAAAATAAGACATGATGCGACTTCGTCTACAAACGAGCGTTAATCGATTCTCGTTGTCAGTAACCATCTTCACTCACGGGAGTTCATTACGCCCACCACAGATCAGTATGTTCACCGATTCAAAAGAAATGGAATGTTGCGTACGATTCTTCGTTTCTTCATGAAATATCTCAAATAGCTGGCCAGCAACGTATTGCTGGCTTTTATCTCGACATTTGATAATCGTTTTTAAAATTTGAAATAATGTTCATTAACAAAAGGTCTGGAATTTTTTCCCACCCTACAAGAACTATACATAACGCAAGTAAATTTCCATAGGTCGTCAACAAAAAAAGAACCAAATTTCATGAAAAAAATATTGTAGCAGATAAGTTTCACTACCACCAGAACTGAGGCATTTGACATACCATAGGATCAGTATTTGTATCCGTGTGTCGTATAATTCTGCCGCCTGGGATAACGCGTGTTTGACACTCACCTGCAACTCTGAGTCACTTGATGCGCATTATGGTAAGCGGAGAGGAAGTTCGTGAGGTGTAAGAAATTCTTCGAATAGTAATTAACGGCCGTCACTCCACATTAAAGCCCTAAAGTAAGGTCTTCATAACTGCAGCCCCTTGATATATAAGCAACACAAATCTCCACAAAGACCTAGCCATAGACCCGTCCTCACGTATATCATCGAACTTTCTCATACATTCTTCCAAAATCTACCGGTGCATTTCATTTCAATCTACGTAATGAGTGTCCCGTAGAACCTCGCCTGCGTAACCGATTCCCCTTTCACATCTTCCTCCGTAATCCGGCTGATATTAGATACTGAAATAAATACTCCTCCCACCAACAGTCAACAATATGTACTCCCCCACTCTAATAATCGCACTGCTTCATTCTAATGTTTAAAGGAGGGTCGCCGTAGCCACCCCTTCGCATCTTTTCGTCTGAAAGTGCTCGCTCCTAACAACTGAAATGCCGTATGGCTCAGCGTTGAACAATCACCTCGTTCTGTAATAAATGTATAAATAAAAAATGTGTAAGAAAACTAGTGGTTGGTCCTATTGTCGGGCACTGTCGGACCTCTCAACAGAGTTACAGCAGATCCGCTGCAAGGAGGTGTTCGACGCTCCGTCCTTTTGCCCGAATCTCACCCCCCACCCCCACCCCCAAGCGATTTTCTTCTTTTCGCACACCTCGAAAAATTCCTATCCCGTCAGCATTTCGATTATGGCAGTGACGCAGAGCTGCTGGTATCTGTTAAACACTGGCACCTAACCCAGGCGGCAGACGTCTACGACACAGAAATACAAATGTGGATCCCACGATAAGAAAAATGTCTCAATTCTGGTGATGATTATGTGGAGAAACATTGCAACATGTGTGGTATCTGCTCCAATTTGTTTATAAAAATTGTGTTTTATTTTGTAGATGGCCTAAGAAAATTTACTTTCTGGATGCGCCTAGCATATTATTCAATATATGAAGGTGATCCAAAAAAGTAACTTAGGATTTGAAATTTAAAAAATAATTGAATGAAGCAAAGACATTGGAAATACATATACGCTGTGTTGCGAGACAGATCTTCATCGCTGGAAAGAGGTGGTAATCACTCGGCGTCAATTGCGGTCCGTACGGTGGGTGTTCCAAAACCTCCAATCCAAAACCATCCAAGAGCTCTCGGGCACGATTAGCCGTGAGTAGACGTGCATTGTCGCCAAAAAATAACACTTTTGAGCCGTTTTTCCCGGCGCTTGTTTTGTATTGCTCTCCCTAGTTTTGTCAAAAAGTCACTGTCAAATTAAATGTAAACATCGATGTTTTAATTTTGAGCGTCGATGTATGGCGACGTGGATGTTTTGTTCGTTAATGTCGCATCTCTTCCGCAGGTGGCGCCGGGGCAATCCCGGCCTGTGGCGCGGGCGCGGGCTAGAGGGCTGTGCGCTTCCCAGATGCCGCGCTAGTGGCCGACGACCAAGCGCCGCCGCATTTGGCCCAGCGCCTTGCTTCGTCGCCTCGCCGCGTTGCGCTGAAATCTTTGATTCACTGTAAGGTGACCCTGCCCCCTTTTTAGCGCGCCATTCAAGAATTTTCACATTCTGCCTCTTTTGTTTCTAGAAAATGCGTCGACAATCTATTTGTCCGGATTAAATGAATATTTTACGGTACGTGTAAATGAGGAAAGGGGTAGCTACTTCGAAACTTCCTGTCGTACCAAGTACACAATTCAGTTGGTTTTAAAAAATAACAATTTTTTGCAATATTTCGTGCAGGTTTAGCTGCGTTATTTCGCATCTTCTAAGCCTTAAAAACTTTGTGGCTTAATTTTTACTTTCTCGTACTCGTAGTATATACGGAGTATGTACGTTGTGTACAGAAAGTAACGACATGCTACATAAAATCTACGTCGAGATATTGACGGAAATATAAGTTTTGAGGGCCCCAAATACAGAAAAATAGTTTTTTCGAACCGTCCGTCAGTCAACAACACTACCGCATCAACCGTACATTTGATTCTCAAGAAAGTGAATACTTCCTGATCGACCTGGCTCAATACGATAACATGCGAATTTGAACCTGGTCTTTTAATTTTGGGAGGTACATGACATGGATCTTCTAAGCCATTTTCTAACTTTTATCAAAACGTTTTCCAAATGTATATTCAAGATTTTTGCTCGAATTGTGCAAAGTACTTTATAAAATGTCGCTGATCCGATTTTCATGAACACCTCTACATTTTCGAAAATTACAAAAGTTTAAAAATATTTTGACTTCTTTCACAGCTTGAAGATAAATTTTTTTTCTGAGTGAAATTTGTTCTTCAAAATTTTAGTCGTTTTTATGAGTTTCAACGTTGTAGGCTAATGTTGTTGAGTTGCGTCGTGACAGTTTTGCATCTTTGGTGTTAGAAACACTGCATTCATTGTAGCAACCGATCACAAAAAACTGTGGTAGTGCACATAAGAAAGATTCTCGCTTGAGGACTTTAGCACTTAAGTTCAAATCTCAGCTGGAGCAATTAACGTTTTGTAAGAACAGAACACACAACATTGAATTCAACGGCAAATAACTCATTTTTCATTTAAACGTTTGAATTGAAGAGGTCGGGAGAACGTACTACTCACCCACATGTTTATAATTTTTGTCAGAGGAAAAACATAGTTTTAAAACAATAAGACATGTCTTATTTTCTATGTACACTTTCTGGCTGCTTCTACTCACATACTGTAGTTCTATGAACAAATTTGTTAAGCATTTTGATCATAATGTTTGTTTTTAGGAGACATTCTAAGACTTTTGGGGTTGGATTTATGAAATGAGGGTTAGCTTTATCTTCTCCAGACCCTTTCAATTTTACGAAAATTAAAGATGTATTTTTACCATATTTATGATATATTTTTACCAGACCAATATTAATCATTGTCCATCAGGTTGTGACTTCTCCCAACCTGGCTTTTCTCAGCTAACTTAGGATCGTGCAACTCCTAAAACTCTTTCTTTCATCCCACGCAACTCCCACGCCCCCCGCGCTGCGCAGAGACGCACGCCGCAAAGTCTCAATTCCTGCAAATGGTCCTACAATTTGAGGAAGCTCTAATCCGACCTGTAATCATTAGTCGCTCTCATCGAATTGTATGACAACAAAAAGTGCTTATAATCGCTATTTTATTCAAATGTGGCACGGTAAATTTCGTTTTCTGACAAGAGAGATATGAAATACCTAGTAGCAAGCTTTTATGAGCAATTATTCGTTTATTCTAAAATTTAAAATTGTACAACGCTCTTAATTAAATACTTCAACAGTATTACAATATTGTTTTGTATCTTTAATACGAAAAACACATTTTAAAACATGAAAATTATAGTATTTATTTTAAACTATACATATATTTATGGTCCGAGAAATATTTTTGCATAAAGGTGTTAGACTCATAGTTAGATTGGTACGAGCTCCGGCGAATCGACTTATATTTCAGTTCAATCACTTTTGATTTGTATTTTTCAGCTTGTACGCATTTGTAAAATGTTTGTTAACAAATTACATTTTATTTTGCAGCAATAAACAAACAGATGAGTATTTATAATCACCCACACTATAAAAATGCATTAAATCTTCCTATATATGCATGATGTTAAGAACAACTATTCCTACTCTACTCAATATTTTATTTCGTTCGTCTATATCTGCATTACAGTTCCCAACTTCCTAAAAATGACCTCTAGACAAGAAACAAATGTAAAAGACAAATAGAATATAGACCTACGTCTCCACCTCAGAAATTTATCAAACTCAATGAAAAAGTTAACAGGTTCACTCTGAAATAAAATATACTCCAATACATTCCTCTTAAGTTACATTAACTGATGATACCTCAGAAGCCATGCGCTTCAATTTGTTATGGGCACCGTCTTAATAGATCATTTGAACTACATCCCATTAGCATTTGAACTACTATGTCAAAAGCATTGTTATCATTAGTGAATATATAAAATAATGGAAATAAATATAATTTTTATTGCAAGCTGTTACAATTGTACTTTCATGCATCTTTTACAAGGTAATTAGGGTTGATGTATTTTGTTACTATAAGATTATTAAATTATCGTTATTATACATATTTGTGAGTTAATATATATTTTTACTGTAAAAACACCTATATTGTTTATTAATCATAATTTTGTAATTATATTACCATTAATGTTGTTATTTAATTAATATTGTTAAAAATTGAACATGTTTGTCATCCTGAAATTGACCTTTGTGGGCATTAAGGCTGTAAGCAATAAAATTATTATTATTATTATTATTATTATTATTATTATTATTATTATTATTAAGAACCCTGGGTTAAATGCACAAACAATTTAAGGAAACTGACGCCTTTTCCCAGACCTTTCCTCTCTTTTCTCATCCAAGGCTACAGTACCTATGTAAAGTAAACAATATTAATGAATATTGAATATGTGTAATGGATGGTAAAGGTCCAAAGGAAAGGAATAGATTTGTAGATAGAAAAAAAATATATCTCACAGCCAATTCCATTGCTTATGTGAGTACTCTATGGAACAGTTTTTCTTCTCTCCTTCTTCAGTGTCCTCTCGAATAACTCTAATGACTCAGGGGATATCCTGGAATGAGTACCGGCAAGTCGTTACTGACATTTTTATATCTATGTACTTGCTGAAGATAATAATCGTAATTCAATTATTTTATTTATTGAATTATTCTATTACATTGGATTCGTTTTCAGTTGTGAGGCAGGTTAGTCCTATACTCATACCATAGCTATTTTACACCGCACAGAATTTTGTTAGCCTATTTGAAAACTATAATTTTTGCAATGGAGACCCATATCCAATCATACAGGGTCTGATATCGGATATCTTCGTGCAACCTGAAACAAAGGAAATAATTCCAAAATTATAAATATGTCGCACTTTTTATCTTCTCGTGAGCACGTATATATGGAGTAATATATGTAGTATATAGAAAGTTACGTAATGATGCAGTGAAAAGTGGTGTTTTTCTAAAGAAAACCTCTTTTTTTGGGTGTTTTACAGCGCAAAAGTTTCAGAATCAACTTTTTGTGGTTCCTTGATTACGAAAAAATTGTTTTGGCAAATCGTCTCACTGCCCATCCGTTAATCCGTTCTTCTGTGAATAACGGATAATGAATAACGTAATTATAGCGCCTAAGCCATTCCCAGTATATTTTCCAAAATGAAGAGTCCCCAATTGAACTGTCCCTCGTTTGAATTTTTTTGAGTGATAGGTGAAGGGCTTGTAGGATAGAAGGTGCATTATAATAATACGTGCCGTCATCAACAATACAAGAAAGTATGTGCTGTGGAGTACCACTAATTTGAATTTGCTTTACAATGTATTTAATTGAAATAAACTAATTACATTTTCGACACCTATCTCTTATAACGCCTATTAGGTGTTTATCTAATGTTTTTCAAAGTGTAAAGTCAGACATACAGATTCAAATAGTTCAAAATTTAAGTATTACAAGTCCTAAGACCAATACAAAGTCAAAAGTAACGTTTAATAATTTGCTAAAAAATATATTTGGGATTTAAACCAGCTTTTGATATTATTTTTCACCTGAATATAATAATTAAAACCTAAATGTATGAAATATGATTTTTTGAATAAATGTACTCATACGACGTCTTTAGTTACAAATCATTTGTTTCGATTGTGCTTGACAGTCGACGAACAGTTAAAACCTAAATGTACACCCACCATTAAGAGAGGGTTTTCATTCATTTGTCTGGATACGTTAAATGGATGTTACAACACTACAGTATTATGAACATCCTAGTGGTGCTAAAACAGCACGTACTTTCACGCCCGTACATTCACGCAAAAATTACTCAAATTTTGCAAAAATTGTTCAGGACCTTATTTCAAAATCTATCACTTAGGAACAGATTTCATTAACGGAAAAAAACTATCTTTAATATTTTAGTTGTAGAAAGATATCTAAAATATTTTGAAGTTTTGCAATTTTCGAAAAATCAGACATTTTAAAGAAATGAGACCTGCACTATTCTCTTAAATGTCATTCACATTGTCCAACAACAAAATGAAATCAAAATTGATGGAACTATTTGTTCTAATTTGGAAAATGTCCCAGGGGGCTCAATGTAAATAAATCCTCAAAATTAAAATATCGGCTTCAATTGAAGGGGGCGTGACATCAGCCAGATCTGTTGGATATACATTTTGGAAAGACGTTTTGCCGCCATTCGATTTTATGGTATCAAGGACTCACAAAACAGAGATTCTGTTTTCCCCACGTGCTAGAGGATATTTCTTCGAAATTTTGCAAAAGGATTTATACACTTTTTCGATGCCAGTGCCCTTTAATAAGTTTTCCTGACGAAAAATCACCGTTTTTTGGTGCAGCATTACATAACGTTCTCTCTACTGCATAGCGAGAAAGTAAAAGTGTTGAGAGCGAACGGCCCTGGAGATGCGCACCTGCGAGGGCGAGAGTGTGGTCCAACTCCCGGCGCAGGATGCGGAGCACCTGGCGCGCGCCGGCCTCGCCCGCCGCCGCCAGCCCCCAGAGCAGCGGCCGGCCCGCGAACACGGCCCTCGCGCCGCCCGCCAGCGCCTTGAAGACGTCGCCGCCCTGCCGCACGCCGCCGTCCAGGAACACCTCGCAGCGCCCGCCCACCGCTCGCGCCACCGCGGGCAGCGCCTCCATCTGCCACACGCGCGAGCCACGGTCTCCAGCAGAGGGGTTTTATACAGGTATTTTACTATATGGGTCTTTAGTGCCTCCATCTGTGACAGGCGGGAGCCTCGGTCTCGAGCAGAGGGGCTTTTCCCGTTACTACAGAGGTCTTTATTATACACTATAGGTATTTTACTATATGGGTCTTTAATGCATCCATCTGCCACACGCGCGAGCCTCGGTCTCGAGCAGAGGGGCTTGTCCCGTTACTACAGAGGTCTCTATTATGCAGGTCTTTTACTATATGTGTCTAGTGCCTCCACCTGTGACACGCGCGAGCCTCGGTCTCGAGCAGAGGGTCTTGTTTCGTTACTACAGAGGTCTTTATTATATACGTCTTTTACTATATGTGTCTTTAGTGCCTCCATCTATAACAAGCGCGACCCTCGGTCTCGAGCAGAGGGACTTGTCCCGTTACTACAGAGGTCTTTATTATATAGGTCTTTTACTATATGGGTTGTTAGTGCCTCCATCTGTGACAGGCGGGAGCCTCGGTCTCGAGCAGAGGGGCTTTTCCCGTTACTACAGAGGTCTTTATTATACACTATAGGTATTTTACTATATGGGTCTTTAATGCATCCATCTGCCACACGCGCGAGACTCGGTCTCGAGCAGAGGGGCTTGTCCCGTTACTACAGAGGTCTCTATTATGCAGGTCTTTTACTATATGTGTCTTTAGTGCCTCCACCTGTGACACGCGCGAGCCTCGGTCTCGAGCAGAGGGTCTTGTTTCGTTACTACAGAGGTCTTTATTATATACGTCTTTTACTATATGTGTCTTTAGTGCCTCCATCTATAACAAGCGCGACCCTCGGTCTCGAGCAGAGGGACTTGTCTCGTTACTACAGAGGTCTTTTTTATACAGGTCTTTTACTATATGGGTCTTTAGTGCCTCCATCTGTGACAGGCGGGAGCCTCGGTCTCGAGCAGAGGGATTTGTCTCGTTACTATAGAGGTCTTTATTATATAGGTATTTTACTATATGGGTCTTTAGTGCCTCCATCTGTGACAGGCGGGAGCCTCGGTCTCGAGCAGAGGGATTTGTCTCGTTACTATAGAGGTCTTTATTATATAGGTCTTTTACTATATGGGTCTTTAGTGCCTCCATCTGTGACAGGCGGGAGCCTCGGTCTCGAGCAGAGGGGCTTTTCCCGTTACTACAGACGTCTTTAGGTATAGGTATTTTACTATATGGGTCTTTAATGCATCCATCTGCCACACGCGCGAGCCTCGGTCTCGAGCAGACGGGCATGTCCCGTTACTACAGAGGTCTCTATTATGCAGGTCTTTTACTATATGTGTCTTTAGTGCCTCTACCTGTGACACGCGCGAGCCTCGGTCTCGAGCAGAGGGTCTTGTTTCGTTACTACAGAGGTCTTTATTATATACGTCTTTTACTATATGTATCTTTAGTGCCTCCATCTATAACAAGCGCGACCCTCGGTCTCGAGCAGAGGGACTTGTCTCGTTACTACAGAGGTCTTTTTTATACAGGTCTTTTACTATATGGGTCTTTAGTGCCTCCATCTGTGACTGGCGGGAGCCTCGGTCTCGAGCAGAGGGATTTGTCTCGTTACTATAGAGGCCTTTATTATATAGGTATTTTACTATATGGGTCTTTAGTGCCTCCATCTGTGACAGGCGGGAGCCTCGGTCTCGAGCAGAGGGGCTTGTCTCGTTACTACAGAGGTCTTTATTATATAGGTCTTTTACTATATGGGTCTTTAGTGCCTCCATCTGCCATACTCGCGAGCATCGGTCTCGAGCAGAGGGGCTTGTTTCGTTACCACAAAGGTTTTATTATATGTCTTTTAGTATATGTGCCTTTAGTGCCTCAATCTGTGACACGCGGCAGCCTCGGTTTGGGGTAAAGGGGCTTAGCTCGTTGCTAAAGGTCTTTGTTATATAGGCCTTATTCATGAAAGACTTAAAACTGTATCAATGCAAGTCGCAAATGAAGATATTAACATCTACGAATGTTGGTGTGCATGAGGCGACGGGGCGGGACGCTGATTTGTCGGATTCTGCCACTCTGCTCCTTCAATATGTGAAGGGATGATGTTCAGTAACAAAAAACCACAGCAAGTGTCCTGTTATTCATAAATATTAAAATATTGGTTTTGGTCACAGAATGGATTATTTTGTTAGTTTTTAAGTCTTATTCTTGATGGACTTGGGGAGCGTGAATCACACTTCTCGAAAATAGAGTCAACAATATGAGAAACACTTCCACTGAAATAGACGGTATTAAGATCAACGAATATTGGTGAATATGACGCGATGGGAGGTGACGCGGTGTTGTCTGATTCTGTCGCTCTTCTTCAATGTGCAATAACAAGATAGGCCACACCAGGCACAGCAAGTCTCTCGCTATTCACTAATGTAAATATCTTCATTTTGATAGAAAGGAGTCGCATATTCTTACTACTCCACGCCTTCATATGCGAATGAGACATACAGGTTATACGAGTCATTTCAGGAAGAAAAAATTCACGACCTCGTTCTTCTCAATTTGATAAACAATTATTTCTAATGTCATATCTCGTTCCGGCACAGCAGTTCTTCACGATTTCACTTTTTCTATAACGTTCAGAAGGCTGGTCTTTTGAAAAGAGTTTGAAGCTTTCGGATAGTTCTATTGCCCCCAAACTTTTTTTTCGGATACAAACGAAGAAAGACGGTCGTAAATTGTGAGAGTGTTAGGTTCCTGTATCGCGCCCGGCCCTGCAATCGTGCCTGAATTTGGGCCGTTATAATCTTAGCCCGCCAGTCTATCAGAATTGCCGGGCCTCACTGTTCGTTAACAACGCTTATGTCCTTTTGCGATTAAAACAGCACATAGAGTTTTGGTAACACGCCTAAAGTTGCGATGTTCATACAAGCTGCGCCGAAATCGAAAAGTTACAAAAGTCTCTCGATGGGAACCTATGGTTCTGAGGACAAAACTGTTAAGAAACTTTTTACGCCCATTATTATGATGATAAACGCTTTGGATTTTTACACCTAAAGTGATTCACCTGTTCACAGTAACACAATAAGACACACTTTCCCCAAATCGACGTATCAACAATTTTTAATAGGGGAGACATGTGTCGCAATTGTGACTTAGCTTGCTTCTGTGTCAATCGCTGTTATTTTATTTTGACATGAAATGTCTAGTTTCGGTCGGTTCAGTAGTTCGGTAGTTTCAATGGTAGGTGGGGATTGTTTGGTAACATTGTAAGAAACGATTTTACACAATCACTCGCTGCGCACTTGCGATTACATCGCACGAATTAACTGTGGGAAAGTGCAACATATTCACTACACAGAAAATCGACCCCCGCCCCCAAAAATGTTTCATCACTTTGACATGCATGACTAATTAATAATAATAATAATAATAATAATAATAATAATAATAATAATAATGAGAGAATTTCACAATTCTGGAACAATACAATCACTATTCACTCTAAATACCAGTTAAGCATGTGTCTGAAAATGTAATTGAAATATTTTTTATCAAGATATTAATATTTATCAAGATTTGGATATGTATGTTGCTGTTGACTGTAGCAGAAGATTTTGTGTGATTTTGACCAACAGCATTTTTGTTGCTGCAGTCCAGTAGTTGCATTGTTGTTATTGACCTATATAATAAATGTGACAGCGTCTACATCTGCCGTGCTTTTACCGGCGCTAAGGTGCCGTCAATCTGGCGAGCTCCGTGATTGGACACTTGGATACCCTGTACGCCCAAATCAGCCGCAATCTTGGCATCCTCTTCCGTCAATATCCCTTTCAGAACGATAGGCAGGTTTGTAGATCTAGGAGAGAAACGTAAATATAATTACTCACGTAACTTAATGAAAGTAAACCTCACTTTTTTCAGCGACTTTACCTTTTCAACCACTTGACATCTTCCCATGTCACCGATTGATCGAAGAGATTTGCGACATAATCGTTGATGCTGGATCCAGAGGTAGTGTCATTTACATTAGTTGATAAATGACCATCGAAATTGGCCAACCTGTAAATTTAAAGCAGTGTAGTTGGAAAGCATTCCGAGCTTGGCTCCCGCATGAAAGGAGTGGAGAGCCTTACCGCAGGTGCGATGGCAGCACGAATTTGTTGCGCAGATCCGCCAACCGAATGCCGAACACGGGAGCATCGACTGTCAGGACGATAGCCTTGAAGCCGGCCTTTTCTGCTCTCTGAACCAGATCCATTGTCACTTTCCTAAAGGAAAAAGGTAGAAATTAAACTTGGAGGAGAGGTGACGGTCGGTGGGTTGTGAATTATGAAGGATGACGTGTATGTCGGAACAAAAGAGTCATTTTGTCTCTTCAGAATATTTCTTGAACGAGGGCAAGTTATACCAAGTAATAAAATAGCAAGCAACGATATTTAAATCCTTGTCTAAGACAACTTTTACGTTGATAACAAGAAAAACAATCGTGCTCCCAAAAAGGAGTTTTAATATTGGCAGCAAAAGAAAGTGTTATTTTCGAAATCAAATAAAAGACACACACTAATTATCACACTTGTTCTCTTTCTATGCGCATATTATCATCCTGTAAACATACTGTATTACTGTATCTTGTACTAAATCTGTAAAACTGATAAAAATGGTACCTCACTTGAACAACACTTCCAAGAATTGTTGTTTGTTCCACACTACTTCTCTTTTTATATGATAGAGTATTCTTTCTATATGTAGTAGGATATTTGTTGCTTTACATACTGCCTCATCGTGTTTGTGGATGTATATGAAACTACTGTTTTATCAGATGTTTTAGTTTGGTTTTGTTCATTCTTCTCTAGAGATTTCTTTGTATGCCAATTCGTACACGAATTATTGCTACTACTCTTTTTTTTGCATATTATCATCACGTAAAAAGTCTGTATTGCTGTACCTTGTACTGAATCTGCAAACCTTCCATTAATCATGTTTGTGTTGTAATGAATAGTTTTTCAGTCGGGGTCTTTGCTCTATAAAACACAAGCTGCCTCCAACCAACCACCAGCATTCCCCACTCTACCGCATGCACCAATTGCCTAGCACGCGGCGGTCGGGACGGCGACGGAATAAGCGAGTCTGCTATACTTCGATTAAAACACTCCCTTTCAAGGTTACGAGCTGAAGAGCAAGAAGGACAGTCAGCCAATTGGAAGCTTCATTACCAATAATTTAAGTTGTAATGAATCTCGCGATGCGATGATCTCTCCCGCCTGCTCGTGACCTTGAAAGAACTTCCGGTTTTAATCGGAGTATAAACAGCCCACTCTGGAAACATTTGCTTTCACCGGCAAAATAAATTAAGTTCGTCCTCGAAACTTGCGCTGGTGGTACACACAAATTAAACAAGTTTTTATAATGTGTGATTAAGACTCTCTGCTACTTTTCTCTGTATTAATTTTACTGTGGAGGGCGCTGGCCTATTCTCCGATTTAAATGTAGTGTCCCTTCAAGGTCACGAGCTGAAAGGGGAAAGGGACATTGTCATCCAATCGAGAGCGTTGTTACGACTCACATTCTTGGTATTGAAGCTCGCGATTGGATGACAGTGTCAACCTCTCATTCCAGCTCGTGATCTTCAAAAGACAATACAATAAATACGAGTATAGAGTTCTCTAGCATCTGCCACTGATGGTAACGAGGAAGGCGGGTGGTTTTGCGAGGGCTGCGATGCGATACTTCCTACCTTCATTAGTCACGGGTCGTGAAAATAATGTAGAAGCATGCAATGATGGCCAATAAAAATGACGAAATGAAATGAGATTATAAATCCAAACCAGCCCAATTCCTACACAATTCCTTTGTCTCCTCGTCCGCTACTTTACAACTCCTCTCATTTTCGTTGTACGATGTGATGCCACGGTCAATGTCAATGCACGCCACTATCTGAGCTACAAACCCACACATTACTGTTACTGGCAAGTACGCAAATAATCTAATACATGGACTGATTGATTGCGAAAACGTGAGGGAAATTTCCCCTTCAAAAACAATGAAATTTCACGGACGTTAGTACAATATGATTTCTAGCAATTACATAAAATCAAATTAAAACTTGCAGTATTTTTATAAACTTTGAACCCTCTAAATTTAGAGTAGCTGAGCCCGGGCAAAAACATTGAATTTAGTAAGTAATTGCTTTATCGGTCACATGCGTCTTTAACCCTTGTTAACATGCAATCCTATAAGTTTGTTAAATGCATTTGTAGGTTAAGAAATTTAAAATCCTTAGCAACGTGTTTTAACATCCTTAGTAACCTAAATAAACCACCACTCATTCATCGCAAGTCATTATTACGAAAAAATCACATGGTAATTTACAAGACAAATAGTTATCAACCGTGTTTTGGATTTTTCAGGGATTATATCTCGCGTGGCTTCCGCAGCTGCATCCAAAATTTCTTGAGGTACAGACGAATTTTTAGCGACCATCTTCCTCGAGTCACGGTATTCAAGTGTATTGTTGAAATAGAAATAACGCAAGCAATACCCAACAATATCGATTATCGTGACGCAACAACGGAATTCATGTGTTTCATATCGCAACAATGTCGTAAATGTTCAAAAAAATTGAGATTTTATGATTACCGATAAAATGCTGAACATACCACGAAATGTTACAGTGTTATTACTGCCTCGTCCAAATTAAAGTCTTGGCTCCGCTACGCTCCACCTCGACTCTTTTTACTTTTGGAATCGGCAGTAATAACACTCATGACTTTTCTAGGTATGTTAATAGGTATAAAAATGAAAATTACTTCATAGTAGAAACCAACTTTAATCCATCAGCTCTTGAACTGAGCGTTACAAAATTATAAGCCCAGCACTGTGTATGGATAAACATTCTAATATTGCTAAGCATTGAGGTTAAACTGCACAGTCACACACTCCCTTTAATTCTATCATGAAATTTTTCTTTCAATTTAATTTTACACTGATTTTGTGTTCCTGCACTTATATGACCACCCAAAAAGGGTTTAAAAAATCGTTCCTTTTAGAATATACCTTAAGAAACGTAACTCTGGTCCCATCTCTCCCCCTTTATTTCCTCACTTGCCCAGTTTTTATGTAATAATATGAAACTTCAAGGTTTTCGCCTTAAATCTATTGGATACAGGACAAGGGAGTAAGTCCATATCCAGCATACGCAACGAGAATTTTGTCTTCTCATAAATTGTCAAATACCTCCACTATACTTTGATATTTCTTTAGCACTCCCATAGCCTTCCAAAATCGGATTAAGTTTACGACACGTGAACTGGAGTACCTGTCTTTGTAGATGTAGAGCTGGAACCACTTGACGGTATCGGGGGCTGCCGCCGCTACCTCCTCAATGCTGCTGGTCGACAAAGTACTTAGGGTGAAGATGGCTCCCTCAGCGCCTGCGGCTGGAAGACACCAAAGCACACGTATTAGTCCAGTCAAATGGCTGAAAAGAAGGGAAAGTTTTGGTGTAATTTTGAAATTTGCTTCATATATGATTTTTATGTCTCTGAACACGAACATTAGGTTTGTGAACAAAAAGGTTGCCCGGAAACAGTTTTTAAGCAGAAGAGTGTAAAAATTAAATTTTCCATTTATTTTTAAATAAATCAAACAATCAATTTTTCGTAAATATTAGTTCTATATGAAATAAAAGAAAATAAAACTACTTACATTTACTGTCATTAAGCTTCTTTCCTTCTATTAACGGTTTAGCCGTGAGAGCACCGAGAAATTTGGCGATATAAGAAAAACAAAATTTAAAAAACGAGAATATCCCCGTTTATCTCAATATAACTTTAAAACTATCAAATTTTCGTAAATATTAACTTGATACAAAATGAAAGAGAATAAAATTACCTACATCTTATGTGTTCAAGGTTCTTTTTCTAAACCTAAGAGTTTGCCTTTAGTGTGCAAAATACGCCTGGATTGGCAAACTAGATATTTGTGCTCAGTGACCCAAAAACGTATAGGAACGAAATTTCAAAACTACGCCTAACCTTTCCGACACCTGTTTTGAGCAGAATTTGACTGGACTATTATTCCCTCATCTAGCTGGTATCTTAGCTACTAGCATACATCAAAAATTATCTTCGTACGATTCTTAGAAATCGAAGTTCTCAGGATACCTATCTCGATCATTGTTTTCATCCCTTTTCGCAGAGTCTGAGTGTGGGGTCTGCGGAATGGACGTGGAAGGGACGTCTGCGGAAGGGACGTGGATGGATAATACGGAAGTCTAAATAAATTGGGATTATTTGAAAGTTCTCATAATTATGTGTGGAATTACAAAACATGTGGTACCATGGTAAACTCATGGCCTCATTATATCCCATTTCTATAACTCTTTCGCAATAATTATTGTATGCTTATTTAAAGGGTCGGTTTGAAGAGAAGACTTCTCCCCTCCGCTAATACCAAATTCACTACTTTACTACACACTTGAAGAAGTTCAAGAGTTCGCAGAATTCTTGTGTAGTGTATACTCTGTCGCAGAATGTATCACTTTATAGAACCCTTGTCTGAAGGCAAAAATGAATTTCTTTTTAGACGGAAATAATGTGTCTTATTATTTTTATTAACCATATTGAGCAAAAACTGAGCTAATATGTGATTTTTATTTCGTCTAGGACCATCTCTAAACCACATTAGATACTGGAAATTTTCAATTTGCGATGTTTCCTCATGATCAGTACAATAAAAAGCTACAAACTTCGCCAAGTGTACTCTTGATACAACCTTAATGAATATGGGCCGAATTCGAAGACCAGTCTGTAGATTATGTATATAGAAGGTACGAGTCGGATTTATCTCACTTTTGTCAGCTAGCGTTGTTCCCAAGCCTGGGTCGTTTTCATTTATTATCCATGCCTGGAAGTAAGGGAGACATGTGACGAGCATGACGTATTCCCTTCATCCCACACTTGGCCTGCCTAATTTTATTTCGGCACACTTTTACAGAATTTAGAAGATTGTAATGGAAACTACAGCTCAGTTTACCCCCGACTGAGAATTGAACCCGGGATCGCACCACGGAAAGCTAGCTTACTATCAACCTGAACAAACCAGCACAAACACCATATTTTATGTACATTCCATGCTTTTAGAGGGAGAGTTTCTCTGGCATGCTTTTTTCTTTGGGCTCAGTGCCTTGCCTGACAGGCGTGTGCTTGCTCACGACCGAAGAAGCGTCCACCTTATTTGACCTCGTTCATCCTATCACTGAGCAACCGTCGGTGGTCGGCAGGCCGGCCGGCCGGCTACCAATATTGCACAACTCTACAGTTTTAGATTTAAATTAGATTAGATTTATTTAGTCAGAAAAACAGTAAAAACTCAATGTGACGTATGGGGGAGAACATCATCTGCGGACGTTTTCGTGAGTTCCAGATTCCCTTCCCATCATTTTAACTACAAATAGTTGAAAAAAGAGTAAAAGTTTAAAATAAATAAATAAATAATATTTTAAAAAAGCACGAGATTAGCGATTTTTGAAAAAAATAGACATTGTCGTTCCCGAGTTATAGAAAACTTATTTGCATTCGAAGGTGTAATAGTTAGCGTATCAGACTGTTATAACCAAGTTGGCGGGTTCAAACCCGATCGGCGCCGTGGATTTTTAAGGGCGAACAATTCTTCGCACGCCTGCCTTCGGAGGGGAAGTAAAGCCGGCTGTCCCATGTAAAAGATCCTCAAGCCTAAATGATGCCTCTGAGCTAAATTCAAATCGCAAGTTTCGTCGCTCAAGAAATACCTCCTTTCTCCGCTAGTTGGTGAAAGGAGAGTAGCGAAATTTGCGTGGTCAGACGGAAGAGCTGGCCTGATGGCCCGAGTCTCGCCACGAAAAATAACGAGTTGCCGGTATGATTTTTCTGCATTAGCATGCTTGCATATAGATTTTCTGCAAGGCATAACAAAACAGTAACTCGCCCTTACCTCTACTCCTACCATTACAAGCAAAAGCAGAGTTCAACAAAACGTGCGCATAGTGAAGCTACATTTACGTCCAGAAGCAAAACAAGGGGCCATCTCAGCATTTGCTCAATGGATCAGGAAAACCGGACAAAAACCTGATCGAGATGAG
The DNA here is from genome assembly GCA_038098605.1 of Gryllus longicercus. Taxonomy (NCBI): domain Eukaryota; kingdom Metazoa; phylum Arthropoda; class Insecta; order Orthoptera; family Gryllidae; genus Gryllus; species Gryllus longicercus. Next base: position 7,306,971 of record JAZDUA010000023.1, read on the forward strand.
TGTCATTGACCCGAAAGCTGAAGTACATTATTTGTTACAAACATATTAAATATTTTAAAAAAATATACAAATAAAATGTAAACTAATTCAATATTTGTCTGTTCTGTTAAAATAAACATTTTTCTTTTTGATATTCGGTATAGTCTCCAATTGTATAGAAATAGTTATGAAGCAGAAGAGATTTTACTTTCAACTTAAAGTTGTGAACTGATTTCAATTGTTTAATGTCATCTGGCAATGCGTTGTAAAGTAACGTACATGTATTGTATGTGGATTTCTGATAGCGAGCTGTTGTTACTGACACTTGATGAACGTGATTTGTACGATGTGTGTTGTAATTATAAATATCAGTATTGCATGAAAATATGTTCCCACCGTAAAGTCACTTTTGACAAATATTACAGGTTCGTTAATATACTGGCAAGGCAGTGGCGAGATTTCAAGCTCAATCAAGAGAGGATTGCAGAGATCACGCGAATGACATTTTTTCATTATTTGAATAATTTTCTTTTGCAATCTAAAGGTCTGAGTACTACATGATGCGTTTCCCCAGAATATTATGCCATATATCAGGCGGGAATGTACATTTGCAAAATACACGCAACGAGCTGCATGAAGGCTAAGAATTTGAAAGAATCCTGAGTGCGTAACATAATGAACTTCCTTTAGTCTTTAATTTTGTTATATGTACATTCCATTTGAGGTTTAACTGGACTGAGAGACCTAGAAATTTTGTTACCTATTGAACATCAGCTAATTGCATATTGTTCATTTTCCATGGAGCACGCGATTCCTGAATTGAAAGGAAAAAATGCATTGAAACTGTTTTTCCTTCGTTAATTATTAATTTGTTGTTGCAAAACCAATTTGAAACATCTAAAATCGTACTATTTATTGTTTCGGTTTTGCAAAGAACATTCATGTCATCGGTAAACAGACCTGTTCTTCCGTTTTTAATAGACGAGGACATATCGTTTACGTAAAACAGAAAGAGGATAGGACCTAAGATCGAGCCTTGCGGAACCCCATATTCAATTGGTAAAGAATTGAAAAGATAAATAATGTCTTTTCGTGCCAGTGTGACATTTCTACTCTTTGAGATCGATGTTTAAGGTTCGAGGTTATCCAAACTAGAGCGATACCACGAATTCTATAAGAGGGTAATTTTGATAGCAAGATGTTATGGTCAATAACGTCAAAAGCTTTCGAAAGATCTAAAAATATTCCAATGGGAGCTTCATTTTGGTTCATTGATGAAGCAACATAATTAAGAAAAGAAAAAAATGCAGTTTCCGTAATTTTTTATTTTCTAAACCTGTGATGTGAGTCTTAAACGTTTCGTTTTTCATGAGAAAAGTTTCCATTCGCATATAGAAAAGCCTCTAATATTTTTGAGAAACCTGACAAAAGAGAAATTGGTTGGTAATTTTGAATTTCATTTTTCCTCTCTTTTGTAAAAAGTCGCCTAATTTTTGCTGTTTTGTAAATATCTGGAAATATTCCTGTGCATAAAGAAGCATTGAAAATGTGAGTTAACGGGTGTATAAAGGCAGTTAGTTACACAACTATAAGAAGAATATGTATGTCTTATTCTTATATTGTAAGGGAAAGTTTGAAACAGAGATAGGAAGAATTCTTACTCATAAAGCCGCCGTATTCATAATTTACCATACAATGCAGAATTAATATATAAATTGCTCTTCTGCAGTAGTACAAAAACTGTAGCTGTATGTCATTATCAAAAATGTCCTGATTTTTTGTGTAATGTCCTGATTACTTAACCCAATGATCCTGGTTTTTACTTTTCCGTATACATACGTATATAAACAGAGCAATAACCGTATTATAGAGAAATTTGTGTAATTCTGCGCGAAAAAATGGCGGTTTTCGGCAGAAAAAAATTTCATTGCCAACACTGAAAACGAAAAAGTGGACAAATCCAGATGCTAAATTACGAAAGAATCCTCTAACACGTGGTGTAGTCAGAATCCCTGTTTTGTGGGTCCTTAATAGTGATAAACCAATTGACGGCAAAACGTACGACTGACTGAGCTGCAACCCGCTGTAAACCTTCATAGTTGCTGCGGTATCTGCTCGAGTGGCGGCTGAAGGACTACTCAGTCATAAGGTGCTTTTTGGAGAACCCTAGGCACTTCAATTGAATTTGATACAGGCTTTACTGAAAGTTTGTTTTCACTAACTGGAATGACACAGATTTTTTAAAAATTGAAAATAGGCAATTTTTGGGGGCGTCTTCCTATAACTATACTGTTCAAGATAGAAGTATATACCTTAATGAAATTTGTTTTTCAATTTTTATTAGGTCATATTTTCTGTTTTATTATCTTTTAAATACTTTACACCGTTTCTTGCTACGTTTCTTAGTTTTAGAGAAAATATTTTTCTTCGAAGCGAGTGTGAACTGTTAAGCCCTTAATGAGTAAACTTCAGATGCAGATTCTTTGTGCAGCATGTAACCCATGATTTGCTTCAGTGAATAACCAAAATAGTTAATCTGTCACTAAACGTTTCCGTTTTATGTACTGAAACGTTCAGAATACATTTATAAACATTTTTTTTCTAATATGCAAATCCTGACAGTTTTCACAGTTCCTTTACCATTTTATTTCATTCACTATAATATTCAATTGTGTTTCATTTAGGAAAATAATTATCAAAATATATTAATTTGTTTTAGAGTTACGATGTTTGAAGTGAAAAGCTGCATTTTTGTCAATTATTTATAAACATTTTTTAGTTATTTGACCTCTAAAAGCAAAAAGAAATAAAATGTACAGGGGAAAACAATATAGACCCAAAATTCTAGATTTTTCTCAGGTAGTCAGCTACCTTAAAGACGGATCATATGTGAGTTCCTTTTCCACTTTTCAAAAATATGAGTAGTTTCCGTGTAATTGTGCCCGAAATAAAGGCTTTTTAAAAAAACAGCTCCAAATTTATTTATTTAAATTTTCTCAATTTCGAGAAAAAATTGTCTATATTTCGCCCAAAATTTCACGGAAACTACTCATATTTTTTGTAGTGTTGTTAACGTAGGACTTAAATATATTTTAGCATAAATTGTCATTCTAACGCACTGCCAATGATAATGGCGCGGTAAATAATACTGTGCGAACAGACTTCACAACGATACAACAGAATATATGTCTTATCGCAAATTTCTTGAAACGTTTAAAATAAAATCTGCAACGTACGGGTGAAAAGTGAACTCGTTGTGAGTTAACGCTGCTTCCAAACGGATATTTGAGTCAGAGAAAGGAGACAAAGGAAAAAAAACTCTGCTGTCTATTATAGATGATGCACAGAAGTGTTCACACAGAAGGGCAAAGAACTTGCGTGAAAACTTCAGATAAAATTGCTCTACAGATGAGGTAACGCCTTTATCCTCACAAGGTAACGGAAGCTGCAACAAGTTACCCCCTTCACACTTTGCTGATACAAAATTACTGGTCTTGTAAACTGAAGAGCTTCATGGCTGAATGTTGCACCGTTTGTCATCCTAAAACAAAATTCAATAAAACAAAAGCTGCAACCTTGATAAGCTCCGAGCGGCAATAAAGAAGGGAATCGACAGATGGCAGCCGATAACATAAGCACGCGGCGACGCCCGCGAACCAATGTGGCTATGGCACGAACATCGTATTTTTTTCAGTTCGCATTATAGCTGATCAAACGCCAGAAGTCACTGTAATTAAATCAGATAATAATGATATGATAACAGATACTTCAGTTTTTGCGTGTGTGTGTCTCTTACGATATACCAACCACTGTTCCAACCACTATCAACTATGCAGCAGTCAGTCTTGCTACCGTCAAGCACGGAATAAGATCTATAAAGGAAGCCGTTAATTTTTGAAATTCATTTAACTTACTAACTGATAAGATTTCACTTACTACTTTCTAATAATAATAATGTCACAAAAAAAACTAATACCACTAATATTTATTTAATTAATTTGTCACCATATGTAAGGATTACATCCCACATATTTAAAAGCAAAACTAGTGGTGTAAAACAGCACATCTTTTCTCTTATTATTTGTAAGGGTAATGTGATAGTCGATGATAACTAGTCGAAACCGCAAAAGTGTTTCCAACACGCAAAAAATATTTACCGGGGTAGTCTCACATCCCGGCACACGATCCCGCGTGCAAATAACTTATATTTTTTACGGATACGTTATTGCCTTCGATTCGGAGCTCAATGTACACTGCACAACGTTCCAGGATCGAGAGGATAGTGGTGAGGAGGGCAATGTGAGAACATTTGTTATATGTTCTCTTACGGAGGGAATTATGAAAGGGAATTATAGGTGTGAAATATGACATGACAAACAGTCAAGTTAACACCTAGTTAATTAGTAAATCTGAATCAATAAAATTAGGTATAAAATAAAATTATAATTGTACCTCGGGAATTAACCGGTTCTAATGATTGAGAGGCGACAAAAAGCACGAGGCCATTGGGCCACGAGAACCCTTACAGCGCCCTTAGTGCATAAATAACTATTCCATCCAGCTGTTTGCGTTCGAACAACGCTCCCGACCCGTAAAAAAGGGATTGTATTTTCCTTCTCACTACGATGACTCATCACGTATTACGAAAATTTCGGAGTTTTAATGAAAATCCGACCTGTGTCATTTTTATAATATTTTAACCAAATATTTTCGACCAAAAATTGTAAAGATAACATTTGGAGCCATTTCGAGAAATTTTTGCAAAGTTCATAGAAATCTAATGTAAAGTATCTCAAGAAAGCAAAAGATTCGTTTCAAATTTGAGTCATTGCGACATCATCCAGATCGATCGGGTAATTCAGTTTTGGTGAAAATGCTGTGTGAGGTTCAGGTGCTAATGTTCAGGAAGGGACGGAACCAAGGAAGAATAACACTTGTTTTGTATCTGATTTTGGGTATACTGAATATTTGAGAAAATAATTTACTAAGATGCTTAGGAACAAGAAAATACACAGTTTTCGAACTCAGGAACTTACAAAGCATTTTCTGCGTAACTATTTCTTTCAAAGAAGTACATACGAAAAATTAAACTATTGTCATGAAGATATTTCCATAGTTGAAGCACTATGGCCTATCCCTCAAAATCTTCGTTTTGCAGTTAGGCTCGTAACTGGTTATGTAAATGTGATGTGTGCGTGTGTGTGTGTGTGTGTGTGTGTGGAAAAACGACCTATCCTTAAATTAGGCTCCTGGCGATAGATGTCGAAGGTAGTTGGTTTTGGCATTCGGTTTTAGGCAGCCTAACCCAAGCAGTCGACGCACACGTCATTCCCGCATTTTGTTAATCAACGGAGAAGGCTGATAATTGGCGTATACAGACAGAGAGATTACGTTGAAACCGGCAAATGTTGCGCAAGGCAACAACATATGTAATTGCGGAGCCTCTGACCGGGAGATCCTAGGGATCGAGTCCCAACAATGGTAGGATTTTCGACATAGCTGGGTGGCATTCAGCTGGTAAAGGAGAATTCTAGCGGCTACTCTGGTCGGTAGTTTTCCGCGATTTTATCGATCAACACACGACGCATGTCGGAGCAGTACTCTGACAAACGAACCGCGCGTAATCATTTCTTCCTCTTCCTTGGCCTTTCCTCACCTCTTACTCACATACAGCCACACTCAGATGTACTACACTATCACACTTATCAGGACACGAGGTCGGGAGTTTAGAGCTTGTCCCGACTGGGGCGGTGCCACGGTGTTGGGAGATTCCTGGTTGATACATAAGGCGGACAGCTGAAGCATACTGTAGATATATAAGCTGTCGTAGGTCGGCGCCGGATCTCGCCAGCGGCCGGAAAATCACCGCCACCTCCCGCGATAAAATGCACGCACAACACTTACGGGACTATTGACCTTAGTAGTTGACGTAACCAAGATCATCAATCAATCAGCCAGTCAGGCAGTCTCGGGTAGGGTTGCCAACCGTCCTCCATTTGGGGGGACAGTCCTCCATTGACGTCAATTTGTGCTTTCGTCCTCCTTTGTACTTTAAATGTCATCCTTTTAATAAATGTTTAACGTTTGTTGTCATTTATTTTATCACATTAATATTTGCTACGTTACAACGTTTATTGTTTAATTTATAATAGAAAACATGAGTTCCCTTTTTCTGAACGCTGACACACGCATGCAATGATAGTATCTCTGTCTAGCGACTAAAATTAAAAAGGGACACTTAGACCATCTTCATCTGCATTTTGTGAACAAATCTTTTCTCTTGAATTGCAAACGCAAAGAAGAAATTGAGCTGATAGTCTAAATTAATTATTTATAAAATTAAATATGTTGATTGTATTTGTTGCTTATCGATTGCCCACTCTTTTACACGAACATAGTTGGCATCCCTAGTCTCGGGTGTACTGTTTGCGGTGCTGCCCTACCTCTGGCGTTGGCGCATTCTCCGTCCGCGTGCGCCATCCTCTGCATGGCTGTGGGCGCCACCCCGATGGGCATGCCCACTTTCGAGCCCAGCACCGTCACCGAGAGGTCACGCTGCGACACATCCCGCAGAATGCGCGGCCGAATGCGGAGCCTACACAGACGAACGAACGCTCGACAGTGAATGCACCTTATGGAAGCCCCCGATCCAAACACTTTTAAAGTGTACTTTTAATTGTATTTTCTTTAGAATAATGCAGATTGTACATTATTTTTTACATTGTATTAATAAATTATTTGTTAGTTAGCAACGATGTATACCTTTTAGTCTGACTATATATTACAATATCAATAACGAATATTTTTTTGTTTGATTAGTTTATTTTTTATAATGTTTGGTAAAATCTACTTCCATGTATTATTTGTCAAAATTTTTTTAATAACTTAATATATTATAATATATTATAATTATATTTTGCGATGGCCTGCTAACAAATAATAAAAAAAAATAAATTGATTAATTGTTCGTATAACTGTGAGATTTTCTATTTTAACCCAGAGCTCGGAGATTACTTTTATAACCCGGAGGCTCCAACTCGAAAAGATGGCTATGCTAGGCACGTGGCGAAACGCAACGCCGCACCTACTTACCATCGAAAGGCATCTCTGTTCAGCTTCAGGCCGTACTCCTCCCCCGAACCGCTTTGGTAGTAATCCAAGGCATTTTTAGGTAAAATGCTGCGAGCGTAATCTTCAAAATCCTGCACACACACCAGTTTGCTGTCCGCGGACATCGTGGTTTGCTTTAAAACGACCAACTCGTAACGGTGACCTCTGGTCACAGATGGAGATAAGTCTAGAGTTGGCGCGCCTTATGTAATTCCTGTTAAACTCGTAATTTTAAAACCGCGCAGAAAATGAAAGAAATCTAAACAGCCTCCCGCCATGTGAGACGTGTCTATGGTTTTAGATAGGTACTCGCGAAAAACAGAAAAGTAGAGCTACAAAAGCACATACTTTCTCGCATTATTTCTCAGTGACTGCTGTATTATACTACTACATAAACGTGCAAAAATGTCAACCAGCAAAATTTGTTTCCTCGACTAGACTCGGACTCACGTCCTCCGAGTTAACTCGCTATCTTCAAGTTTGAATTTTTGAAATGTTTTTTCGAAAGTTCGCAGAAAATGGGACAACACCATATTTTTTATAGTCTCTTGATACATACGAGACGAAAATTTGCAGAAAGTAGATATGCTTACAATAGCACATACTTTCTCACATCATTTCTAAATTTGTAATTTTTGAAAATGTATAGTTCAACTAAAATGAGACCCGCTCTATTCTTTTATACGTTCCTTCTTCTATCCGTGAAAAATAAAATAATGAAAAACTGTGGAATGATTTTAGAGAAAAGGTTTTATTTTATAAACTACTGTATTCAAGCACCCGTAACGCAAAATTCGTTTTATCAGAAACGTGTATATAACCTTATTTATAGAGCTCATGTTTCACAACAGACTTTGTCGAGGTCCGAACTCTCTATCTTCAATTTTGTAGTTTTCAAATGTTTAACTTCCTACAGTAGTATGTAAACAGTGCTCCTTGCTCAGATTTTTGAGTCCCACAATTTTTAGATGTTTTAATTTTTCCATTCTTAAATTAAAATCGTATTAAAATACTCAACTGTATTCATATTTTATTCCTTTTTATGCAAAATATCCTCATTATTGTGTTTTTGAGGTGCGGAAATTAGTGGAAATTTGGAAATAACACTGTACCAGATTTTTTGATATATTTTCAAACTATTCTAAATCAGTTTTTAACAATATGTACTCCATTTTAACAATATATAGCAAAATATCTATATTATATATTCAACAGAATTCAATCATGTAAAAACGTTAATTCAATAATATCCGCTGTCATAAATACTTTATATACAAATCTCAAATTCTTAGCTTTTAAAAGATTTTTTATGTCCTTTTCTTTTGAACATTTAACACATCGATTAGGGAAAATTACATTAAACATTTGATCTTGTTTATCAGTTTTTAGATCCAATGCCAATTTATTATTCTCGCATTTTCTATCCAAGTTTATTTTATCAGCAATAGAATATTCATGATTTTCCATTAGAACAGTTATTTTTTATGAATGTTAACGTGATTTGTAGCTTGGTTCAGTTTCGTTATAAATTTCCATTTGGAAGGAAATTATAAATAATTATCCCTTTAGAAATGGACATTGTATTGAAACTGAACCAACCTTCATATCACGTTAAAATTAATAAAAAGATAACTGAACTAATGGAAAATCGTGAATACCCTATTGCTGATAAAAGAAACGTGAAATTATTGAATGGAAATCTGGTCTAGAAATTATTGAAATAAAATGTTATCGAATTAAAATATTATAAATGTGGTTTAAACTATTATCGTTCGCACCGTGTATTCTTCACATGATAGTAGCTACTAGTGAATCAGCGATACAAAAATTAGCGAACTATTGATATAATTCAGGAAATGGTGATGATAGCGACGCATTTCTTAAATTTCAAGAATATTATCAATTACCATTAGATGGAGAGTTAAATAGTAATACATTAGATTTTAGAATCAATCACGATGTGGTGTGCAAGATACTCATTTTAAAACAGAAACGGAGTAAGAATACTATTAATGGTATTATAGTAATGTAAATAAGGCAATGTTAGATTTAACTGAATCAGCATTTAAAATATATCATCTCAGACAAATTTAAATTCAGTGAGAGATATTTTATATCCTGATATAATTATATCGAATAAACGTGGTGAACATCAATGTCAGCCTGATCAACATATGTGTTTCAATAAATTTGATGCAAAAGGTTGTATATTAGCACATGCAAAAGGTTCTAATGCAAATAATTCTCCATTAGAAATCCATTTTGATATAGATGAAGATTGCTATTATAATAGAGATGCAGATACACCACAAGGTTAAAATAATTTATTTTCTGTTTTACTTCATGAAATTGGACATGCATTAGTTACAGAACATACAAGTAATAGAAATGAGATAATGTATGCTTATTATCACGGAATATTAGATTTGCATATAGACGATATTTTAGCTATTCAAAGTGTATATGGTCATAAATCTCCTGAATTACCATCATCACCACCACCACCAACATTCAAACCAAAAAATAATCCTTTTTTATGTCATACTATGAATATCAACATTTTTTATTATACACGATTTATTGTATGCATTATATGAAGATGGTGCATGAATATAACGCACGGACAAGACGCGAGGAGATAATTTAGTCTACCAGTTATTGTGAAGCTGAGGACAGTACAAAAGGGAAATAGTTCGTGCTAAGATCGAGTAAATTTCAATCAGCGGCGAAATTCGGAACATTGCGACCGAGAGCTACGCGTACGTTCGAAATATGCACGAGTTCTTCAGTGCGGTGCAAGGAACATTTGCACGCGGGCGTTAACGAAACGTCGAGGGGGACGAAGCAGACGAGGACGAAAGGAGCCCGGAAGAAACGCAGAAGGGAGAAGACCGGAAGACAACGCAGAAGGCGACGCAGAAGATGACGCAGAAGGCGACGCAGAAGGCGACGCGGACGACGACGCAGAAGATGACGCGGAAGACGACGCAAGAGGGCAGCGAGAAGTCATCGGCGCCCAGGGGCCCGCGATCGGCAGCGCGGAAGCCGAGGCGCTTCAAGGTCGAACGCTGGAGCACGGAGGACGCAGCTGCGGGAGGTAACGCCGCGCAAGCGCCGAAAATTAGGACAAAGTCACGGCGACCAGGGAGAAATTGTTAACCAGCTTATTGTGAGGGAAATAAGCATAGAGGAGGCTTCTGAGTATCATTCAGAGATTCTTGCCATTTTAAAAGCACTATTGCCTATGAAACTGTAAATAGATCAATATTAATTTATGTTCTTGGCGAAATTGTTGTAGTGTGGTGCATCTGCACACGTTTTTGTAGTAAAGGTATTTGAATGGAGTGTTAAATTATATATAATGTCATTGGTTAATGTAAATAGAAATTGTAGCAAGTTTAATTAGTCAGAGTAACAACGGGAATTCCCAGTGATCATTTGTGCGAATATTTAAACGATTAATTCTTGCTTCATTGAAAGGATTTCAATTTTGTGTGTTATTGTGTTCCATATCTATTTTGGTGTGATTTTGTAAGATACAAAAAGTGTTGAAAGAGTATTAAACCCTGTTTAACTGATGTATGTGTTCTTGTTATTGGATTTGCTCTCAACATCGCTAAAGATCCCACTGCCCTTAGCTCGCAAGAGCACGATATCTGCGAGGCCCCCAACAGGCGATTCTGGTAATTACTCGCTGGTGGCCATTCGTCGGAATATGTATAATAACATAATTATAAAATAATACTTTTATATGTTTTTATAGTACCTGATAATTTCAAACAATATTGCACAAAAACTACTGTATTCAAAAAAATGTGCACAATAATGATAATATTAATGATCGAGAAAAACATTTATTTGAAATAACAATATATCTTTATTATTGTTATTGTAGGCACACGCAAACAAAATTCAAACTTTTGCAGTTTTCGAAAATTCAGAGTTTACAGTGGAAAACAGGCCTATGCCATCTTTATAAGTGTATTTTACTCTATTTTTTCAAAACGTTTGGAGAAACTAGTGCTGCTACAACACATACTTCTTCGCGTTATTGGAGACAGCTATTGAAATATTGCTTTTTCTGCGCTACTAGGCACCTCAGTTATTACATGAAAACGTCCCAATTCAACCAAGAAGGGAGCAACGTACTATTACCAGCGCAGCGTTGTCAACACTACGTGCATTCGCTTGGCTAATAATATCAATACAGTAACTACAATATATGCAATTAACATCAAAATAATTACGAAAATGCTGGCTGATCACGCGTAACTTGCCTTTAGTCGTAAGATAACAGTTCCGATAGCGTTTCATCGTATTTATTTTATTCAATACGTAGTAACTTTTTTAGGGATCAGATGATATTAAATGGTATATAACCTCACCGGCCATACTGAGGAGTAATTTATAAAAATCCGCTGGAAAATTCATCGCAAACGGAAATACTGGTTCTCGCCTAGAGTTACACCACTACCAGCTGGACTAAATAAAACAGCTGTATTCTATCACCACCAACAACTCGGCCATCGACAACAATTATATCGATGCGGCATTGTTGCGAAATTTCTTTGAAAAAGCTTTGCGGATTGCTAAAAAAGAAATACATCAATACATTGAGAATACAAATTGAGCTGAAAGTAGAAAAGCGAGAAAGTAAAAATGAAATTAATATTGGCATTTTCAATAAATAGTTATTTAAAATTAATTATTTTTCATATTCATTCAATTTTTTTCGTGGCCCGTAGTTGGTGTAAAATCTGCATATATTTCATTAATTTCAAACAGAAATTATGCAAAAACTATTAGTTTTTCTCAAAACATTGTACTTGGCCTTTTTTAATGAGCTAATTTTGCACAACAGAATTTGAAGCAAAAATCTCTATCTTCAATTTTCTAGTTTTCAAACTTTTTTTTCAAGTTTGGAGAAAAAACGAGAAATAAGTACCTGAAAATAAGACTAGCACCATATTTCTTACCGTCCCTTATTACTAGGGGGCTAATTTTAATGAAATGTCATTTTAATGAAATGTCATTTTTTTCTTTTCACTTTAGAACAATGCCGTTTAGAATATAAATTAATTTTGTTATGACAAATCGAAATGACCCATTTTTATGCCTTTTTTGCATTTTTAGTCGATTTCGACCAATATGTCATTTTTACCTTTTAATGTTTTTTTATACATTTTTCGCTGATTTCATCGATTTTAATATTATGTTAATGGTACTTGCTTTAAACAATGTTTACGAGGTGCAACAAATGTTCACCACAAATTCCTAAGTAGTATATTCAATTTCTTCGCTCATACTTTGTTGTCAGCCGTTTTGAGTATGTAATCTAAAGATCCTGTGACGGTTATTGGCGCCATCGTCGGTTCGGTCGATTTCGCGATAATAAAGGGCAGAAATTTCCTTTTAAAGAACCTGAAGTTTGCAAGCTGAGATCAATTTAACAAAAGAAAGAAGCCTCGATTACATCAGTAACATATACCACATCTTGAGTTATCCATCTGAAGTGGTTTTCATCAATTGTTTTACGTAATTTTTCTTTGTTTTTTGGACATTTTAAAAGCATTTTATTGATCATTTTTTGGCAATGTTTTAGGTCATTAAAATCCGCCCTCTACTTATTACATATGTGGAGACATTTTAAAGAGAAAATTTGGAGCGGTGTTTGAGAGAGAAAAAAATCGTAAATTTCAATCGCAATTCACGCAAAAACTATTAGTTTTTCCCAAAAGATTGTAAATGGCCATTTTAAAATATCTAATTTTTTACTACAGACTTTGTCTGAAACATAAATCTCTATTTTCAATTTTGAAGTTTTAAAATGTTAATTTTGAAATTTTCAAAAATCCGAGCAATACCCGAAAATGGGAGTAGCACCATATTTTTTACCGTCTGTCATTACCTAAATAAGAAAATTTAAAGAAAAAATTTTGAGTGGTTTTTGGGAAAAAATATACATTTCAATCACAAATAATGCAAAAACTACTCGTTTTTCCAAAAAATGTACATGACTTTTTAAAGAGCTAATTTTATACAACAGACTTTCCTTGAGGCAAAAATCTTTACCTCAAATTTTGAAGTTTTAAATTTTTGTTTTTCAATTGAATACCTCCGGGCAAAAAGGTTGTAACATGCAAAAAGCATTTACCTTAGCAGTTTGCTGAAAACTGATTGCAACCCTATTATTAAAGGAAGTTTCTTTAAATTAAATAAGGTTTAGTAATTACTAAATAATGTTTAGCAACTGAATTTGTCCACTTTTCCCTACCAGGACCGGCGATAAGAGTTTTTGGGTTGACAATTTGCCATTTTCCGGCACACGATTCAACACGTTTTCTTCTAACGTTAGTAACTACGAGGAAGAAAAAATTTGGAGCCCTTTTTTTTAAAAAAATTGCAAATGTTTCATAGGCTTCATATAAAGTCCCTTTTCATTTTTTACGGATGTTTTCAAAAATCGCAGAGTTTTGAGTCGAACTAGATTGACCAGAGAATATGCGTTTTGAAAAAAATCCTATGAGTAGTGTAGGTGCTACTGGTTCTATGGCGGATGAATGGACATTTTGGAAAACGTCAATAATAACACATTTTCATCATCACACTGATGCCAGCTCGTACACCTTTCTACAGAGCTTATTAATGGATGGAACATGTTTCTCTTAGAAATTATATAGATTTTGTATAAAGTGTATAAGAATACCAAGTCTTTAGGAAAGTTTGTACCCAAAAGTTTGCAAACATATTGTCTAAGAAAGTGAATGAGCTTTTTTATTTATTTATGTCTAAAACAGTTAAAAACTGCGTGACGTGCTATGGGAAGAAGTTAATTTGAAGCTACATTTATGTCCAGAAGCAAAACAAGGGGCCATCTCAGCATTTGCTCGAGGATCAGGGAAACTGGGCAAGATCAAACGTGATGAAGCTAATTAGCGAGTAGTGTTTTAATATTTATTGTAAATTAATGAGGTTTTAATTAATGTAAAATTAAGGTATTCTGGCAGCAAATTTCCACATTTAATTGCAGAATTTATAATACATGTGAACTTTGATGAACTATGATATTTTCAGTACACGTTTTAAAAACAGAACATTACATATTAAAATAATAAATACATATACCAAACATTAAAAATTTGCAGTTAACTTAAATTTTAATTACCAAATATCTAAAGCAATTTCTATTATAATTTGGAAACACTTTATCCCTCTTGGGGACTTGAAGTTGTCAAAAACCTTGGGTACACATAGGTTAAGATTAAGCTGTATACTCATTGCTGTACTCATTGCTGTATACTCATTTTCATTCTTATAAAAAAAAAAAATCAATAAACCAATTCTCGAAAAATTGATAAAGTTCCTTAGTCAAAAATTCTCATGAAGTCAGATGTTTTGTTTCTTTAATTTACATTTCATTTTCAAGATTTTTATTTATTTCTTTCATATTCTTTAAAGTACTTAGTCTGTTGAGACTGTTTTCTTTTATAAGTTTTGAAAGATTTCTTAAAACTTGATAAGACTCACAAATGCCCTTTGTGATCCATTCCTTTTTATGGAGTTGTATTTTTACACTCAAATGGTCATATTAAAAATAATAAGGACAAAAATCAAATAAAATCTTTCTATGGCAAGTTTATGTCTTAATTTCTGTACACATTTACCCATTCTTTTGATAGTAAGTAGTTCAGATACTATTTTCCTCATTTATTTGTTGTATGTTGGGGAAACTGTCATACTTAGGGACCGATGTACCTAGTGACAAAGCATGTTTTCGAGAAGTCTGTGAGAGAAATTTTGGATTGTTATTTTCCCTTCACTGCTATTGCCATTTGTGTTTATTCAAACAAATAAGTTTGTAGTGTGAGCTATTTCCACGTTTTTATGAGAGTTTAAAATATTTGATCAGTGAAAAGTAAAAATTTTTGCATTTCTCTTTCATCCAGTTTGTAATAAGTACTATTACTTCATGAAAATTAAAGTAACCTACACTTACTAGCATAAAATGTAGTTATTCCAAAATGTAGATATACTTCTTTCCTACAGACAAACTGTATTTAACAGTAGCCATGTTCATTCACTATTGCAGATTATTGTACCTAGGGACTGTACCAATAATTGTACCTATGACTGTTGATGACGCTAGGGACTCCCTAGATAAATAAGCATAGTATTAAATTGAATTCAATTGGTTTCAAGATGTAATCCGACCATGCTATGAAGCAAAGGAAACAAGAAAAGGCCTCAATCACCAGGAAAAATAATTAAGTGAGCAGTTTTGACTGTTGGTAAAGATTGTATGGCAATTTGTTGTTCAGCATTTGTTCAATTATAGAAAAGGACAAATCTGAAAACTTTATTGTGCAATATTTAAAATAAAAATGCACTATAATAATTCACTTATTCAAAATTGATGAAGGTTCTGCAACATTTGAAGTTGACATGGAAAACATAAAAGTTAAGCTTCCTGACCCATCTGTGTTTGATTGTTCTCAAAGGCAGCAAACATGTATTGTTTTCCCTATTTTCTTTACAAGTCATAACCTGGGATGAAGTCCTTTCTATTTAAGAAATGTTTCTGTTATATCATATGAAGTTGACATAGAGGGCAGAACATATTGTCCAGAACCAATCTATTTGGTTGTAATTAAGGAGGTTAAAATTTAGTTTTTCCTTTGCACACTATTTCTTATAATCTAGGATAATGATTCTTATGTTCAATAAATGTTATTATGATATTTTGAAATGAATGAAGAACATGCATTTATTCAGTTGTAGTGTTTTTCACTTTCCCTACATTGTCCCATTGTACATCACTGTGTGGCCCCGGGCATGTTGGCACCTAGGGACACATTGTACACAAACAAAGAAGAACCTTATAGCATGTTCTTAAAAATTATAACTTTTACACATAAATATGCAAAGATGTGTATCCCAAAAAGAGTAACATCAACAACGTCTTATTCAAAAGAGTAGGAGAAAAATTGAAAGATTAAAAGTGTCACTAGGTTCATTTCCCTTATTTAAAAACTTTTGTTTTGTTCCATTTCTCCATTTGAACTGAGTTACTTTCAATCATGACAAGTTGTGCATAGTCATTTGACATGCTTGTTTCAAGGATTTGTTTTTTTCCCACAATCTGGGATTCAGGATTATCTTATCAATGCTCTTACTTTTCTCTATTATTCTTGATGGATTTTTCACCATGATTTCTAGGCCTTTGGTGCTAAAGGAATTTTCTAAGTTTTCACTTTGTGCTTTGACAAGAAAATTTACATTTATATCACCCACGATGATAGGCTTAATTTTTATTTTTCTAAATTAATTAATAATAATTTCTAACATGTTTAACACATAATGATGATCACATTGGAGATTCTATGTGCCCTGTTATTATGATTTGATATGTTTTTATTTTGTCTTTACTAGATTCAAAATGCTTTTTTATATTTAGGTCATTACATTTTGTAATTTCTTCAGCTCTTATGTTAAGTTTTGCATGAGTCACTTGTTTTTCCTTTTCTGCAGAAATAACCAAGTTGAAACTTGGCAGTTTGAAATATTTAATTTTTTCTTCCTTTAATCAGTATTCAGTTAGAGCTATAAAATCTGTTTTTAAGCTTGCTTAATAATACTTCAAACATGCCTTTTTTGTTTCTAAAGGTTTCAAGGATTTGGTGGACTTAAACAAAAGAATACCTATCTACTACAGTAACTACTTTATTGATGTAGTGGTGGTACTACTTGGGACTTTTTTAAATATTTTTTTTATAAACAACCATTTGTAATCAACTATCCAAATAAGGTTTCCCTGGTTCCCAGTTTTTAGTATTAGTTTATTTAAACTCCTGCATCATATAGATAATTTTCTTTGTTATGTGAAGAAAACGGTTGCTTGTTAATACAAGTGTGAGCTTCACTTTTGTTTGGAGTGGAGACCTTTGACAAAGTGGATATTCAGTTAGCCTAAAAATTACAAGTATTCCCCATTGCTGGAATTGTCTTGGATGTTTCTTTCTCAAAGACTTAAGCCACTTATTAAATCCATTAAACCACTGTAAACCATAATTTATTTTGATCTTCTTGGCAGCATCAATTACTTTTTCCTCACCTAAACAAATCTTTTACTAAGAAGTTTTGCTAATACAATTTACATATCACAATAGGTCAATTATATTTTTCCTCCTCTTCAATCTCATTACAACAATGGAAGGTGTGTTCATTACAGAGCTTTCATCCAAATATAATTGTTTCATTT
The DNA here is from genome assembly GCA_038098605.1 of Gryllus longicercus. Lineage (NCBI taxonomy): Eukaryota > Metazoa > Arthropoda > Insecta > Orthoptera > Gryllidae > Gryllus > Gryllus longicercus. The sequence goes on from JAZDUA010000023.1 coordinate 7,324,318, forward strand.
GAACTTTCTTGGTTTCTTTTACTTAACAATAATAAATGACATAATGTATGGCTCTTTAAAGTGAAAAAAATTATACTTTTGTGAATTAGTCCCTGACACTGAAGTCAATTTTTTCAATTACGAATAAAGTTTTATTTCTTTCTCTTGTATTATTAATTAGTCCAAGTTACCTCATTCTTTTCTTGGGTTTAGCTTTTTGATGACAAAATTCTTTCATTTTAGAATTTTATTCTTAAACTTGTGCTTTTGTGAATATGCTCAGTTTTATTTCTCCTACACTACTATATCTATACCTGGATGGAGGGGGACTGTGAAGTTAACCTACAATTTCTAACAAAAACAATAATAAATTAATTTTGTATAAAATTAATATATTATATTTTATTTGTATTTATTTATGCAAGTAAAGCAAATTAATTTATGAGATGGTTCCATTTCCCCCCCCCCGTTTCTATGTATTCATATGTGAATACATATTTATACCTCACAAAGCAAATTGTTTTCAAGTAATAAATGGCAATTCCTTCATTATTTTTTAGCCCAATCATAATCAGAAAGCTCTTAATCACCACTCTCACATCAAATATTATTCAAGTAGACCAAAGAGAAATTAATCAAGTTTGAACTTTGAAATTATTCATGTTTGTACACTTCGTACATACATGTTCATAGTTTTCACTATCAACACAGCTCAAGTAATAATAACAACAACAACAAAAACAACAACACTGACACAACACAACAACATATTACTACTTACTACTTTACTACCTACTACTACTACTACTACTACTACTACTACTACTACTACTACTACTACTGACTAGCTAGCTAGCTAGCTAGCTAGCTAGCTAGCTACTAGCTAGCTAGCTACTAGCTAGCTAGCTACGTAGACTAGCTAGCTACGGTCGTACGTACGTAGCTAGCTACGTCAGCTAGCTAGCTACGTAGCTACGTAGCTAACTACTAGCTACGTAGCTACTAGCTAGCTAGCTACGTAGCTACTACTACTACTACTACTACTACTACTACTACTACTACTACTACTACTACTACTACTACTACTACTACTACTACTACTACTACTACTACTACTACTACTACTACTACTACTACTACTACTACTACTACTACTACTACTACTACTACTACTACTACTACTACTACTACTACTACTACTACTACTACTACTACTACTACTACTACTACTACTACTACTACTACTACTACTACTACTACTACTACTACTACTACTACTACTACTACTACTACTACTACTACTACTACTACTACTACTACTACTACTACTACTACTACTACTACTACTACTACTACTACTACTACTACTACTACTACTACTACTACTACTACTACTACTACTACTACTACTACTACTACTACTACTACTACTACTACTACTACTACTACTACTACTACTACTACTACTACTACTACTACTACTACTACTACTACTACTACTACTACTACTACTACTACTACTACTACTACTACTACTACTACTACTACTACTACTACTACTACTACTACTACTACTACTACTACTACTACTACTACTACTACTACTACTACTACTACTACTACTACTACTACTACTACTACTACTACTACTACTACTACTACTACTACTACTACTACTACTACTACTACTACTACTACTACTACTACTACTACTACTACTACTACTACTACTACTACTACTACTACTACTACTACTACTACTACTACTACTACTACTACTACTACTACTACTACTACTACTACTACTACTACTACTACTACTACTACTACTACTACTACTACTACTACTACTACTACTACTACTACTACTACTACTACTACTACTACTACTACTACTACTACTACTACTACTACTACTACTACTACTACTACTACTACTACTACTACTACTACTACTACTACTACTACTACTACTACTACTACTACTACTACTACTACTACTACTACTACTACTACTACTACTACTACTACTACTACTACTACTACTACTACTACTACTACTACTACTACTACTACTACTACTACTACTACTACTACTACTACTACTACTACTACTACTACTACTACTACTACTACTACTACTACTACTACTACTACTACTACTACTACTACTACTACTACTACTACTACTACTACTACTACTACTACTACTACTACTACTACTACTACTACTACTACTACTACTACTACTACTACTACTACTACTACTACTACTACTACTACTACTACTACTACTACTACTACTACTACTACTACTACTACTACTACTACTACTACTACTACTACTACTACTACTACTACTACTACTACTACTACTACTACTACTACTACTACTACTACTACTACTACTACTACTACTACTACTACTACTACTACTACTACTACTACTACTACTACTACTACTACTACTACTACTACTACTACTACTACTACTACTACTACTACTACTACTACTACTACTACTACTACTACTACTACTACTACTACTACTACTACTACTACTACTACTACTACTACTACTACTACTACTACTACTACTACTACTACTACTACTACTACTACTACTACTACTACTACTACTACTACTACTACTACTACTACTACTACTACTACTACTACTACTACTACTACTACTACTACTACTACTACTACTACTACTACTACTACTACTACTACTACTACTACTACTACTACTACTACTACTACTACTACTACTACTACTACTACTACTACTACTACTACTACTACTACTACTACTACTACTACTACTACTACTACTACTACTACTACTACTACTACTACTACTACTACTACTACTACTACTACTACTACTACTACTACTACTACTACTACTACTACTACTACTACTACTACTACTACTACTACTACTACTACTACTACTACTACTACTACTACTACTACTACTACTACTACTACTACTACTACTACTACTACTACTACTACTACTACTACTACTACTACTACTACTACTACTACTACTACTACTACTACTACTACTACTACTACTACTACTACTACTACTACTACTACTACTACTACTACTACTACTACTACTACTACTACTACTACTACTACTACTACTACTACTACTACTACTACTACTACTACTACTACTACTACTACTACTACTACTACTACTACTACTACTACTACTACTACTACTACTACTACTACTACTACTACTACTACTACTACTACTACTACTACTACTACTACTACTACTACTACTACTACTACTACTACTACTACTACTACTACTACTACTACTACTACTACTACTACTACTACTACTACTACTACTACTACTACTACTACTACTACTACTACTACTACTACTACTACTACTACTACTACTACTACTACTACTACTACTACTACTACTACTACTACTACTACTACTACTACTACTACTACTACTACTACTACTACTACTACTACTACTACTACTACTACTACTACTACTACTACTACTACTACTACTACTACTACTACTACTACTACTACTACTACTACTACTACTACTACTACTACTACTACTACTACTACTACTACTACTACTACTACTACTACTACTACTACTACTACTACTACTACTACTACTACTACTACTACTACTACTACTACTACTACTACTACTACTACTACTACTACTACTACTACTACTACTACTACTACTACTACTTTTTTTTTTTTACGAGGGGAACTGTGGAAATCTTCGAAAGACACCTCGGAGGGACCGCTCTCCTCGGTAGTGTGAGATTTTTACCCACTAAAACCACAAAACCTTTATGATCCTTGACTGTTCCACCCCGGAACCGCTTTCGCATTACTTCAGGGTGGAGTCAAGCTGGCTACCCAGTGTTTTTAATTTGCACTACTACTTCTGTTAGCTCTTTGATCTTCTTCCTTTTTAGTCATAATGGTCGTAATATACCTTTCGATTAGTTCCCAGTTTGTCTGTGTCTTTGTCATTAATGTTATAATGTTGTCCGTTGTTAATGGGCTGTCGAGCTTTGTGGTGACCTCGGTCCTCTCATTTGCCCATGTTGGGCAGTTGAAGAGGGTGTGTTCTGCGTCGTCGTTATTGTAGCCACAGTAGTCACAGTCCGCGCTGTCTGCTTTTCCAAATCTTTTTAAATAAGATTTGAAAGATCCATGACCTGTAAAAGCTTGAGTCAGATGGTAGGAAACAGAGCCGTGCTTTCTTAATACCCATTTCGAAAGGTTTGGCATCAGTTTGTACGTCCATCTGCCTGTTACTTCTTCCTGCCAGGAATTTTGCCATCGGTCCATTAGTTTTTTCCGAGCTTCTTTCTTAATGGCTGCGCGTTTGACTGCGTCTGAATTTTCTCCCTTCATTAAATCGTACACCTCCTTACGCTCCAGTGCTAAGAGACTAATGGGCGGGACCCTAGCTAGCACTAACACCGCGCTTTTTGAGACAGTTCTGTAGGCCGAAGTGATTCTTAGAGCACCCTTCCTTTGAACTGCTTCCAGTTTCGCCCGAAGATTTTTGTTTTTGGCTACTTTTTCGGCCCAAGCAGGTGCCGCGTACAGCAGTTTTGCGTGCATGACACTCATGAGCATTCTTCTTTTGCATTCGCTCGGTCCTCTTACATTTGGCATGAGCCTCGAAAGTGCAGATGCCGTTTCCTGGGCTCTTTCGGCTGCCGCGATTACCTGCGGACCAAAGCTGAGCTTGTTGTCTATGTTCATTCCCAGGTAATGGAGGGATTTCTGGCAGGGTATGTTTTGTCTTCCAATTTTGAATTTTGGGGGGATAAATGATCTTCTGTTTGTAACTAAGACTGCTTCTGTCTTGCCGACAGCCATTTCCAATCCTTTCTCCGCCAACCATGCTTGGACGCGTTCTAAGCTGTCATTTACACTAATTTCTAGAACTCTGGTGGAGTTTGCCGATGCTACGATGATAGCATCATCTGCAAAACCAACCAGTATGACGTTCGTGGGCAGAGGAATTTCTAACAGGCTGTCATACAGTACATTCCACATTAGTGGTCCAATTTTGGAGCCTTGGGGTGCACCGCAGGTCATTTTGTGTGTTAGTGTTTTTTCCTTACTTTTGTATTCTACAGTTCGACCGCTCAGGTAGCTTCGAACTAGGTCAAGGATGTACCCGGGGGTCTTTTTATCCTCTAGGGCGGAGATTATGTCGTTCCACTTTGCTGTGTTAAATGCATTTTTGATGTCAATGCTGACTAACGCGCAGAAGCCTTTTTCTTCTTTCGTCTTTTCTGCAGTTTCCACAACCAGTTTGATGGCGTCTACTGTGGATCTGCGTTTTCGGAAGCCAAACTGCCTGTCTGAAAGTAGTCTGTTTGAATCCAGTTGGGTTTGGATTCTTTCCATAATTAATCCTTCAAGAATTTTCCCCATTGTATCAAGTAGACATATGGGTCTATATGACGAGGGTTCATTCAGGGGCCTGTTCCCATTTCTAATAAGGATTAGTTTTTGTATCTTCCAGTGATCAAAAAAGACTTTGTTTTCCAGGCAATTGTTGTACATGCGCAACAGAAGCTCTGGGTAAAACTTGATAATGGTCTTCATGGCTTCGTTCGGGATACCGTCTCTGCCAGGGGCTTTATTGTTCTTCAGGGAGTCCCCTACTTTCTGTAGCTCCTCTACAGTAAATTTCGTGTAATTTCCTTCAGTATCCGCCTCTTTAGTCGTGTGCTCCGGCGTTTGCCGCTCAGTGGGGAATAGCGATCTTATTATTTGTAGTATCCAGGTGGGGTCGTCCAGTCCTGGCGTCTGCCTCTTGAGGCCTAGTTTTTTTGTCACCAGCTGGAAAGGTTTTCCCCATGGATCGGACTCAACCTCTTCTATAAGAGATAACCAGTGTCGCCTTTTGCTGTCCTTTATGGCTTCTTTCAACTTGTCCTTGCACTGGTTGTATTCCCTTTTTAGTGAAGGGCATCCCTTCGATCACTACTACTACTACTACTACTACTACTACTACTACTACTACTACTACTACTACTACTACTACTACTACTACTACTACTACTACTACTACTACTACTACTACTACTACTACTACTACTACTACTACTACTACTACTACTACTACTACTACTACTACTACTACTACTACTACTACTACTACTACTACTACTACTACTACTACTACTACTACTACTACTACTACTACTACTACTACTACTACTACTACTACTACTACTACTACTACTACTACTACTACTACTACTACTACTACTACTACTACTACTACTACTACTACTACTACTACTACTACTACTACTACTACTACTACTACTACTACTACTACTACTACTACTACTACTACTACTACTACTACTACTACTACTACTACTACTACTACTACTACTACTACTACTACTACTACTACTACTACTACTACTACTACTACTACTACTACTACTACTACTACTACTACTACTACTACTACTACTACTACTACTACTACTACTACTACTACTACTACTACTACTACTACTACTACTACTACTACTACTACTACTACTACTACTACTACTACTACTACTACTACTACTACTACTACTACTACTACTACTACTACTACTACTACTACTACTACTACTACTACTACTACTACTACTACTACTACTACTACTACTACTACTACTACTACTACTACTACTACTACTACTACTACTACTACTACTACTACTACTACTACTACTACTACTACTACTACTACTACTACTACTACTACTACTACTACTACTACTACTACTACTACTACTACTACTACTACTACTACTACTACTACTACTACTACTACTACTACTTTTTTTTTTTTTACGAGGGGAACTGTGGAAATCTTCGAAAGACACCTCGGAGGGACCGCTCTCCTCGGTAGTGTGAGATTTTTACCCACTAAAACCACAAACCCTTTATGATCCTTGACTGTTCCACCCCGGAACCGCTTTCGCATTACTTCAGGGTGGAGTCAAGCTGGCTACCCAGTGTTTTTAATTTGCACTACTACTTCTGTTAGCTCTTTGATCTTCTTCCTTTTTAGTCATAATGGTCGTAATATACCTTTCGATTAGTTCCCAGTTTGTCTGTGTCTTTGTCATTAATGTTATAATGTTGTCCGTTGTTAATGGGCTGTCGAGCTTTGTGGTGACCTCGGTCCTCTCATTTGCCCATGTTGGGCAGTTGAAGAGGGTGTGTTCTGCGTCGTCGTTATTGTAGCCACAGTAGTCACAGTCCGCGCTGTCTGCTTTTCCAAATCTTTTTAAATAAGATTTGAAAGATCCATGACCTGTAAAAGCTTGAGTCAGATGGTAGGAAACAGAGCCGTGCTTTCTTAATACCCATTTCGAAAGGTTTGGCATCAGTTTGTACGTCCATCTGCCTGTTACTTCTTCCTGCCAGGAATTTTGCCATCGGTCCATTAGTTTTTTCCGAGCTTCTTTCTTAATGGCTGCGCGTTTGACTGCGTCTGAATTTTCTCCCTTCATTAAATCGTACACCTCCTTACGCTCCAGTGCTAAGAGACTAATGGGCGGGACCCTAGCTAGCACTAACACCGCGCTTTTTGAGACAGTTCTGTAGGCCGAAGTGATTCTTAGAGCACCCTTCCTTTGAACTGCTTCCAGTTTCGCCCGAAGATTTTTGTTTTTGGCTACTTTTTCGGCCCAAGCAGGTGCCGCGTACAGCAGTTTTGCGTGCATGACACTCATGAGCATTCTTCTTTTGCATTCGCTCGGTCCTCTTACATTTGGCATGAGCCTCGAAAGTGCAGATGCCGTTTCCTGGGCTCTTTCGGCTGCCGCGATTACCTGTGGACCAAAGCTGAGCTTGTTGTCTATGTTCATTCCCAGGTAATGGAGGGATTTCTGGCAGGGTATGTTTTGTCTTCCAATTTTGAATTTTGGGGGGATAAATGATCTTCTGTTTGTAACTAAGACTGCTTCTGTCTTGCCGACAGCCATTTCCAATCCTTTCTCCGCCAACCATGCTTGGACGCGTTCTAAGCTGTCATTTACACTAATTTCTAGAACTCTGGTGGAGTTTGCCGATGCTACGATGATAGCATCATCTGCAAAACCAACCAGTATGACGTTCGTGGGCAGAGGAATTTCTAACAGGCTGTCATACAGTACATTCCACATTAGTGGTCCAATTTTGGAGCCTTGGGGTGCACCGCAGGTCATTTTGTGTGTTAGTGTTTTTTCCTTACTTTTGTATTCTACAGTTCGACCGCTCAGGTAGCTTCGAACTAGGTCAAGGATGTACCCGGGGGTCTTTTTATCCTCTAGGGCGGAGATTATGTCGTTCCACTTTGCTGTGTTAAATGCATTTTTGATGTCAATGCTGACTAACGCGCAGAAGCCTTTTTCTTCTTTCGTCTTTTCTGCAGTTTCCACAACCAGTTTGATGGCGTCTACTGTGGATCTGCGTTTTCGGAAGCCAAACTGCCTGTCTGAAAGTAGTCTGTTTGAATCCAGTTGGGTTTGGATTCTTTCCATAATTAATCCTTCAAGAATTTTCCCCATTGTATCAAGTAGACATATGGGTCTATATGACGAGGGTTCATTCAGGGGCCTGTTCCCTTTTCTAATAAGGATTAGTTTTTGTATCTTCCAGTGATCAAAAAAGACTTTGTTTTCCAGGCAATTGTTGTACATGCGCAACAGAAGCTCTGGGTAAAACTTGATAATGGTCTTCATGGCTTCGTTCGGGATACCGTCTCTGCCAGGGGCTTTATTGTTCTTCAGGGAGTCCCCTACTTTCTGTAGCTCCTCTACAGTAAATTTCGTGTAATTTCCTTCAGTATCCGCCTCTTTAGTCGTGTGCTCCGGCGTTTGCCGCTCAGTGGGGAATAGCGATCTTATTATTTGTAGTATCCAGGTGGGGTCGTCCAGTCCTGGCGTCTGCCTCTTGAGGCCTAGTTTTTTTGTCACCAGCTGGAAAGGTTTTCCCCATGGATCGGACTCAACCTCTTCTATAAGAGATAACCAGTGTCGCCTTTTGCTGTCCTTTATGGCTTCTTTCAACTTGTCCTTCCACTGGTTGTATTCCCTTTTTAGTGAAGGGCATCCCTTCGATCACTACTACTACTACTACTACTACTACTACTACTACTACTACTACTACTACTACTACTACTACTACTACTACTACTACTACTACTACTACTACTACTTTTTTTTTTTTTTTACGAGGGGAACTGTGGAAATCTTCGAAAGACACCTCGGAGGGACCGCTCTCCTCGGTAGTGTGAGATTTTTACCCACTAAAACCACAAACCCTTTATGATCCTTGACTGTTCCACCCCGGAACCGCTTTCGCATTACTTCAGGGTGGAGTCAAGCTGGCTACCCAGTGTTTTTAATTTGCACTACTACTTCTGTTAGCTCTTTGATCTTCTTCCTTTTTAGTCATAATGGTCGTAATATACCTTTCGATTAGTTCCCAGTTTGTCTGTGTCTTTGTCATTAATGTTATAATGTTGTCCGTTGTTAATGGGCTGTCGAGCTTTGTGGTGACCTCGGTCCTCTCATTTGCCCATGTTGGGCAGTTGAAGAGGGTGTGTTCTGCGTCGTCGTTATTGTAGCCACAGTAGTCACAGTCCGCGCTGTCTGCTTTTCCAAATCTTTTTAAATAAGATTTGAAAGATCCATGACCTGTAAAAGCTTGAGTCAGATGGTAGGAAACAGAGCCGTGCTTTCTTAATACCCATTTCGAAAGGTTTGGCATCAGTTTGTACGTCCATCTGCCTGTTACTTCTTCCTGCCAGGAATTTTGCCATCGGTCCATTAGTTTTTTCCGAGCTTCTTTCTTAATGGCTGCGCGTTTGACTGCGTCTGAATTTTCTCCCTTCATTAAATCGTACACCTCCTTACGCTCCAGTGCTAAGAGACTAATGGGCGGGACCCTAGCTAGCACTAACACCGCGCTTTTTGAGACAGTTCTGTAGGCCGAAGTGATTCTTAGAGCACCCTTCCTTTGAACTGCTTCCAGTTTCGCCCGAAGATTTTTGTTTTTGGCTACTTTTTCGGCCCAAGCAGGTGCCGCGTACAGCAGTTTTGCGTGCATGACACTCATGAGCATTCTTCTTTTGCATTCGCTCGGTCCTCTTACATTTGGCATGAGCCTCGAAAGTGCAGATGCCGTTTCCTGGGCTCTTTCGGCTGCCGCGATTACCTGTGGACCAAAGCTGAGCTTGTTGTCTATGTTCATTCCCAGGTAATGGAGGGATTTCTGGCAGGGTATGTTTTGTCTTCCAATTTTGAATTTTGGGGGGATAAATGATCTTCTGTTTGTAACTAAGACTGCTTCTGTCTTGCCGACAGCCATTTCCAATCCTTTCTCCGCCAACCATGCTTGGACGCGTTCTAAGCTGTCATTTACACTAATTTCTAGAACTCTGGTGGAGTTTGCCGATGCTACGATGATAGCATCATCTGCAAAACCAACCAGTATGACGTTCGTGGGCAGAGGAATTTCTAACAGGCTGTCATACAGTACATTCCACATTAGTGGTCCAATTTTGGAGCCTTGGGGTGCACCGCAGGTCATTTTGTGTGTTAGTGTTTTTTCCTTACTTTTGTATTCTACAGTTCGACCGCTCAGGTAGCTTCGAACTAGGTCAAGGATGTACCCGGGGGTCTTTTTATCCTCTAGGGCGGAGATTATGTCGTTCCACTTTGCTGTGTTAAATGCATTTTTGATGTCAATGCTGACTAACGCGCAGAAGCCTTTTTCTTCTTTCGTCTTTTCTGCAGTTTCCACAACCAGTTTGATGGCGTCTACTGTGGATCTGCGTTTTCGGAAGCCAAACTGCCTGTCTGAAAGTAGTCTGTTTGAATCCAGTTGGGTTTGGATTCTTTCCATAATTAATCCTTCAAGAATTTTCCCCATTGTATCAAGTAGACATATGGGTCTATATGACGAGGGTTCATTCAGGGGCCTGTTCCCTTTTCTAATAAGGATTAGTTTTTGTATCTTCCAGTGATCAAAAAAGACTTTGTTTTCCAGGCAATTGTTGTACATGCGCAACAGAAGCTCTGGGTAAAACTTGATAATGGTCTTCATGGCTTCGTTCGGGATACCGTCTCTGCCAGGGGCTTTATTGTTCTTCAGGGAGTCCCCTACTTTCTGTAGCTCCTCTACAGTAAATTTCGTGTAATTTCCTTCAGTATCCGCCTCTTTAGTCGTGTGCTCCGGCGTTTGCCGCTCAGTGGGGAATAGCGATCTTATTATTTGTAGTATCCAGGTGGGGTCGTCCAGTCCTGGCGTCTGCCTCTTGAGGCCTAGTTTTTTTGTCACCAGCTGGAAAGGTTTTCCCCATGAATCGGACTCAACCTCTTCTATAAGAGATAACCAGTGTCGCCTTTTGCTGTCCTTTATGGCTTCTTTCAACTTGTCCTTGCACTGGTTGTATTCCCTTTTTAGTGAAGGGCATCCCTTCGATCACTACTACTACTACTACTACTACTACTACTGCTGCTGCTGCTGCTGCTGCTGCTGCTGCTGCTGCTGCTGCTGCTGCTGCTGCTGCTGCTGCTGCTGCTGCTGCTCCTACTACTACTACTACTACTACTACTACTACTACTACTACTACTACTACTAGTACTACTACTACTACTACTACTACTACTACTACTACTACTACTACTACTACTACTACTACTACTACTACTACTACTACTACTACTACTTTTTTTTTTTTACGAGGGGAACTGTGGAAATCTTCGAAAGACACCTCGGAGGGACCGCTCTCCTCGGTAGTGTGAGATTTTTACCCACTAAAACCACAAACCCTTTATGATCCTTGACTGTTCCACCCCGGAACCGCTTTCGCATTACTTCAGGGTGGAGTCAAGCTGGCTACCCAGTGTTTTTAATTTGCACTACTACTTCTGTTAGCTCTTTGATCTTCTTCCTTTTTAGTCATAATGGTCGTAATATACCTTTCGATTAGTTCCCAGTTTGTCTGTGTCTTTGTCATTAATGTTATAATGTTGTCCGTTGTTAATGGGCTGTCGAGCTTTGTGGTGACCTCGGTCCTCTCATTTGCCCATGTTGGGCAGTTGAAGAGGGTGTGTTCTGCGTCGTCGTTATTGTAGCCACAGTAGTCACAGTCCGCGCTGTCTGCTTTTCCAAATCTTTTTAAATAAGATTTGAAAGATCCATGACCTGTAAAAGCTTGAGTCAGATGGTAGGAAACAGAGCCGTGCTTTCTTAATACCCATTTCGAAAGGTTTGGCATCAGTTTGTACGTCCATCTGCCTGTTACTTCTTCCTGCCAGGAATTTTGCCATCGGTCCATTAGTTTTTTCCGAGCTTCTTTCTTAATGGCTGCGCGTTTGACTGCGTCTGAATTTTCTCCCTTCATTAAATCGTACACCTCCTTACGCTCCAGTGCTAAGAGACTAATGGGCGGGACCCTAGCTAGCACTAACGCCGCGCTTTTTGAGACAGTTCTGTAGGCCGAAGTGATTCTTAGAGCACCCTTCCTTTGAACTGCTTCCAGTTTCGCCCGAAGATTTTTGTTTTTGGCTACTTTTTCGGCCCAAGCAGGTGCCGCGTACAGCAGTTTTGCGTGCATGACACTCATGAGCATTCTTCTTTTGCATTCGCTCGGTCCTCTTACATTTGGCATGAGCCTCGAAAGTGCAGATGCCGTTTCCTGGGCTCTTTCGGCTGCCGCGATTACCTGTGGACCAAAGCTGAGCTTGTTGTCTATGTTCATTCCCAGGTAATGGAGGGATTTCTGGCAGGGTATGTTTTGTCTTCCAATTTTGAATTTTGGGGGGATAAATGATCTTCTGTTTGTAACTAAGACTGCTTCTGTCTTGCCGACAGCCATTTCCAATCCTTTCTCCGCCAACTATGCTTGGACGCGTTCTAAGCTGTCATTTACACTAATTTCTAGAACTCTGGTGGAGTTTGCCGATGCTACGATGATAGCATCATCTGCAAAACCAACCAGTATGACGTTCGTGGGCAGAGGAATTTCTAACAGGCTGTCATACAGTACATTCCACATTAGTGGTCCAATTTTGGAGCCTTGGGGTGCACCGCAGGTCATTTTGTGTGTTAGTGTTTTTTCCTTACTTTTGTATTCTACAGTTCGACCGCTCAGGTAGCTTCGAACTAGGTCAAGGATGTACCCGGGGGCTTTTTATCCTCTAGGGCGGAGATTATGTCGTTCCACTTTGCTGTGTTAAATGCATTTTTGATGTCAATGCTGACTAACGCGCAGAAGCCTTTTTCTTCTTTCGTCTTTTCTGCAGTTTCCACAACCAGTTTGATGGCGTCTACTGTGGATCTGCGTTTTCGGAAGCCAAACTGCCTGTCTGAAAGTAGTCTGTTTGAATCCAGTTGGGTTTGGATTCTTTCCATAATTAACCCTTCAAGAATTTTCCCCATTGTATCAAGTAGACATATGGGTCTATATGACGAGGGTTCATTCAGGGGCCTGTTCCCTTTTCTAATAAGGATTAGTTTTTGTATCTTCCAGTGATCAAAAAAGACTTTGTTTTCCAGGCAATTGTTGTACATGCGCAACAGAAGCTCTGGGTAAAACTTGATAATGGTCTTCATGGCTTCGTTCGGGATACCGTCTCTGCCAGGGGCTTTATTGTTCTTCAGGGAGTCCCCTACTTTCTGTAGCTCCTCTACAGTAAATTTCGTGTAATTTCCTTCAGTATCCGCCTCTTTAGTCGTGTGCTCCGGCGTTTGCCGCTCAGTGGGGAATAGCGATCTTATTATTTGTAGTATCCAGGTGGGGTCGTCCAGTCCTGGCGTCTGCCTCTTGAGGCCTAGTTTTTTTGTCACCAGCTGGAAAGGTTTTCCCCATGGATCGGACTCAACCTCTTCTATAAGAGATAACCAGTGTCGCCTTTTGCTGTCCTTTATGGCTTCTTTCAACTTGTCCTTGCACTGGTTGTATTCCCTTTTTAGTGAAGGGCATCCCTTCGATCACTACTACTACTACTACTACTACTACTACTACTGCTGCTGCTGCTGCTGCTGCTGCTGCTGCTGCTGCTGCTGCTGCTGCTGCTCCTACTACTACTACTACTACTACTACTACTACTACTACTACTACTACTACTACTACTACTACTACTACTACTACTACTACTACTACTTTTTTTTTTTTTACGAGGGGAACTGTGGAAATCTTCGAAAGACACCTCGGAGGGACCGCTCTCCTCGGTAGTGTGAGATTTTTACCCACTAAAACCACAAACCCTTTATGATCCTTGACTGTTCCACCCCGGAACCGCTTTCGCATTACTTCAGGGTGGAGTCAAGCTGGCTACCCAGTGTTTTTAATTTGCACTACTACTTCTGTTAGCTCTTTGATCTTCTTCCTTTTTAGTCATAATGGTCGTAATATACCTTTCGATTAGTTCCCAGTTTGTCTGTGTCTTTGTCATTAATGTTATAATGTTGTCCGTTGTTAATGGGCTGTCGAGCTTTGTGGTGACCTCGGTCCTCTCATTTGCCCATGTTGGGCAGTTGAAGAGGGTGTGTTCTGCGTCGTCGTTATTGTAGCCACAGTAGTCACAGTCCGCGCTGTCTGCTTTTCCAAATCTTTTTAAATAAGATTTGAAAGATCCATGACCTGTAAAAGCTTGAGTCAGATGGTAGGAAACAGAGCCGTGCTTTCTTAATACCCATTTCGAAAGGTTTGGCATCAGTTTGTACGTCCATCTGCCTGTTACTTCTTCCTGCCAGGAATTTTGCCATCGGTCCATTAGTTTTTTCCGAGCTTCTTTCTTAATGGCTGCGCGTTTGACTGCGTCTGAATTTTCTCCCTTCATTAAATCGTACACCTCCTTACGCTCCAGTGCTAAGAGACTAATGGGCGGGACCCTAGCTAGCACTAACACCGCGCTTTTTGAGACAGTTCTGTAGGCCGAAGTGATTCTTAGAGCACCCTTCCTTTGAACTGCTTCCAGTTTCGCCCGAAGATTTTTGTTTTTGGCTACTTTTTCGGCCCAAGCAGGTGCCGCGTACAGCAGTTTTGCGTGCATGACACTCATGAGCATTCTTCTTTTGCATTCGCTCGGTCCTCTTACATTTGGCATGAGCCTCGAAAGTGCAGATGCCGTTTCCTGGGCTCTTTCGGCTGCCGCGATTACCTGTGGACCAAAGCTGAGCTTGTTGTCTATGTTCATTCCCAGGTAATGGAGGGATTTCTGGCAGGGTATGTTTTGTCTTCCAATTTTGAATTTTGGGGGGATAAATGATCTTCTGTTTGTAACTAAGACTGCTTCTGTCTTGCCGACAGCCATTTCCAATCCTTTCTCCGCCAACCATGCTTGGACGCGTTCTAAGCTGTCATTTACACTAATTTCTAGAACTCTGGTGGAGTTTGCCGATGCTACGATGATAGCATCATCTGCAAAACCAACCAGTATGACGTTCGTGGGCAGAGGAATTTCTAACAGGCTGTCATACAGTACATTCCACATTAGTGGTCCAATTTTGGAGCCTTGGGGTGCACCGCAGGTCATTTTGTGTGTTAGTGTTTTTTCCTTACTTTTGTATTCTACAGTTCGACCGCTCAGGTAGCTTCGAACTAGGTCAAGGATGTACCCGGGGGTCTTTTTATCCTCTAGGGCGGAGATTATGTCGTTCCACTTTGCTGTGTTAAATGCATTTTTGATGTCAATGCTGACTAACGCGCAGAAGCCTTTTTCTTCTTTCGTCTTTTCTGCAGTTTCCACAACCAGTTTGATGGCGTCTACTGTGGATCTGCGTTTTCGGAAGCCAAACTGCCTGTCTGAAAGTAGTCTGTTTGAATCCAGTTGGGTTTGGATTCTTTCCATATTTAATCCTACAAGAATTTTCCCCATTGTATCAAGTAGACATATGGGTCTATATGACGAGGGTTCATTCAGGGGCCTGTTCCCTTTTCTAATAAGGATTAGTTTTTGTATCTTCCAGTGATCAAAAAAGACTTTGTTTTCCAGGCAATTGTTGTACATGCGCAACAGAAGCTCTGGGTAAAACTTGATAATGGTCTTCATGGCTTCGTTCGGGATACCGTCTCTGCCAGGGGCTTTATTGTTCTTCAGGGAGTCCCCTACTTTCTGTAGCTCCTCTACAGTAAATTTCGTGTAATTTCCTTCAGTATCCGCCTCTTTAGTCGTGTGCTCCGGCGTTTGCCGCTCAGTGGGGAATAGCGATCTTATTATTTGTAGTATCCAGGTGGGGTCGTCCAGTCCTGGCGTCTGCCTCTTGAGGCCTAGTTTTTTTGTCACCAGCTGGAAAGGTTTTCCCCATGGATCGGACTCAACCTCTTCTATAAGAAATAACCAGTGTCGCCTTTTGCTGTCCTTTATGGCTTCTTTCAACTGGTCCTTGCACTGGTTGTATTCCCTTTTTAGTGAAGGGCATCCCTTCGATCACTACTACTACTACTACTACTACTACTACTACTACTACTACTACTACTACTACTACTGCTACTACTACTACTACTACTACTACTACTACTACTACTACTACTACTACTACTTTTTTTTTTTTTTTACGAGGGGAACTGTGGAAATCTTCGAAAGACACCTCGGAGGGACCGCTCTCCTCGGTAGTGTGAGATTTTTACCCACTAAAACCACAAACCCTTTATGATCCTTGACTGTTCCACCCCGGAACCGCTTTCGCATTACTTCAGGGTGGAGTCAAGCTGGCTACCCAGTGTTTTTAATTTGCACTACTACTTCTGTTAGCTCTTTGATCTTCTTCCTTTTTAGTCATAATGGTCGTAATATACCTTTCGATTAGTTCCCAGTTTGTCTGTGTCTTTGTCATTAATGTTATAATGTTGTCCGTTGTTAATGGGCTGTCGAGCTTTGTGGTGACCTCGGTCCTCTCATTTGCCCATGTTGGGCAGTTGAAGAGGGTGTGTTCTGCGTCGTCGTTATTGTAGCCACAGTAGTCACAGTCCGCGCTGTCTGCTTTTCCAAATCTTTTTAAATAAGATTTGAAAGATCCATGACCTGTAAAAGCTTGAGTCAGATGGTAGGAAACAGAGCCGTGCTTTCTTAATACCCATTTCGAAAGGTTTGGCATCAGTTTGTACGTCCATCTGCCTGTTACTTCTTCCTGCCAGGAATTTTGCCATCGGTCCATTAGTTTTTTCCGAGCTTCTTTCTTAATGGCTGCGCGTTTGACTGCGTCTGAATTTTCTCCCTTCATTAAATCGTACACCTCCTTACGCTCCAGTGCTAAGAGACTAATGGGCGGGACCCTAGCTAGCACTAACACCGCGCTTTTTGAGACAGTTCTGTAGGCCGAAGTGATTCTTAGAGCACCCTTCCTTTGAACTGCTTCCAGTTTCGCCCGAAGATTTTTGTTTTTGGCTACTTTTTCGGCCCAAGCAGGTGCCGCGTACAGCAGTTTTGCGTGCATGACACTCATGAGCATTCTTCTTTTGCATTCGCTCGGTCCTCTTACATTTGGCATGAGCCTCGAAAGTGCAGATGCCGTTTCCTGGGCTCTTTCGGCTGCCGCGATTACCTGTGGACCAAAGCTGAGCTTGTTGTCTATGTTCATTCCCAGGTAATGGAGGGATTTCTGGCAGGGTATGTTTTGTCTTCCAATTTTGAATTTTGGGGGGATAAATGATCTTCTGTTTGTAACTAAGACTGCTTCTGTCTTGCCGACAGCCATTTCCAATCCTTTCTCCGCCAACCATGCTTGGACGCGTTCTAAGCTGTCATTTACACTAATTTCTAGAACTCTGGTGGAGTTTGCCGATGCTACGATGATAGCATCATCTGCAAAACCAACCAGTATGACGTTCGTGGGCAGAGGAATTTCTAACAGGCTGTCATACAGTACATTCCACATTAGTGGTCCAATTTTGGAGCCTTGGGGTGCACCGCAGGTCATTTTGTGTGTTAGTGTTTTTTCCTTACTTTTGTATTCTACAGTTCGACCGCTCAGGTAGCTTCGAACTAGGTCAAGGATGTACCCGGGGGTCTTTTTATCCTCTAGGGCGGAGATTATGTCGTTCCACTTTGCTGTGTTAAATGCATTTTTGATGTCAATGCTGACTAACGCGCAGAAGCCTTTTTCTTCTTTCGTCTTTTCTGCAGTTTCCACAACCAGTTTGATGGCGTCTACTGTGGATCTGCGTTTTCGGAAGCCAAACTGCCTGTCTGAAAGTAGTCTGTTTGAATCCAGTTGGGTTTGGATTCTTTCCATAATTAATCCTTCAAGAATTTTCCCCATTGTATCAAGTAGACATATGGGTCTATATGACGAGGGTTCATTCAGGGGCCTGTTCCCTTTTCTAATAAGGATTAGTTTTTGTATCTTCCAGTGATCAAAAAAGACTTTGTTTTCCAGGCAATTGTTGTACATGCGCAACAGAAGCTCTGGGTAAAACTTGATAATGGTCTTCATGGCTTCGTTCGGGATACCGTCTCTGCCAGGGGCTTTATTGTTCTTCAGGGAGTCCCCTACTTTCTGTAGCTCCTCTACAGTAAATTTCGTGTAATTTCCTTCAGTATCCGCCTCTTTAGTCGTGTGCTCCGGCGTTTGCCGCTCAGTGGGGAATAGCGATCTTATTATTTGTAGTATCCAGGTGGGGTCGTCCAGTCCTGGCGTCTGCCTCTTGAGGCCTAGTTTTTTTGTCACCAGCTGGAAAGGTTTTCCCCATGGATCGGACTCAACCTCTTCTATAAGAGATAACCAGTGTCGCCTTTTGCTGTCCTTTATGGCTTCTTTCAACTTGTCCTTGCACTGGTTGTATTCCCTTTTTAGTGAAGGGCATCCCTTCGATCACTACTACTACTACTACTACTACTACTGCTGCTGCTGCTGCTGCTGCTGCTGCTGCTGCTGCTGCTGCTGCTGCTGCTGCTGCTGCTGCTGCTGCTGCTGCTGCTGCTGCTGCTGCTGCTCCTACTACTACTACTACTACTACTACTACTACTACTACTACTACTACTACTACTACTACTACTACTACTACTACTTTTTTTTTTACGAGGGGAACTGTGGAAATCTTCGAAAGACACCTCGGAGGGACCGCTCTCCTCGGTAGTGTGAGATTTTTACCCACTAAAACCACAAACCCTTTATGATCCTTGACTGTTCCACCCCGGAACCGCTTTCGCATTACTTCAGGGTGGAGTCAAGCTGGCTACCCAGTGTTTTTAATTTGCACTACTACTTCTGTTAGCTCTTTGATCTTCTTCCTTTTTAGTCATAATGGTCGTAATATACCTTTCGATTAGTTCCCAGTTTGTCTGTGTCTTTGTCATTAATGTTATAATGTTGTCCGTTGTTAATGGGCTGTCGAGCTTTGTGGTGACCTCGGTCCTCTCATTTGCCCATGTTGGGCAGTTGAAGAGGGTGTGTTCTGCGTCGTCGTTATTGTAGCCACAGTAGTCACAGTCCGCGCTGTCTGCTTTTCCAAATCTTTTTAAATAAGATTTGAAAGATCCATGACCTGTAAAAGCTTGAGTCAGATGGTAGGAAACAGAGCCGTGCTTTCTTAATACCCATTTCGAAAGGTTTGGCATCAGTTTGTACGTCCATCTGCCTGTTACTTCTTCCTGCCAGGAATTTTGCCATCGGTCCATTAGTTTTTTCCGAGCTTCTTTCTTAATGGCTGCGCGTTTGACTGCGTCTGAATTTTCTCCCTTCATTAAATCGTACACCTCCTTACGCTCCAGTGCTAAGAGACTAATGGGCGGGACCCTAGCTAGCACTAACACCGCGCTTTTTGAGACAGTTCTGTAGGCCGAAGTGATTCTTAGAGCACCCTTCCTTTGAACTGCTTCCAGTTTCGCCCGAAGATTTTTGTTTTTGGCTACTTTTTCGGCCCAAGCAGGTGCCGCGTACAGCAGTTTTGCGTGCATGACACTCATGAGCATTCTTCTTTTGCATTCGCTCGGTCCTCTTACATTTGGCATGAGCCTCGAAAGTGCAGATGCCGTTTCCTGGGCTCTTTCGGCTGCCGCGATTACCTGTGGACCAAAGCTGAGCTTGTTGTCTATGTTCATTCCCAGGTAATGGAGGGATTTCTGGCAGGGTATGTTTTGTCTTCCAATTTTGAATTTTGGGGGGATAAATGATCTTCTGTTTGTAACTAAGACTGCTTCTGTCTTGCCGACAGCCATTTCCAATCCTTTCTCCGCCAACCATGCTTGGACGCGTTCTAAGCTGTCATTTACACTAATTTCTAGAACTCTGGTGGAGTTTGCCGATGCTACGATGATAGCATCATCTGCAAAACCAACCAGTATGACGTTCGTGGGCAGAGGAATTTCTAACAGGCTGTCATACAGTACATTCCACATTAGTGGTCCAATTTTGGAGCCTTGGGGTGCACCGCAGGTCATTTTGTGTGTTAGTGTTTTTTCCTTACTTTTGTATTCTACAGTTCGACCGCTCAGGTAGCTTCGAACTAGGTCAAGGATGTACCCGGGGGTCTTTTTATCCTCTAGGGCGGAGATTATGTCGTTCCACTTTGCTGTGTTAAATGCATTTTTGATGTCAATGCTGACTAACGCGCAGAAGCCTTTTTCTTCTTTCGTCTTTTCTGCAGTTTCCACAACCAGTTTGATGGCGTCTACTGTGGATCTGCGTTTTCGGAAGCCAAACTGCCTGTCTGAAAGTAGTCTGTTTGAATCCAGTTGGGTTTGGATTCTTTCCATAATTAATCCTTCAAGAATTTTCCCCATTGTATCAAGTAGACATATGGGTCTATATGACGAGGGTTCATTCAGGGGCCTGTTCCCTTTTCTAATAAGGATTAGTTTTTGTATCTTCCAGTGATCAAAAAAGACTTTGTTTTCCAGGCAATTGTTGTACATGCGCAACAGAAGCTCTGGGTAAAACTTGATAATGGTCTTCATGGCTTCGTTCGGGATACCGTCTCTGCCAGGGGCTTTATTGTTCTTCAGGGAGTCCCCTACTTTCTGTAGCTCCTCTACAGTAAATTTCGTGTAATTTCCTTCAGTATCCGCCTCTTTAGTCGTGTGCTCCGGCGTTTGCCGCTCAGTGGGGAATAGCGATCTTATTATTTGTAGTATCCAGGTGGGGTCGTCCAGTCCTGGCGTCTGCCTCTTGAGGCCTAGTTTTTTTGTCACCAGCTGGAAAGGTTTTCCCCATGGATCGGACTCAACCTCTTCTATAAGAGATAACCAGTGTCGCCTTTTGCTGTCCTTTATGGCTTCTTTCAACTTGTCCTTCCACTGGTTGTATTCCCTTTTTAGTGAAGGGCATCCCTTCGATCACTACTACTACTACTACTACTACTACTACTACTACTACTACTACTACTACTACTACTACTACTACTACTACTACTACTACTACTACTACTACTACTACTACTACTACTACTACTACTACTACTACTACTACTACTACTACTACTACTACTACTACTACTACTACTACTACTACTACTACTACTACTACTACTACTACTACTACTACTACTACTACTACTACTACTACTACTACTACTACTACTACTACTACTACTACTACTACTACTACTACTACTACTACTACTACTACTACTACTACTACTACTACTACTACTACTACTACTACTACTACTACTACTACTACTACTACTACTACTACTACTACTACTACTACTACTACTACTACTACTACTACTACTACTACTACTACTACTACTACTACTACTACTACTACTACTACTACTACTACTACTACTACTACTACTACTACTACTACTACTACTACTACTACTACTACTACTACTACTACTACTACTACTACTACTACTACTACTACTACTACTACTACTACTACTACTACTACTACTACTACTACTACTACTACTACTACTACTACTACTACTACTACTACTACTACTACTACTACTACTACTACTACTACTACTACTACTACTACTACTACTACTACTACTACTACTACTACTACTACTACTACTACTACTACTACTACTACTACTACTACTACTACTACTACTACTACTACTACTACTACTACTACTACTACTACTACTACTACTACTACTACTACTACTACTACTACTACTACTACTACTACTACTACTACTACTACTACTACTACTACTACTACTACTACTACTACTACTACTACTACTACTACTACTACTACTACTACTACTACTACTACTACTACTACTACTACTACTACTACTACTACTACTACTACTACTACTACTACTACTACTACTACTACTACTACTACTACTACTACTACTACTACTACTACTACTACTACTACTACTACTACTACTACTACTACTACTACTACTACTACTACTACTACTACTACTACTACTACTACTACTACTACTACTACTACTACTACTACTACTACTACTACTACTACTACTACTACTACTACTACTACTACTACTACTACTACTACTACTACTACTACTACTACTACTACTACTACTACTACTACTACTACTACTACTACTACTACTACTACTACTACTACTACTACTACTACTACTACTACTACTACTACTACTACTACTACTACTACTACTACTACTACTACTACTACTACTACTACTACTACTACTACTACTACTACTACTACTACTACTACTACTACTACTACTACTACTACTACTACTACTACTACTACTACTACTACTACTACTACTACTACTACTACTACTACTACTACTACTACTACTACTACTACTACTACTACTACTACTACTACTACTACTACTACTACTACTACTACTACTACTACTACTACTACTACTACTACTACTACTACTACTACTACTACTACTACTACTACTACTACTACTACTACTACTACTACTACTACTACTACTACTACTACTACTACTACTACTACTACTACTACTACTACTACTACTACTACTACTACTACTACTACTACTACTACTACTACTACTACTACTACTACTACTACTACTACTACTACTACTACTACTACTACTACTACTACTACTACTACTACTACTACTACTACTACTACTACTACTACTACTACTACTACTACTACTACTACTACTACTACTACTACTACTACTACTACTACTACTACTACTACTACTACTACTACTACTACTACTACTACTACTACTACTACTACTACTACTACTACTACTACTACTACTACTACTACTACTACTACTACTACTACTACTACTACTACTACTACTACTACTACTACTACTACTACTACTACTACTACTACTACTACTACTACTACTACTACTACTACTACTACTACTACTACTACTACTACTACTACTACTACTACTACTACTACTACTACTACTACTACTACTACTACTACTACTACTACTACTACTACTACTACTACTACTACTACTACTACTACTACTACTACTACTACTACTACTACTACTACTACTACTACTACTACTACTACTACTACTACTACTACTACTACTACTACTACTACTACTACTACTACTACTACTACTACTACTACTACTACTACTACTACTACTACTACTACTACTACTACTACTACTACTACTACTACTACTACTACTACTACTACTACTACTACTACTACTACTACTACTACTACTACTACTACTACTACTACTACTACTACTACTACTACTACTACTACTACTACTACTACTACTACTACTACTACTACTACTACTACTACTACTACTACTACTACTACTACTACTACTACTACTACTACTACTACTACTACTACTACTACTACTACTACTACTACTACTACTACTACTACTACTACTACTACTACTACTACTACTACTACTACTACTACTACTACTACTACTACTACTACTACTACTACTACTACTACTACTACTACTACTACTACTACTACTACTACTACTACTACTACTACTACTACTACTACTACTACTACTACTACTACTACTACTACTACTACTACTACTACTACTACTACTACTACTACTACTACTACTACTACTACTACTACTACTACTACTACTACTACTACTACTACTACTACTACTACTACTACTACTACTACTACTACTACTACTACTACTACTACTACTACTACTACTACTACTACTACTACTACTACTACTACTACTACTACTACTACTACTACTACTACTACTACTACTACTACTAATAATAATAATAATAATAATAATAATAATAACAACCCCGTGTGGTGGCGGGGATTTTAGTAGAATAGCACCACGGGACCTCCCCCTGTCGTAGAAGACGACTAATCGGAGCAGCTGTCCGCTGTCACTCCCCTAAACATCCCGTCATTCCCACTAACTCTGTGTGTCATTGCTTCCACTTACTTGTGGCACACATCTGTTTTCTGTCCTGTAGGCCAATCTTGTATCGGCCAACTCTTGTGTTTCCGCCCCGACGCTATTAGGTTGCGAGGGCTAGGGTGTCGTTTCCATTCTACCCTTCTATTCTAACTCTGTCTTCTCTGTCCCCCCTTGTTCCTTCCGTTTCCTTAAGCTGGCGGTAGCTCAAAAACGCTAGGGGAATGTGACCCTGAAGAAAAAACCCAAGATGGAGGATCTGTCAGGATCAACAGTTACGGTGCAGGGGATCGGAGCCCCAGTACCGGCGGTCGGTGGTGCGCAAGCAGGCCACCGGGCGTCGTCACCCAGCGACTGCAATGCCAGGGGTGCGGATCACTCGGCACCGCTGGCAGATAGTGCTACGAGTGATAGCAAGCTTCGCGGGACTCGTATGGAAGTCTGCGAACCTAGGGTTGAGGGAACCCTTAAAAACCCTCGTCCAGAAAAAAGCCCGGAGTTTAATGCTAAAAGAATGAAAGTTGGAAAATCAACAAACTATGATGACCTGTTCAAGAACACCGCAGCGGTACTAAAGTACCTTACAGTAAAAAGAACTGAAGGAAATTTTGATAAAGTGAGCCCGTTTATAATAGAAAGGAGTATTAGCACCTGCGCTGGATCTGCCGTAAAAGATATACAGAAAACTTCATCTGGACTCTTGGTAGAAACAGTTAATGACAATCAAGGTAAAAAGTTACTAGAATTGAAGAAAATAGGCACTATAGATGTTGAAGTAAGTGCTCACGGCACACTGAATACCTGCAAAGGTGTTGTAGTTTGTAGTGACTTACTAAACTGCAGTGAAGAGGAAATAGTTCAAGAACTAGCTTCTCAAGGAGTCATTGCCTGTCGTAGGCTAACAATGAGGCGGGATGGGCAGATAATTCCTTCTGCGTCCCATGTCCTGACGTTCAAGCGTTGTACGTTACCAGAGAAGATTAAAGCAGGCTTTCATCGTCTAACCGTACGAATGTTCATTCCTCAACCAATGCAGTGTTTCCAATGTTTACGATTTGGACACCCAGCATCTAGATGTGCGAGAATCAAAGTATGCCATTGTGGTAAGCCATTTCATAGTGATGATCCATGCCTAGATCCTATCAAATGCATTAATTGCAGTGGACAACATTCATCGAGGTCGAGAGACTGCCCTGTATATAAGCAGGAGGCAGCAATACAAGTTAAAGCCAGACAGAAGATCAGCTATCCTGAAGCAAAAAAACTTGTGTGTCCCGAAAATAAAGGAAATATTACATACGTGGAAGCAGTTACTAAAAACACAAATTTACCTTCTTTAGTAGTGAAAGAACTAATGCCTGCAATAACCCGATGCATAGAAAAGTACTTCAACGAAATTCACAATAACAAAATCAACACAGAAGACTTAACCACAAACACTCAAAGTGAAAAGGTAAATGAAAAAGAATCTTCAAGACCCCCACCAAATGAGGCAGACAGAAATCCAGTAGCTGCGCCTGCAGACATACCCAGCAAAGAAGTATCGACAACAGGCTATCGAAGTCGATCGCCTCGTTCTCCTAAGCACACCGAGGACAACTTCCTCAAACAAAAAATGAAATCAATGACCAATGATCAAGACACGACCACTGGCTCTGAGACAAGTTCGATGGTAACATAAGTGCTGAAAATAATGATTACCAATCCATCGATCTATGCAAAACCCCGCGTAAGAAGAGAAAGAAGAAAGGATGGCCAAAAGGAAAACCAAGAAAATAAGCAAGATCTACGCATCCTACAACAGAAAAACCCCATTCCAACCATGGAAAATATAATTCAATGGAATATCAACGGCTGTATCTCGCATTACTGTGAGCTGAAATTGCTACTGGCCAATCACACACCAATGTGTGTGTGCTTACAAGAAACTCATTTTAAACCAGAAGACCGTTTCAATTTTAGAGGATATAAAACCTTTCGCAGTGACGTAGAACCTGATAGACGAGCTAGAGGTGGTGTTGCCATATTGATCAGCAATACTCATCCTGCTAGTCGTCTTGATCTCAACACACCTCTACAAGCAGTAGCTGTAACCCTGTACAAGCCATTGAAGATGACGGTATGTTGCATATACTTACCCGATGCCTCATGGCGAAATGAAGATCTACAAGACCTGATCGATCAACTACAGACTCCATTTCTAATTCTAGGCGACTTCAATGCTCACAGTACCACATGGGGCTGTTCTAGGACAAACGACTCCGGTCGCAGAATCGATGACCTGCTACTTAACAACGAATACGTACTTTTAAACACAGGAGCAAGCACTCATTTTAATGCTAGAAATGGCTCATTCTCAGCCATAGATCTCTCAATATGTAGTCCAAATCTTGCAACTCGGCTGACGTGGAAACCACTGCCAGATCTTCATCAGAGCGATCACTTTCCTCTGTTGATATCATCAAACATGCCAAAGAACACAGTACCCTTACCAAAACGTTGGTGTACCAACCGCGCAGACTGGTCCAGCTTCACCAGACATATACCACCAATAAATGTCAGTGGAAACTCCGAGGAAGACGTTACCGATTTTACCAACACTGTCATATCTTCCGCTGTAAAATACATTCCACAGACCAGTGGCCGCTCATCTAGGATTCCAGTACCATGGTGGAATACGGAGACCAAAGAAGCAATAAGGGAGAAAAGAAAAGCCCTCAATAGATATAGACGTGCACCAACCCAAGACAATCTTATTGCTTTCAAGCGTCTGCGTGCGCTCGCTCACAGAAAAATACTAACAGCAAAACGATCTAGCTGGGAAAAGTACGTAACCACCATAACTCGCACGACCAAAGTCACGGAAATATGGCAGAAAATCAGGTCAATAGCTGGGAAAAATGTTTTCAGTCCAATAACATGCATTGAACACGAAGGACAACTAATATGCAACCCTGACGAAATAGCCAATGCATTAGCGACCCAATATTCCAAAGCCAGTGGCACAAATAGCTATCCTAAAGACTTTCTCGACAAAAAGAAAGAAGAAGAACAAGTACTTGACTTTACAACCAATATAGATAAGCCATATAACGCTCTTTTCACATGGAGAGAATTGCAAGACGCCATAAATGCAGCTGCGGACACCGCAGCAGGATCAGACAATATCCCTTACAGCATACTACGTCGATTACCGAAGAAAATACTGTCCACTCTGCTAAATATATACAATAACATTTGGACACAAAGTAATTACCCCAAAGTCTGGAAAGAAGCTATAGTAATTCCAATTTTAAAGGCAGGCAAGGATCCATTAAATCCTGAAAACTATCGCCCGGTATCGCTGACATGCTGTCTAGGAAAAATCTTGGAAAAAATGGTCAACACCCGGCTAACATGGTGTCTCGAAAGAAACAACCTCCTAAACATACACCAGTGCGGATACAGACATCACTCTACAATCGATCAGCTAATATATCTAGAAAATGCAATTCAGAATACCTTCATCAAAAGAAAACATATGGTTACCGTATTCTTTGACCTGGAAAAAGCTTTCGATAAGACCTGGCGACATAACATTCTGAGACAACTATATAACTGGCAAATAAGAGGATATCTACCAAAATTCATATCCAGCTTCCTGAGTACCAGATCTTTCAAAGTTCGCGTTGGGCAGTCTATCTCAGAAAGCTACGTACTAGAGAACGGTGTACCGCAAGGCTCTCCATTGAGTGGCACGCTCTTTATCATAGCGATTAACAGGATGTTTGACGGCATAGAAGCGTCAATAGAAAAATGCATGTATGTAGATGACATTGCTATATTTTACTCAGACAAATCACTGGGAATGGTCAAATTCAAAATGCAAAATGCCATCAATAAATTAGTACAGAACGCAAAAAACATTGGTTTCTCATTTACAGCAGCCAAAACGAAATGCGTTCACTTCAGTAGGAAAAGAAAAAGTTACAGAGATCCAGAGCTGACGCTGAATGGTGTTCAACTGACATACAATGAAACGGCAAAATTCCTTGGTTTGATTTTTGATAGGCATTTAACATGGAAACAGCATATAGAATACACCTTGCGTAGATGCAAAACAGCTCTGAATGTAATAAGATGCATTTCCCATATAAATTGGGGAGCAGATAGAGACATCTTACTCCGCCTGTACAAATCCATGGTGATGTCCAAAATAGATTATGGATGTGCAGTGTACTCCTCAGCCAGAAAATCAAGTTTAAGGAAACTAGACCCCGTTCACAATGCAGGCCTCCGATATGCATCTGGCGCTTTCCGCACTAGTCCTTCCTCAAGCCTCTACTGTGAAACCAGCACCATGTCGCTACATCACAGAC
Source organism: Gryllus longicercus (assembly GCA_038098605.1). Lineage (NCBI taxonomy): Eukaryota > Metazoa > Arthropoda > Insecta > Orthoptera > Gryllidae > Gryllus > Gryllus longicercus. Next base: position 7,353,049 of record JAZDUA010000023.1, read on the forward strand.
GACAAACAATGCTACTGAACTATATATCAAAATTGCTGTCTCTACCGAAACATTTAAACCACTCATTGATGACGCGACCTAAGCTAGTAAATATTTACGATCGAAGACCTTCAGCTACTCGTCCAGCCAACATCCGCGCAATCGAGATAGCCAAATGCTACAACATCGTCCTACCACCAGTTTTGAAATACGAACCATATGAAATTCCAGTTTGGATGTTGAAAATGCCAGAAGTAAGACTCGATACTACCAGTGTAAAGAAAACAGAATGCCTTCCCATAGATTTAAAAGTTAGATTTCAATCAGTTCTCGAAGAATACATGGCAAATCACATCATAATCTACACAGATGGTTCAAAAACAAAACATCAGGTTGGAAGCGCATTTGTAACTGAGAACTTGTCGAGGGCTTGGGCGCTTCCACCTGAAGCAAGTGTGTACACTGCCGAATTATATGCAGTATTGCAGTCTTTGCGACACTGTGAAACTCTCGATTCAGGAAGGTTCGTCATCTGCATAGACTCTCTAAGTCTTCTCACTGCAATAGACAGGCGCCAAACTGTAGATCCACTGCTACAAATGATTTTCATAGCATGCCATAAATTAGAACAGCGAGGAGCATCAGTTACGTTTATCTGGTGCCCTGGACACGTGGGTATCCTAGGCAATGAAGAAGCCGATTCTGCAGCACGAAATACCGGGAACATCCAATCAGAAATGGATATTGAAATACGACCTCAGGATGCAAGAAATGCTGTCTCGAAGTACATCCTCACAGAATGGCAGACCACGTGGAACAGTCTTCACACGAAACTACACCCCATTAAACAAAATATCAGTAAATGGTCACCAAATGTCAGCTACCCTCGACGAGAACAAGTGTGCATAACCCGACTAAGAATAGGCCATGCAAGAATGACTTCTTCATACATGTTAAGAAATGAAGAACAACCCATCTGCAGCTGCGGATGACTACTGACAGTGAAACATATTCTGACAGACTGCGTAGATCTCTCAAGACTTAGACACAGATGCGGCATGAGAGGCAACATGAAGATAGATCTCGGCACCGACAAGACAGCAACTGACAAAACAATACAGTTCTTGAAAGAAGCCAATCTTTTCTTCAAAATTTAGATTTAATATATGATTAATCATAACATCAATCAGTAAAAAGGCTAAAGGCCTTAGATGCCAAGCCTTCAAACTAACAAAAAAATAATAACAATAATAATAACAATAATAATAATAATAATAATAATAATAATAATAATAATAATAATAAGCCGATCAGATGGCCGAGATCGCTAAGGCAGTAGTGCCGGAGTGGTTTTGGACCAGAAGATCGCGGGTTCGAGTCCCGCCTCGGGCATGGGTGTATTTGTGTATGTCTGTATGTGTTGTCCTTTCACCCCCATTATCATCATATCATCATTTCATCTTCCATACCCCCAGGGCTAACAACCGTGGGGGATAAAAATCGGATCCAGCTAAAATGCTGGTCCCCCCAAAAAGTTGTTGCAAGCACCTGCCACTGCGATAATAAATAAAAACCACGGTAAATGCAGGATGCTTGCATGCGTGGTCCTAGTCGGCCGATTAACGAAAAGAAAAAGAAAAAAGAAAAAAAAAGAAAAGAAAAAAATAATAATAATAATAAAAAATAATATATTTGTCACATAAATTCAGCATATGCCATGTATGACAAGTCAGGTTATGAATATAATTATACAATACACAATTGAGATATTTCTAAAAATTAAATACAAGACATAAACTAAAATTAAAATTCAATTCTTATATTAAATACAATATCATTGAATGCTAATTAATTGTATAGATGGTAGTGTAAGAAGACTCAAATTAAAAATCAATAATAATAAAAAATATAAATTCTTCATAGATTCGTGTGTAGGCTGGGTCTGTCCTTTATATCCAACAACCAGTTTAAGGGGGTTGAAAACATGCAACAAAAAATGCAAAAATTATTAGTATTAGTTTATATTGATGTAGATATACAAGTTTATGGTGTATATATTCCTTTGTTCTGTAGAATGTCTGGTTTAACAGGAAAGCTTTCAGTTTATTTTTGAATGTGTGTGTCGAGTTTAAGCTTTTAAATTTGCAAGGAAGTTTATTATATAGTATTATGCAGTCTGTAAGGGTACTTTTTTGAAAGAGTGAAGTTTCACTGTCTACAACATGCAGATTTCTTTTTCGTCTAGTGTCATAGTTATGAACTTCTGTTTTCAGAGTAACAGAATCCTGAAGTGTCTTCTTTGTGAAGATTAATATTTCAAATATGTACATGCATGGGAGTGGTAGTATTTGTAATTTTTCGAACAGTGGTTTGCAGGACTCATGTTTGTGAGTGTTTGTCATTGTTCTCAATATTCGTTTTTGGATGATGAAAGTGTGAATACTTTTGGGGGAATTTCCCCAGAATATTATTCCCTACTTTAGGTGCGAGTGAACATTTGCAAAGTACACCATTCACAGTGTATCCAAGTTAGATTTTGACTTCAGGATGTATATGGCATAACATGTCTTGGTAAGCTTGTTGTTTAGATCTGTGATATGGAAGTTTCATTTTAGATCATCTTGAATAGTCAATCCAAGGAAAGTTGTTTTATGGGCTATTTTTACAGGCATGTTTTTTTTCATCAATTGTGCTGGAGACTTTTCTTTAGAATTGTTTGCAAATTGTCTCTTAATTGTTCCACATATTCTATTGTAGTTATTAAATTTGTTTCCTATGTCTTCCTGGATTCCGAAAGTTTAGGGAGACAGTTTTACTGGTGTTTATGATGAGTTTATTTTCCTGGAGCCATTTTACTAGTGCCTCTAGGACTGTTTGTGCTTCTTTTTCTAGAGTTTGTTGGGTAATTGCTTTTTACTAGGTTTCATTGTCAATTCATTGTCTTTGCAAAGTATTTATTTATTACAAGTTTTCAACTTTTAATGAACATAAAAAAACCCCACTGAGAATCCTTGCCTTACACCAATATTCTTTGGTACCATTTTCTTGCGTATCACTGGTGGAGTAGTTAACAAGGCAAAGCGAACCAATCACCTTGGGCGATTAAGATTTTCAAGAAGACACATATTTCAAGTTTTTATTCATCATTATCATCATCATAAGCTGACCAAAAATCAGGCTTTACATCCTGTTTCTATTGGTTTATTACAGTATTCTTGGTATATTATTAGTCTTCCAAGTGTTCCTATTGTAGCCACATCTTTAGTGGTCTCTATCTCTGATCCCTATAGGTTTGTACTTCCAGATTAATTTCGGAAATCTGTTGTTCATTCTCTGTAAATGATTTTTCCATCTCCTTTGAGACTGTTCTACCTCTTGTACTAAACATTTGGTTTTGAATTTCTTTCTGATGTCTTTATTTCTCAGTCAGTCTCTTCATGTAATTCCCATGAGGTGTCTTAGAAATCTCATATGTACTGCTTGTAATTTTTGTTTGTTTCTCTCTTTCATTACTAATGTTTCACAACCATTCATGATTCTATGTTTAGCAGCTATATTGTGGTGTTTCAGTTTTGTTTCCAGGTCCATGTCTCTTAATTGTTCCCCATATTCTACTGTATTTATTAAATTTGTTTCCTATGTCTTCCTGAGTTTGGTTGTGTACACTTATGATATTTCCAAGTACGAAAATTTATTTATTTGTTCCTCGAATTTTCTATTTATTACTATATTGGCTTTCGTTTGTTCCTTGACTTTTATTGCCATAACTTTTGTTTTCTGAACTGCTATCTTCATGAAATATTCTTAGGCCACTTTTGTCAATTTCAAAATTGCTCTTTGTAAATTATCTTCAGAATCCATTACGATCGTTTGGTCATCAGCATTTGTATCTATCTTTTTGTCTTTTGAGATCTGTAATCCTTGTCTAACTTTCCTTCTCCAGTTTCACATTAAGTGGTTAATACACATGTTGAAGAAAATGGGTGATAATCCACATCCTTGCCTTAAGTCACTGTTGTTTGTTATTGCGTCCTGACTTTTTCCCTCTCTTTTAATTCTTGAGTTCTTGTACAGACTTTGTATTGCATTGAGCAACTGATTTGGAACTTTCTTGTTTTCTAGTATTTCCCAGAGTTTCTATTAACTTTGTTGTAAGCCTTTTGATAATAAATAAATATTATAAAAGTTGGTAGATTCCTTTCCCTTCTTTTATCTATTAACATCTGTAATGTAAAGATGCTCCTTCCCTTTCGGAATTCACACTGCTCCTCTCCCATTAAATTCTCATATATTTCTCTGAATTTGTTCATCAGCAGGTTTGCATAACTCAAAAGCTGTTGAAAGCAATATAATGCCCCTACAATTGCCATGCATCTTCTTTGAGATCCTCTAGTGAATGTTAATAACCAAACCCTCTTGCCACTCTACTGGAATTGTTTCTCTTGCCATACTTTGTTAAAAAATTCTAATAACATTTCTTTCAGTTCCTTTCCTCCATATTTTATGAGTACTATGTTGTCCTCATCTGGTCTGGGGTTTTCCTATTTTTTTACTTTTCTTAATATTGCCTTGAGTTCTTCTCAGTGAGTTGCCTAGTTCATAAATGTCAGAGATTTGGCTTGTTCCTTCCAGCACACCATTAGATCTGAGAGTTGGAGTGTTCCACAAGGTGAATTAGTGTCTTATCCAGTTTTCTTCTGGTATGCCATATAGTCTGATTTTATCTTTCACATTCATGTGCAGCAATTTCCAAAATTTGAAACACATTCATTGTGGGTATGATACATCTCTTTCTACTCTTTTAAGAAATTTTCTCCAGTGTATTCAACTGACACATCTCACGTTGGCCCATAATCTTTTATATTCCATTTAGTTTTTTACAGTTCGTTTTTGGAGGTAGGTTCTGTATGCTTTCTTCTTTTGATTTATCATCTCTTTTAGATCATTGTCACACATTCTCAACTTCAAGTTTCATTTACAAAATCAAATTAATAACTCTAAAAGTTTATTTAAAAAATTATATACTTATTTTAACAATAATTTAACTAAGTTATTCGTCTTGTTATTTAAAGGTAAGGTGTATGATAATATAGTTCTTGTTATTTGAAGGAAAATGGTGCCAAAGAGAATTTCTTAAAATATTATTATTTATGGTTCATCAGTCATCATGTAATTTGGATATTTCTTATACTGCGTCTCTACCATGTTAAACTGGTACCAAACTAAAATTTAATAAAAAAATATGTTTTCTTTCTTTTCTCTTGTAGAGTCTGTAGATGCTCTTAGAGAAATTGCCAAAAATCTTAGAAAGAGATCTCATGATTTTGATATTTTGCAACAAAAAATAAGTCTGTAGGAGATAAACTAATAAAAAAATTAAATTTTGTACAAACTTGACTATAATTAAAACAATATTTTTAGACCCTGAGATCTAAGTTACAACTTCAGAAATATGCTCAGGGTACTGATTGACTCCAAAATATCTTGATTGATAACTTCTTAAATATGCAAAATCTTTCAAAATGCAAGTAATACCCCTCTTGATCCCCTTTGTTTGGGGGAAGAATTAAAAATAGTAAGAACTAAAGGTTTCTTGATTCTCAAAACGCCACCGTAAAAAAACGTTGCAGCCAATAAACCATTAATTTCTCCAAAATAACGCGAGTTCATGTTCGCCAAATAATTTCTTTGGATAACTTGACTCAAGACATAATGTGGTGATATTGAAGAAAATGACCTTGTGTTGCATATAAAAACATGAGCTACCGTGTCATCGTGACTTGCGAAAAGTTCTAGTATTATACAAGAGAGCATTTCTTGACGGAATTTGCTACATCATTCTTAGGAAGAATAATCAGCGGACATATTTAGCGATAGGTTTTGAAAATCACATATCATACTATCTAATCACGTTAACTCATTCATGAAAATAGATTTCTCGTCAGACGTAAGAGGCTGATCAGCTGCCGACTCTTGCAGTAGTAATGCAAAAAGACGATCGACTTCCTGCATTTCAGTACACTGTTGCTTACATTGGATAGTCGCTGTTAGTCGACAACGAGCCCGAGGAGCGAAGAGTAGGTTGAGTTCAGTAGAGAGATCGTTGTCATGTGATTGCATGGTTGTCTGAATGATCTTCCGAAATGTATAATAGAAATGTATGTGCAAGTAATGAATTCCAGAAATGTTTGACGAAAGTGTCCTGTAATATTTCCTTGGAACTGTCATGCAGATAAAAAGAGTCGGCGACTTGTGTTTCACATTATTTAAAGGAAGAACAGCGGTGTAGGCGTGTGTTGAACTAGAATTTGAAGTACGTTTTAAATACAGACAGAAAATGGGATTACTCACTGAAGGCAGCCCATTGAGCTGGGAGGAAACCAAAAAACTGTCGGAGCATGTGCGACAGCATGGTATTACTCAATTTATCAATCTGTATCGGCGACTGAAAGACAGGCAAGGAGATGTCTTGAAATGGGGTGATGAGGTATGTTCTTTGTAAATCTCATATTATCAAATAATTATTGAAGGAAAACACTTAACATTTCATTTGTATACTTGAAGTAAAGTGTTTTTAAGTTGTTATGGCTGTTTTTGCCAAGTTTACCTAAATCTTCACTGTCAGGACACAGGACAAAATATGAAAAGTTGAGTGAGCCTTGAATACTTGAGTAAATTGTGTTATTTCATTCTGGTTGCATGTTGTATGGATAAGGTTGTCCTATATAAACCTTTTTCTTTATATATATATAAATAATGTTTATTCGTAGACTGGTAGATCATGAGTTAAAAATTGTTGTAAACTTACTATGTATCACCTTCTTGAAAGAACAATATTCATTTAAAAGAAAACAAATCTTTTCTTGATATGGCAAGTTAGTCATTTTTTTCAACTTTCAGTGGCTGTCAGATAATTTTCACAGTATTGCTTATTGAACTGAAAATCAACTTTTTTGATGTAGCATGTGTTACCGTACATTGCCATACCTGACAATAAAACCATTCACAGGTGGTTAAAATACATCTCTTATTTACTGCACTCTTATGGTTAGCTTCTATATTCTTTACAATATTATATTCAGCTTCTGAATTTTTTGTTAACCAAAAAGGTTTGAATTAAAATTCAGTGTTGTTTTTTTTTTTTTTTTTTTTTTTGTTCATTTGTTTGGCTGTTTATCTTATCAAACAAAATTGTTCATTCATTCAGAATTACTTAAAATATACACAGCTGGAAATCTTTGACAGATATCCAAATGGATAAATGCAAAAACTAGATGTCATAGTTTCATTGTAAAAAATTAGCTACTATTTATAAAAGAAACATACACTTCTCCTTATATTTTACCCCACCCCACCTTCAGTTTTATGCTATATCTACATATATTGTTTTTCATGGAAGAATTGAATGAGAAATGTTCAAAGTGAATTGGAGCAAATCAATAATATTGTACGACAGTGCTTTTGAATCTCGATCAGATTGTATCAGTGGGGTATCATTATATTTGTATTAACAAACTTTAATTTATTGGAATTACTCATTCATAAAAACATTTAAAAGATTAGTATGTCTTAATCTTTATGGGTATGGAACAAAAGATATCTAAAAGTTATTCTTGGAATACTTGAAATTCTAATTTTGATTTGATGGTATTTGCTGGTAGTAAGTATTACATTGTAATATAACAAAAAGAATAGTTTTATAATGACAGAACAAAACCTACCAGAATTTATTTTTTTATTATATTGATTTTTTCTTTTAAGCAATTACTAAAATGAATGATTTTGTCAGCTGAACAAAACTAAGTATGATCAATAGTTCATATCACCAACTTACAACTGCTTTGGTGGTTCATCTGTAGGACTCATACTCTTTTGCCTTCGTAGATACACATGACAGCTTAAAATAATGAAAACTGGATTTTGAAACTACTCCAAGCCAATGCTTTTTTTCTTCTATCTTAGTGGATAATAAACAAATTCTTTTTAATATTTAGGAGACTTGCTTTTGCATGTACAGTGATCAGTTAGTTAATAAATAGCTTACTTTCGTGAATTATGTAATTTTTTAAAAAGTACCTGAAGAAAGTACTATTTTTTAAATACTTTTAAGTGAAAATAGTTTCTGGGATGTTTGTAATATTGTGAGAAAACATACTTTTGTTAACACTGATAAAAGAGGTGGCTAAAAATGTATAAAAATTAGATTTTGTACACTTTTTCTACATATGTATTTGAAACTTAATTGTTTGTGGTTGTTTTTTTGTATGATTAATGCTACCATTTAGAGATTTACCTGTTATTACAGCATACTACTCTCTGGAAATGGAAATTGTGTATATTTATACCCTATTCAACGGTTCAATGAACTCTTCTGTTTCTGGAGAAACTACATTTTGTAGGTTTCAGAACACTTTGCTGATACTGTAGTCAATATTTTACTACAATAATATGATCATTTAACTAGGTGCTATGAACAAAATCTCCTACTCTCACATTTGCTTTGAGTACAGAAATAAAGAGTAGATTCTTGTAACATTTTAATATTTCATCCTTGTCATCTGCAGGCACAAGAGACCTTCCAGATGATTAGATCCTTTTCTCAATGCTGAGCAACTTTGCTTAAGTCTGTATTTATAAACATTCAGAGCTTGCTTGTGCGATTAGAACCTCTTGCGTCATGGTGACTTCTGGATATACATCACTTTGAATTTTCAGCATTAATACTTCATAAGCATTTTTTCCTATGTTGTATTTTATCCACTGTGGATGACCTTTCCCTTATTTGATAAGTACATCGTTACACTGCTGCCCAACAACTCTCATTTGAAAATCCTCAAAAGTTTTGTCAACATTTTCCATTCCCTTTCCTTAGTTTTAAGAAAACTGTTTGCATCAATTTGATTTTTTTTTTTACTATGACAAGACTTAAGCCACGTAAATCACTTAACTATATATATTCTGCTTAAGATTTATCATTCAATGATAAAAGTTTAATTTTGATTCACAACTCTTTTTCCTGTTTATGGCATGTTGAATATCTTTTAGCTGGAAATCCATTTCATTTTCATTACGAACCGGGGAAATTTGTGTTGATATTTATATCTACACTATTGTGTTGATATTTATATCTATACTATTCCCAAATAAAGAAAGGTATTCTAATAATAATTCTTTTTTAAATACAAATGTTTCAAATAAATTGTTGTTAGCTGCTTTAAAACAAATTCATTGAAATAAAATATATCATAATCTTGGCAAATAATTAAAATCACACAACGTTCCATAACAATCAAATAAAAGATTACATGATTTTGAAAGGCAATCACACTTAAGATGGCAAAGCCTCGTGCCTGAAGAAAGAAAGAAAGAAAGACAAATTAGACACCCGCGTTGCGCAGACGGTGGCAACTGCAATGCGGCGAACCAGGGGAAGCCGCATTCCGTAGAAAGCATGGGTTATCCCCTCAAGATGGCGCGGATGGATAAGACAAACCAAATAACCCATAACAAAGCTTTGCTTATTCACGAATGCTCCGGAAATTAATGGATTAGGTATGCCTCGTATATCATAATCGCGCCAAAAATACTGAAACTTGGAATACATTTTTTTTAAAATGAAAAATGAAAACTTAATTCTTTCATATATTTTTTCATCTGACAGCAGGACGATGAGCTAACTAATCATGAAGAGATATTTCTTGATTTCGACCCAAATGTGCGGCTTTATCAGGGGATACGGATTGGGATCAGTTGGTTTCAATATTATCATGCAGAGGATAACAAAACCCATATCTCGAAAAATATTATCTAAACCAATAATGTGACAGCAGGGAAGATTGTAAACATTTTAAACGTTTGATTCTTCGTTTGTAATAATTTGTTTCCTAAATGTTGATGTGTTCAGAACAAAGTTTTGCCATCTTGACGCCGACATATCACCGTCTCTGTATGAAGTTGTTTACAATTTCACTTCATTTTTAATTAGAACTGGCAGAGTAGCGAAGGCACAAAAGAATTAGACTACTACGAAGTTTATGTGGTGGTACAACAACAACAGCACACTTTCGTATATCTTATGTAATAATCGTGTAAAATTGTAAGCCATTTTGACTAAGTCATGCACCACTATTTCAAATACCATTGGAATCGAGCTGGGGGAAAATGGAATATTTCAGCCCTATTCCCCCCCCCACTCGCAAAAGAGGACTTTCCATAAAAACAATCAAAAAACAAATTCATCTGCGCACTTGAGCAAACGAACCTAGTCTCAGAAGTAGGTTTGACCTTGGCACGAAATGATACGCATTGAGGTTCCAGGATGCGTTCAATGTTTTGTTGTTTGATGTTTCTTTTTTTTTTTTTTTCGAGGGAAAAATAAAGTAACTGAATCTATTTATGTTTTTTCGATAATTCAAGTGGAAACACTGTTTGTGATCTTTATGTTTTTGTATCGCAACGTACCGGATGTTGCTGTGTACTCGAGGGTCAAACTAGTAGTGAAAACAGTGTTTTTGAGTGCTAGAGCGAGTAAAAAATCTAAATATAAAACTGGCCTAATCCAGTGATGAGCGTAGAAATAATACAGCCCGTGGTCTGTGGTGACGCACTCCGTTTCTTTATGGAGAAGAATATTCGTCGCGTAGCAATGTAATTACTATTTAGGTTGTAATTAGAAATAGAAAAAAGTATGATGCGATAGAAAGTAGTAGTAGTACTTTTCTATTTCATTTTTAATTTTGCTTCCATTCTTGTGTTCCCATGTGTGCACGTCAAATAACCGAATAAAAATGTAAAAGCAAAATACTTTAAAAAAAATTAATGTAGTGTGTTTCTGCAAACTCCGACTACTAACTTTCCACTGCTACACGATCCCCTCGCTATGACCGGACCCGGTAGTGCACATTTAGAGATGGTAGCGAATCAATCGGTACAGGACGGAGGACACTATGGGGCTATACATCACAAAATATTTCCAATACCAACGAAAATGATTCATGGTTGCTCTGGAATTCTTGTAAATAAGAATAAAACGAGTAAAACTACCTTTAACTCCAGAATAAATGCAAAATTCTTCATAAGAAAACATCACGTTAGCTGTAACCTAAAAATAGCTATAACGCTACATATACTAATTGCATCTACACACTAATAGGTCTATAGACTAATTGTAACCGTCATCCCCAAAAAATGGTGGCTATGGTCGTGTTTAGAGAGTGTAAGCAAGTTTTCGTAGCTGTAATGTTTACATTCATACTAGATACAGTAATCCAACATTGTCCTCTAAGGAGCGAATTATATTCACGGTATAAAATGAACATACTTTTATTTATATCTCGCACGGCCAAGCTCCCTCGGCCATCGCGTGCCCACAAGCCTTGAATTCATTGCGGGTTGCATCAAAAACAAAGTTTTGTAATCTTCTTCTTCTTCTTCTTCTTCTTCTTCTTCTTCTTCTTCGGACGTTTTCCAGACGACAGCCGGCTACCCTTTGCGACCCGATGGGACGCACATTTTTGACCATACACCAGACATCAACACACTTGCTCTCGGAAGTTCGCAAGGCCCTCCGCGACAATACATACATGAGAGACGAGGGACATGCCCCAGGCGGGACTCGAAGCAGCGTCCCTTCGGACCGAAGCGCTGAGTCGGCACACGCTCTAGCCACCTGGGTCATCCAGGTCGGCTTTGAAGGACTTAAATGTGACCTTGAATCGCGATCCTCGCCCCCCAGATTTTTCTCGGCTGCACAAAAGTATTCGTGCATTATTGCATTGAAATTGCTTCGAGAAACGTACGTATTATCTGTTCAGTCATGAGAGCGATTTTTTTACTCCCTATGATGCCAAATTAGATTGGGGAGGGGGCGTGGTCGGCGAGTAATTCATAGAAGGTTTTCTCATTTAATGGTCAACGTGCGTTGCAGCTGTTATTCTTCCTATTATTTTTGGCATTCCGCTAACTGGAAAACGTTCGCAAGACATCGGTATATTTATGTAGCCAAAATGCAAGAATAGTTCTGTAAAACATTTTCTTTACATGCATAAAAATATTCTATACATGTAGGACTATCTTTAAAATTTGGTCGAGAGATTAATTAACACTATGACGAAGGTAAACAACAGAGGTTCTTTGAAATTTTCAACGAGGTACAGCAATAGATACCTTTACAGTGCCGATGTGCTCACCATATTTGATCTTTTTGATAGAATAATCGCCAAGTTTTCTGTGGGCAACATTAGAATGTTTACGTAATGGTAAATTCGATCGAAGAAAGAGCAGATTATTTAGAAGGAGTCGTAATAATTACACATCATGTTGAGTTTACTCTAAATTAATTTAAAGAATTGTTTGTTTGCTTGTTAGTAGAAATTAATTTCTTATTTTTTCTTCTTAGTAACACTTGTTTAAAAAAATTGAGTCTTAGAATTCTGTCTATTAATATTCATTATTAAAACTTTAATTGATCTTTACGGAAATGTGCTTAATAATAATTTGAGACCAAACCGCGGTCTCTGAAATTCTGTTATGAAAATAAACAAATATTTTAGCGAACTTGAAATATCTGTTTTGAAACATTCTAATGTAATATACTACGCCTTTAGCAGTGTCTACTGTATGTGAAGAATAAATCTGGACTTAACTTAGTTGCAATTCACTGATAGTCAATTGTATCATTAATTATATAAATATTAAAATAATTACACATTAGATACGCAAAATTAAGTTAAATTATCCCCCTTTCGGCTTTCAATATTTTTGTCTCTTCTATTGGTGCAAATTATATGCCGAACAAGAGGATTGCTGTCACTCACCAACAAACACAATGCCAATAAACGCCCTAATCATATACTTCTATGCAAGACCCCGTAACAAGTCTTAGTTTATTTTGCCATCAGAAAATATGGCAGCCAAATTGCTTCAAGCAGAAGCACTGTATTTGCTCACAATTTCTCTCTGCATAACAAATTCGCTATGGCTTGTCTGTTTACATCAGTTTGATGACAATTCACGCACGCATACATATTCTCAGTAATTCGACGTAATTTTTATCAATTCTTTAAAACATTATTTTTAGTGACGATATTGCAACAAAGTAAATCACTCCTGGAAACAATTCCTCACCTCCAATTACACCCATAGAATCGACATTTGAGGCTTTTACAGGTTGGGTTCCAAGCTATATGGCTGGCGGACGATTACATTTCGCAGAGCAATGCGCACTTTGACATGTTCATAGGCTTTAGGACCTGACCCCCCAAAAATACCTAACAGAAGAGACCAAAACAAGAATTTTCGATGTAAATTTTTTACTCCAAAACATTTTTTCGCATTTTTAATGTTAGGGACGCTAGTTTTTAATCGAAATGAAAGTGCCGTAGAAGAAATTAACAAGATAAGCATTTGGTAAAAATAATACTGATTATGTTTTACATCAAACATAGATTTCACATGATTCTACCATGAGCATTTTCAAATTAATCATCTAGTTTTGTTATCAATTATAATTTCGTAGTTACAAGAACTTTTTATCCCTTTTCTGATGAGGCTCGAGGGCCTTTGGCTTTTTGTCACCCGCAGATCTTTAGAACGTCCGTGGTACGTATATAATTTTATTTATTACCTAATTTTATTGAACCAGATTTACTTATTTACTAATTAACTAGGTGTGAACGGGACTCGGGTTGTCTTTTCAAATTTCCCCTCTCACAATCCCCTCCATAAGAGAACAGGTAGCATCATTCAACTGTTTTCATATTTCTCTGCTACAGAGACATTACTGTGAGAAGGAACTGCTTTGACAGCTACTGTTTGGTCTCTGCTGGCAATATAACTGCAAGTTAAGTCCATGCACTCATTTTGTTGGTGAGTTCCTTTGCAGTTAGCTCATTTGTAAGTGGCTTCATCGCGGGCTCTTGCAACATCATCGCCCTGCGTCCTGCATGACGTTTATTTGTTTCTTCACCTGTCGAAGTGGTCCCTTCTTAGAGTAACTTCTCTATAACCAGGGTCCAGGAAAGTTAGGCAGTGTATATCGAGCTCCGTATCGAAGGCCATAACAAGCAATAACGTACCAGTAAAAAATAAAATCCATTTTATACACTCTCACATGTATTCAGATCCCGGTAACCTGAGTGCTGCTAGTGACGTACTCTAAACGCTTCCGTTAGAGTATTTCCAACATTAAAAGAAAGCATGAAATATAGTAGGGCTGAATTATGTTGCCAGATAACTGCTGTACACTAGAAAGTTCTTGAGTTAAAGTACTGAAATGCAGTTAATACGTTTCTGTTACGTTGCTAATTTTCTCAATGTGAGTGATATGATAGTAAAATATTTATCTCAGAAAAAGCTTTTATTAAGAGAGAAAAATAGTTTATTTTTTTTAATTCAGTGCAGAATTTCCAGTGATTAACTAAAATCCTTTTGGTTGTGGAAAAAAATCATTTTTAGATCAGAACAGTTAGAATTGTTTTTGAGAAAATGTTATTCGAGCATACTTCAATTTTTGAAAACTGTTGTCAAATGTAATGTGTTTAAACTGACGTTGATCTTTCATTAACACTAATATTTTACGAAACAAGATTACGAAAGTTGTGCGGCACATTTTCATATCAACGAAATGTGAATGACATTGTTACCAGTTTCTGTCGAATAATGGTACTGCAAATGTAAAAGTAGTTCACTTAACATAGTCAAATGTCACGTATCCCAGACCTACTCTTTTGTGCTGGCTAGGTATGTGCAAGTCCTGGGGGACGCTGTTCAGTCTAGCTGCTCTGGAACAGTGCTGTGCATCTCATGGTTCGAAAACTTGCGCAGCCTGGGTGGTTTCCGCGGCATTTATAGCCGTTTGAATTGGCAACGGTTCAGTCAGGGAAATTGCAATAGAAGTGGAGAACATAAGATCTTACCTAACAACTTTGTGTTTACATATCGGATTAAAATTCTATTTCCTGATGTAGAAATTAAGGAAAAAAGTTAAAGAGAATTTAAAAAAAGGGGGAAACACCTGAAGGAAAGTTACGGAGTCGTGAAAAGAAGAGGCTGTCACAAAACTTTTCGTACCCTTGGAAACGTTCTCGAATGGAACACAATTGTTATTTTTTATACGAGTGGTAAAAATTGCGTATAATTTTCCGAGTAAGAAAAATTGCGACACGTTGGCAATAAGCAGAGTAGCGCAATTCTAAGAGTAAAATAAAATCACTTTTACCTAGTATGTCCAATCATTTTTAGATAGCCTTACCGACTGATTTTATTTTAGTTCAAGAATTATTTTATAAATCACTTAATGATATATTGTCAGTAGCTAATGCGATCAGACGAAAGTATTTTATTTTCTGTATTTCAATCACAGATTTATGTGAACACTTGTACATACATAGTCACAGTCTCACTTTTAACACGAGTGCTGAAAATTGAACTTTTAACGCACTGTGTATGTCCTGAAATAGCCGCTTTTACTAATGTCTGTTTAAAAATTCTATTATTGACGTGCAACATATTTGTTTGAATCCTAAACGACTTCTGAATGGTTTTTATTTCGCTCTTACATCAAAATAATAGGATAGATATTAGTGAAAGTAAAATTAACAGAATAAATTTTTCCGCAGGTGGAATATATTTTAGTAAAATTCGACGATGAGAAGAAAATCGCTCGTGTTTCCTTGCGGGCCAAGGAAATCCTGGATGTTCTTCAAGAGAAGGAGGCGAAAAACCCGGAGTACGTATCGCAGTAGGCAAGTGCCACTTCCCTAGCCTTTGCGCCCGTCGCGAAGAGATTGCCTTATTCTTTTCTTTGCGACGACAGACAAGTGAGGTCGTTGTGGCGGCCGGAGTATGGAGCATACATGATTGAAGGCACCCCCGGGAAGCCGTACGGAGGCCTGTTGGCCCATTTCAACGTGGTGGAAGCGAACATGCGGAACCGGCGGGATGAAGCCCGGCAGCTGCTGAAGCCGGGCGAGGATCTCTTGACAATCACTAGTTTCCCCAGGTAAAGTGGATTTCTTTTGGATTTAGCACGTAGTTCTCTCTTGGAGGAGTTTCGAAAAATGCCACAGGACTCAAGTGGGTTTGTACATTTGTGTGCACAAATGAATCAAAATACTGTAAATTTCAATTCGACGGAGAATTTATGATAAAATAGCATGTTCCGGCATTATTCGGGTATTTACTTAACGCTTATCCATTAATCCAACTCCGCCGCTCCAGCCCAACGATCGCATCGCACGCTCAGCCCGGGCCCACCAGGGTCACCTCGCGACGCCAGACAACAATATCGCTTAGCTGGATTGCGAGTTGCGTTGCAGATCCCCTCGACTCCATAAAAACGTCTGTTCATTTTTTCTCAATTGCAAATCTACCGTGACTATCAGAATTCAAACGGGGTAAAACTGAATTACTCACTTCGTATTCTCCCGATGTCCAAAAGATTCATTTAGATTTCCGCAATTTTCACCATTTTTAGCAAACAAAACTCCTAATTATATTTAATATTCGAAAGTTAAAAATTGTTTATCCAATATCTTAACTCAAAATTTGAGGTAATCTCGAGTAGCTTTCGGATTGCCAATGCCAATTTTTAAGTTAATTGTTGTAAAATATGTAACATTTGTAAGAAAAAATATCGACCAAAACAAAAAATTGCGTCTTTTCTAGTGATATTTTGTGTTGTCTAGAAATAAAACAAATTAAAGAGTTAATGAAGTATTGTAGAAAATTTGAAAATTCAGGATAAAAAGTGACGGAAGAAAAGTGTTCTCCTACTCTACATAATTACTCCGAGATGGGTCAGCTTGTGTGCTAGTTGTCCTTGCACCACAGTACCGGCAGCATATAAGCGACTGACAGTTCTCTCGACACGTGTTGCGGTATGTCATATGACCTGCTCTAAAGCAATCAGCTTGCGAGGATTTGTTTACTTTCTTACAGACAGGGTTAAGCGTTGTCGCTCATCTCACTCGCACGAAGTCACGGAGGCGATAAAATTAGACTTTGGCGAAATAATCAATAAAATGCTTCAAAAACTCCCTAAAAACAAAGAAAAATGAGGGGAAATTTTTATCAAAACCACTTCAGATGAACAACTCAAGCTGTTGGATATGTTACTGATGTAATCGAGGCTTCTTCCTTTTGTTGAAGTGAAGTAAGCTCGCAAACTTTTGGTTTGGACCACTCTTTAAAAGAAAATCTCTGCCTTTATTAATCGCGAAATCGGCCGAATTGACAATGGCGCTGGTAGGCGTAACAGGAACCTTAGATTACATAGTAGTCACAACTGCCGACATTGCAATATATGAGCGAAGAAATCGAATAGGTTACTCAAGTGTTCTGTGGTGAACGCATGTAGCACCTCGTAAATATTGTTTGAAGCAAGTATCATTAAAATGACATTAAAATCTATTAAATCCGCGAAAAATACATTAAAAATACAAAAAAGATAAAAAAAATACTTCTTAGTATCGGCGAAAAATGCAAGACCTATAAAAATGGTTCATTTTCTTTGTCATAACAAAATGTATTTCTATGCTAAACAGCAATGTCCTAAAGTGAAAAAAAATTACATTTTATTAAAATAGCCCCTAGTTATGAACATGCTATCAAGACGTGTGATAGCCTCTCAGTAAGTGTTAATGTTTTGAGATTTAATTTATCTGTGATGTAGGTTGTGCCATGTATGTAGTAATGTGTAGCAACAGCGCACTGAACTGCCAACAGTCGGTCGCTGTCGGTACTGGAAGGTTCGGGATCGGTTACTAGCGGGAGATAACGCAGCGTCTGCAGAAAACGTCTCGGTCCATGTGACTGGGTCAGTACGGAAGCTGCTGCTCGGGTTTTGACGACATGCAATCTTTTGATTGGTGCATTCTAGGCGTAGCTAACTTGTAAAGGAATGTTTATTACGACGTATTGGTGGTGATAGTAATGTATAGTTGCTAGGTCATTTTCTTTTACCTTCGCGCCTCTTTTGGCATTTTAACGCATTTTTTTCCTTTTCGTGTTTTGAGTGAGGGAATGTTTCATGAATTTACAATGTCTCACTAAAAGCAAAGTATTGTATCATCAGTTCATGCCTGCATCAACTATTGTAGCATCAAATTCACTACTGCAGTGGAGAGTGTTTGGAATTTTCAAAATTACACGGATCTTCGGTACCTTCCGCGATAAGTAAAGCTTACGCTTTTATAAAGTACGCTTAAATATTCCAGCGAATAGTTTCAAGTTTTGAACTGAAAATCTCCGCCTCCCTTTTTCCCTCGCCCAAAGTTACATTAGCAAAGAGAAGAAACAAGTTTCTTTAAACCCTCTTTGTTCAGAATATTACTCGAGTACTGGTTTAGAAGAGAAAAGGGCGCGAGTAACAAATTCAAAGAAAAATGTGTAACGTGCGAAACAAATTTTGGAAAAAATATGTTCCCTCACCGGGAAACCTGAAAACGAATATTATTAAAAACAAAACAAACAAAAAACAGATCACTAGCCACCCTTTTTACTTTCTCTACTTTAGAGTTCAGAGAAAGAATTGTAATTCTGCAGAGGAAAAGCGCAAATAAAAAAATTTTTTGATGTGTCCCTGATACCGAAAATATTGATTTTTCATTATCCTACGTGTAGTAAATAATAAGTTTCGAAATGTGTAGTGTTCTCGGGATTTAAAAACTACTCTGAGGGTGTTAATCTTTATTTTAAATATCTCTTGTTTCAGTCGACGAAAGAAGTCAACATTTAAAAACGTTTGCGTAAAAAGCTTGTAGATATAGGGAACCATTACGTTCGGTTACCGATTTTTCTTATTATATCGGTATACTTGTAACGAAATTTTCTCTGGATATGTGACAAAATTCCTTATGAAACGCTAAACACTAATTAGTAATATCCATACCAAATAAGCACAAATTCTGAAATATATGTAGAAATGTTATTAGGAATTGGTCTCGAGACTCCGTCGCAATTCAGTCCTGTCCATATTATTGTTAAGTCAGGAAATTTGGGGTTAATCGTTCATTTTTACTTTCCCGTATACAAGCGTATATACGTAGTTTATAGAAAGGTACGTAAAGCTGCGCGAAAAAACGCTGCAGAACAAAATTCATTGCCGGGCCCTAATAACGAAAAAGTTGATATATTCAGTTGCTAAATTAAGAAAAAATTCTCTAGCACGTGGTGTAGCCAGAATCCTCCTTTGGGGCCCTTGATTCCGAAAAACCTTTTGACGGCAAAATGTCTGTCCGTGTACACCACTAGCGTATAAACTATACCGATTTTTCCCAAAATGGACATTCCCCGGTCGATCTGACTCGACTCGAGACCCTGCGATTATTAAAGGCTTTCTTAAAAATTGGGGTGTACTTTACATGAAGCCCCCCCCCACATTTTCAACATTTTCTTAAAAACAGCTCCAAATTTTTCTTTAAATTTCTTGAAAAAAAAAGAGTAAAATACACTTATAATGGTAGCGTTGGTCCGCTTTGGACGGGTAACTGAATTTTCGAAAATTTTGAAATTTTTCGGGCGTCTTCCTACAACTACAAAATTGAAAATAGAGATTTTTACGTCAAATAAAATTTGTTCTCCATAGTGGGTTCTTTTATTAAGGTCATGTACATTTTGTTGAAAATTTTAGTAGTTTTCGCGCAATGTTGTTTGTAATACGTGCAATTTAAAAAAAAATACAAAACCAGATATCCTCATAAACGACTCCCACTTTTTTCTTCAAAATTTTGGTATGAAGAGTGCTAAATGCACTCTATAAGGTGACATAAACGTCATATTGTTTTAGGGCTTTTGTTTTTTCAAAAATTACAAAAATGTAATTTTTTGACTTCATAACCAAAGAATAGTCCAGTGTGGCATTTATGTGCATAGAGTGGATTTAATACTATCCCCACCAAAAGTCAAAGAAAACGATTTGGAGCCATTTTTCGAGAAAATCACCTTTTCGTATTTTTTTTAATTTCACGAATTCTTGCAATAATGCGCGAAAATACTAAAATTTTCAAAGCAATGTATATGACAATGAAAGAACTCGCTATGGAAAATAAATTTTATTTGAAGGAATTATCTGTCTTCAATTTTGTAGTTGTAGGACGCCGCCGCGAAAATTAAAACTTTTTCATTTTTCAAAAATTTTAAGTTAACCGTGAAAATGGGACCTATGCCACCTTTATAAGTGTATTTTACTGTATACTTACAAGAAATTAAAAAAAAAAAAAAATGGAGCTGTTTTTTTTAGAAAGTTTTGAAAATGTCCAGTGGGTTTCATGAAAAGAACTCCCAAATTTGGAAGAAAGTTTTTCAAAATCGCGGCGCCTCAAGTGGAGCCACATCGTCCCGGAATATCCATTTTGGGAAAAATCGTACATATGGTATAGGCGATAGTGTTGTCAGACAGAGGAACGTTTTGCCGTCAATTGATTTTTTGGTATAAAGGACCCATGAAACTGGGATTCTGAATACATCACAGGTAGGAGGATATTTTTCCTAATTTAGCAACTGGATTTATCTACTTTTTTGTTATCAGAGCCCGGCAATAAATTTTTTTCTGTCGAAAATTCGCCGTTTTTTCGCGCAGCATTGCATAACTTTCCCTATAGTACTCCCTACGTACGTATGTATACGGAAAAGTAAAAATGCACTGGAAAACCGGGGAGAGTTCGGGAAATTTGTTCCAGGAAAGGAGTGGCCATCTTGTTTCATTATATTACAGTATGGTCGTATTGGCTATTGGAGGAAAACAAAGGCGTCACATGGATGCACACAGTTTGCTTGGGGTGGGCGCGACGCTTGGCGACCCGGATAGCTCGTTTTGGGCCACGAAGGACACAGGGACGTCTCTTCCTTTAGCGACATTTCCCGGTGTGAATGCAAGAAGCTGGAAAGGTCTGAGGAAAGCTTCTGCGTAAATAGAGAAAATCGATCGGCATTGAGCGAGGATGAGTCATTAATAATGCGTATCGTGACTGTAACTCAAGTGCACGAGTTCTGTGAACTGCGAGCAACGTTAGACTCGGAGCTGCTTCACATTACATAAGGAATGGTATTTATATTCTGCGCAAACGACTCCCCAGATCCTCGACATTCCTTGTTGAAACAGATCCGCAGCCGGCATTCACAGTCGTATTTTTGTGTGGGATGTTGTAACCGTTTAGTGTATGGGCTTAAAAGGAAAATTCTGGACAGATGTAACGTTCTGAGTTTCTATTCAATTGTTGTTCTCCCAATATACCACTGACTCTTGGATTCGGAAGGTTACCAACTGCAGCTTTTGGTGACCGCAGACGAGGTAATGCCTTTTTTTGAGTTAGCTTATTTGTTTGTTACACAGGATCGTACGAGAAGATATCCGAAACAACTGGATATACGTATATCGGTCTGGAAACAATCGAACGTCGCAGTTGGTGTTAATCAGGGGGCGGATTTTAATGAAATGTATTTTTTTCACTTTAGGATAATGCTGTTTAGTATAGAAATTCATTTTATGTTATGACAAAGGAAATGAACCACTTTTATATGTCTTGCATTTAGTATTGCATTAAGTATTTTTTAAATATCTTTTTACGTCATTTTTAATGCATTTTTGTTGATTTAATAGATTTTAATATCATTTTAATGGTACTTGCTTCAAACAATATTTACGATGTACATGTGTTCACCACAGATTTCCTGAATAACTAATTCGATTTCTTCCCTTATATATTACAATGTCAGTCAGGTTCCTGTTATACCTATCAGCGCCATTGTCAGTTTGGCCGATTTCGAGATAAATAAAGGTAGAAATTTTCTTTTAAAGTGCAGTCCAAACCAAAAGTTTGCGAGCTTACTTCACTTGAACAAAAGGAAGAGCTTCGATTACATCAGTAACATATCCAACAGCTTGAATTGTTCATCTGAAGCGGTTTTGATCAATTTTTCCGTCATTTTTCTTTGTTTTTAGGGGACGTCTTTGAAGCATTTTAAGAGCATTTTATTGATCGTTTTGGCAGTGTTTTATGTCATCAAATCCGCCCCCTAGTGATTGGACGGAAAAAGCTAACTTCACATATTTCTCATTGAAAGTTGTTACTTGAATGTCTAATCTTCGAATTTAATATAAGAAGAAAAATGAGGCTTTTGAACTGTTCCGGTAAATGGAAAATAATACTACTTGCTTTTGGTGCTTACTTTTTAGTTTATTAAGGAACTTTGCATCCCTTGTTTTCTGGTTTCTGGAAACTGTCCTAGCTGACTTTTTCTGTCGACTCTTCACATCTCTTCCCTTCTGACGATTCAATTACACTCCGCTCGCGATCTCTCGTACTCTACGCCGAAAAACATAATTGATCTATGTGTGATTGTCGGTTTGTTCCACTAAAACTTATGAACTATTTGAGCGATATTTTGCACGGACAGGATCTCCCTCCTCTGAATAAAAGTTTCACAGCCCCAAAATGTTTTCTCAAATGCAGTGAAATCACTAGGAATGATACGACTCGCAACGCATTTTGGCAGCATTGTTGCTGAGCAGGGCGGAGAGGTGCGGTACGGATGATAGTCAAAAATAGATACCCAAACGAAGACGGGTAATCAGATAGTGTATGTATATATGACAATTATTACTTAAAATACTCTAAAAATGTTGTGGAAAAACGAAACGTTTTCTGTAATTTTCTTGTGCATTCGTTTCTAGATTGGGCTGCCCGAATTTCACTGAGCCTCCTGTCAAGCCAACTCCGGGACAGGGTGCTTCGCATTCCTTGTTCTTCCCGGATGATGCTATATTTCCAGGCCATCCGCGCTTTGCTACTCTCACTCGAAACATCAGGCAAAGGCGCGGCGAGAAGGTTGCCATCAACTTACCTGGTGAGTACAATTTCATCTCCAATGAAATAGTTTTGGAGGAAAAAAAACTGGCTGGACATTAATGATTAATAATAAGAGTAATAGTTAAATGCTGACAGGCGAAACTTATATTAGCGGCGAAGAAAGATGTGTTACCCGAAAACTATACTTTTGTTAAGACTATTCTTAAGAACTGCTAACGGAAATATTTTAGGGGTATTGATCGCTTATAATACAATTTAGGGTACAATCGGGATATAAATGTTATTGTGAAAGCCCGTTTTAACGTTGCTTGTATTGTTTGGTTTACTACATTCGAACGCGTCTATCAGAATTAGGTGATAGAAGGTATGTTTCAGATTAGCGAAAAATTCGCATTCTCCGCAGTATATGTGTTGTAAGATTTGTACAATGTAATACTAATGTATTTAAATGCATTTTAACGCTCTCTTACTTTGTTAGAAGAGAGAGTATTGTAATCCTGTGCTGGAAAATAGCACATTTTCGACAGAAAAACTTATTACCCGGGCCTAGTAACGAAAAAAGTCGATAAATATTGTTCACATATATTGTAAATTACTTCCTCTAACACGTTGTGTAGTCAGGCGCATGATTTGTGAGTCCTTAATACCGAAAAATCAATTGACGGCAAAACGTCCGGACGGACGGTCGACACTAGTTCCTAAATCGTTTAGTCAATTTTCTCCAATATGGATATCCCACTATCGCTTTGAAGGAACGAGGTCCTCTTGAGTTTGTTATGGATATTTTCAGTTTTAAACGTACTTTATATAAAACCTCAAAATTTTCTCAAAAATGGTTCCAATTAAAAAATAATAATCATTACCTTCTGATAGCGGGAAGAACGCGTAAAATATTGACTGATGTCACCATTTTGTTGACATTGATTTTTCGAAAATTGCAAAGGTTAAGATTTCTTCCACGTCTTTCTACAACTACAATGTTGAAGATCGATTTTTCATTAATAAGATATTTTCTTCATAGACATCTTGAAATAACGTCATGTACAATTTTCCGAAAATTAAATTTTGGAGATTCAGAAATTTTAGTGGACACGGAACTCTGCTGTTGAATTTTATGTATTGTGCTGTACTCGTGTAAACTAGTGGTGCTAAAATAGCACGTACTTTCGTGCTCTTAGTAATGATTATTTAATAGTATGTATGCCACAAATTGTCTTCGAATCAACACATCTCAGTAACTTTTTGTAAAACACATTACAAATCGTAGAATATTTGGTGCGAAAACTAAACATTTTCAATCAAATATCAACACAGATTTGACAATTATAACTGTTTTTCTTACAGCTCAATCATGCCCAAACAATGAGACGTAATTAACAGAAATTCAGCTGCTGTCTCGCGGCGCGGAATGCCATTGCATTCCAATTTGATATTCCCTGAAGGCTAGCAATTTTTCTTTCATATTATTTCAGATATGTTTTAAAGAATTTCTAAAAGATTAATTTGTAAACGTATAACAAACGCTGGAGTACTAGAAGCGAACAATTACGAAATAATTTACACATTCTAACTTGGGTAGCACCCATCTGCCTTGAATTACCTCTATTACGTTCACGAAGCGCAGGAAATTTAGAGCGACTGACTATGACGCCAAATTACACACAAAAATACTCTATTTTTGAAAAATTCAGTATGGACTTATTTGAAGATGTTTTGATGAATAAATTTCATTAAGAAAAAAATGTTAATTTTCAGAATTGTTATAGGAAGACGCTGAAAAAAAATTGAATATTTGCAATTTTCAAAATCAGGATATTTAACGAACGAGACCTGCCCCAGTCTCTTAAACGTTCTTCTCACTATTCAACAAGTAAGTTTAATCAAAAGTGTTGGAACCATTTTTTTCTAATTTTGGAAATGTCCGAGGAGCTACATGTAATGTACCCCCCTGCGAAAAAATTAACATTTCGGATTCAAATTCAAGGGGCCATAACATCAGCTAGATCTATAATGTAATGTCAATTTTGGAGAAAATCGGCTGAACGGTTTAGCCGCTAGCGTTCAGACGGACAAATGTTTTGCCGTCACTCGATTTTTCAGCATCAGGGTCCCATAAAAAATGAATTCTAGTTACACCACGTGTTAGAGGATTAGTTTTTCTAAATTTTGCAATTGAAATTATCCACTTTTCGTTTCAAGGGACCGGCAATACGAAAGGTTATAGAGCCCCTTTGAAGTGTGAGAATTCAACGCTCTAGTATATAGAATTATACGCTTTATAACTGGCTTGTTTAGTATTGTATTGGTTTTAAATAATTAGTATGTTATATTCTAAACTAATGGTAGAAATACCGTCGGTAGCCAAATGTCGGCAGCCTACTTTCGTAACTTCTGATTGTCTAGGGTCTGTCAGGTAATCGAGGTTAAGGAAGTTCGAGTCCGGGTGGCCGTAGGATGGGTTACCGCTCCGGAACCCCAGTTGCTACATACCTGAAGGAATAGAAAGAAAATATTCCCTTTCATGTTTCGTTTAGTTATTTTCACCGCAATGTGTTTAGTAAATATTACTGAATGTATTATTCAGCGCAACGTTTCGTTTAGTTATCTCCACAAGATGCCAATCGTTACGGGTATGACCTGTTTAGTGAGCATGACTATACGTGCATTAGTGTTTTGATCTAAACAGCGGTTTTGTGAACGTGACTAAGCACTCTGTTCTTCCAAAATACCGTTTAGTTGAATCTACTACATAAATAATTGTATGAATTAACATTTGTCTCGTGTACCGTCGGAACTTGAACCCTAGTTGCTCTCGGCGAGAGTCGTTGCTAAGAAGAAGACAATGTTGGTTCAGAGCTAAACTCAGTCTATGCCATTTATGGGAAACGTTCAAAATGTCGTTTACGCCTCTTGTAAAATAACCCCAAAATTAAAATAACTGTCAAATTCCAGGGGTCTTGACACCAGCCAGACGGGATAATAACAATTTTGATAAAAAAATTGTGTACGGTTTATAAGCCAATATTGTTCATGAACTGACATTTTGAGAAAAAAATGTACAGGGGCGAACAGTAAAATAGAGCACCCCTAGCACCTCCTTTGATAACAAAGATAAACCATAATAGTTTTCTCGCGCGAAAGCCGCTGCCCATCTTTATTATATGTAACCCTAACCTAACCTATCAACACAAGGCAGCGGTCTTTGTGACAGTGGTTTTATGAAAGTTCTTCTAAGGCGTTCTTTATGGAACTCAATCGCTTATTTCGGATACATTCAGTTATTTTTCGTCAGTTTCCAAGATATTTTAAGTTTGTTCTTAAATTCTCTCTTCTTTTGTTTTAAATGAAGACTTACAACCAAACAAAACTATAATTAGTCTCTTCATAATTCATTAAAAAGTTAAAGTTATAACTGTGCCGGAGAGCAATAAAGCAGAAAGCCTAGTAAAACGTTTCATCTTTGCTGCCAAAGTCCTACGTTAGTTTTTTTAAAAAGAGAAAATAGTAAACGAACGAAAACTATTGTATTTTTTAAAATTTCCAGTACATCATACAGACAAGGATCATTTTACAAATAAATGGAACATCCAGAAATAAATGCCATCCAGTATATCCCATTATGAATGCATTCCAAACAGCGACTCCTTATTCCGTTAATCCTTAATCGCCTCAAACGGTTTTAAAATATAATATTAATGTTAATGACTTTACTATTCGTAAAAATGTATTATCTGACAAATAATATTTTGGTCCTACAGCATTACGTTCCTTAAATACAAAAATAATTAAATACTCGGAAAAAATTAAGGCGTAAACAACATAACAAAAGTCACTGACTTCAATTCTTTCGTAATTTCTAATTTAATCATTGACTCGAAATATTTCGTTGTGACGCAAAGGCCTTTTAAGTGCAGTGCAGAGATACCATGTTATGCAACATAACTCCAAGTGGGTCGAAGTGTGGTGACCATGGAATCCAAATATACACGTTTTCAAGTGACGTGTTTCTGATTTAATCTATCCAAATTTAATAGTCTTTAATTAAAAGATACGAAAAATAAATAATCAATAAAGATAAGAAAAATAAATAACAAAATAGATAAGCAATAACCATTAATAAGTGATATAATTTTATTTTGCATATTATCATTAACAGAAAAATACAAGTCGGCCACACCGCGCTCGTATCCAGCAAGATAAATCTTATAAATCTTAAAAATTTTAGTGGTGTCTAGGCCGTGAAGAAACGCTTAAAATAAGAAATATTCCAAATTCATCACCCGGATATTACTTCTGGATTTAATCAATTCATTAATTATTGCCATCTTATTAGTTAAATCAATTAATAAATAATTAGTCCCGTAGATATACTAACACCTCGATATACAGTTTCTAGGTGCTGTTGCTTGCAAACCACTGTTGTACGAAATCTTTAAGTGGACAATATTATAATATTATGAATGATGGCCTAAATAATACAGCTCTTTAAGAATTATTTGCCGCCAGTGAGAAGGACCGATAAAAGCCATTATATATGTATGATCTATCATACATACGAAATTGCAGCATGTATGTATGATCTATCTAGCATACGAAATTGCAATACCGTGAAAATCTGAATAAATGTAGGCTAACTTTAAAGTAATTAAATTTTCTAAATTACAGTTAAAAAAGTTATAATGCCTTCGCATATAAAAAGCAAAATCCTATTAAGTAATACAGAATTCAAACTAGAGGTGCACATACTTTCTTGCATGATAGTTACTTAATATTAAAATATTGTAATTTCTGTCTTATTAAAAACTCGGTTATAACGTAAGAAATCTAATTCAAACTAATTGCCCCCTTGATCTTATCTGCATTTATTTCCATTCACAGAAAGAGTAGGCATTTCTTACATTTAGAAATGAAACGAACATGAAAAAATTTAAATGTTACAGTATTTGCAGAACAGAATACAGAAAATTAAGAATAATTTCACACAAGTCTACCTTGATTACATTTGAAGTGAGCTTTCAATTTTTTAAAACCATAATCAGCAATTAAAACTTTTTAAATTATAGGAGTGTATTTGTGGGTTCGAAGTTAAAATTTATTATCTTCCTTCAATCTATTTCCTTTCATAAAAATATTATCCTCATCATAAATCATCATTACCGACAACAATGGGATAAATTCGAAAATTTTTGGAACTTCTGTGTTGCTGTAATACGAACTGCCAACGCCTGAAACAAAGCGCGCGATATTCGAATTTACAATTCAGAATTTTCCAATTTTTGAAAATGCAGGGAGCGCTGAAAATAGGACCATCATCACCATCTTTACACTTCTTTGTTACATATGAGGAGAAACATGAAGGACAAAATTTGAAGCCGTTTCTGAGAAAATTGTTTAAAATGATTTTAAAGGCGCCTATATGTTTCAAATTACGCAAAAAATACTCATTTTCGAAATATTGAACATTACCTCTTTAGAAGAACTGTTTGTGAAAACATTTCATTAAGAAAAAAAGAACCTTCAAAATTGTAGCTGCAGGAAGACTCGGAAAATAGTTTGAATTTTTGCAATTTTCGAAAAATCAGGGTTTCCAACAAAAATGAGGCCTGTATCATTCTCTCAATTGTCCTTCGCACAACAACAAAATTTAATCGAAAACGATGGATCCATTTTTCTTTTTGAAACATTTGAAAATGTCCCAGGGGCTTCATGTATTGTACCCCTCAAAATTAAAATATCAAATTCAAGGGGCCGCGACGTCAGTCTGATTAATAGAGAAATATCAGTTTTTGGAGAAAATCGGCTGAGCGGTTTCACAGCTAGCGTAGTTCACAGACGGACAGACAGATGTTTTGCCGTTATTCGATTTTTTGGTATTAAGGACCCACAAATTATTTAATACTACTTTTTTTTAAAAAAAAAAAGTATGAAACGTTATGTATGATTAATCTGACAAACATTGACATAATGGAGTAATGTGTCGCGGGCCCCTCTTCTAACTTGGTATAATATACGTCCGGAAGTACTTCTGTAATGCCCACTAGATAACATATCAAATGCAATTCAAATAATATTGTACATGAATTATTTCAATTTCATTTAGGATATTTAATTAAATGTGCTTTTTTTAATATCCCTACTCGTTACGTTGTTTTTAATGACAAATCGTACAATCTCCCATCAGTAACAGTTACTGTTAATTATACGATTTAAATAAACATTTATATCTACTCTATAATATATATTTTTAAATTGTTGTGTCGCTCTAATTATTGAGTGGCCTATTTATATATGTTCTGCTCTTTTCTCAAAACTGGGAATGACTTTTGTGACAAGAAGGATGCGGGTTTTGCATATTTGCATGCCTTTTCCCCTTGAACATAATGACATGAGCATAACGAACACAAGTTCATTTCTTGTTGTTTGTGATGGAAACACAAATTCGTCTAATGCATATTTATGTTAATTGAGCATATTTTCACTTTAAGAGTATATATTTGCATATTTTACATATTTTATTTATTTATTTCCTTCGTAAAATGCAAACGTTGAGTTGGCTTTCGAGTTTTCATCATCTCCAGATGAGTACAGCGGTACAGATCGTCCGAAAGTCGATATCCAGACGTGCTCGCGAGTCCGTAGGAAACAAGCACCCCGCATCGTGGCCTGCTCCGTTCCCTGCCCCTCCCTGCTTGTGTTGAACGGTTTCGTCGTCGGTATCACAATCTAATGAGAAGGCCACGACAACAGGAGCACCGGGAATGAAAGAAACGGGAATTGGAGAGAGAAATTTAGTTCTCATTGACTCTGAACTATGATATCCCCAATTGCCAGTTCGAAATCTGCTTTAACTCGATCCAGTTATCTGTTTTGGAGTATTGTTTCAGTTTCTTTATCGAACTTGGTAACTTGTGTAGTGTGTGAATTAAACCAAAATAGCATGCCAAAAGACAAGAGCTCGTCTGCTTTCCTTCTGCAAAGTTGGATTGCAGATGGGAAGATGTATTTTGCAAAGTTTGTTCAAGCAGTTCTCTACCCAATAATTTCAAATGTATCAACATTTGCTAACTGCATCTCACATAAACGAAATCGAAAAACACAATTTAACTTCTACACTTGAAGCCAAAATAAAATGAAAATAAGTTCATTGAGGTGTAGTGTGAAATTCTTGTTGCATCTATTACACAAAGGAGAAAACTGTGTAATCCGTTTTTAGCGTCTTTCTTCTTCAAGAAATACACTAACAGGAAACTTTTCGACGAGTCTAGTTTATAAAAACACTACATTAATCCACTCTCTGAAAAAGTGCTCAGAAAAAATATAGATGACAGAAGATTCATTTATCTGGTTTTCAATTGATGAAACTGATTCCTGTGGAAGGTATGTTGCGGATAAATTGGATTCCAAAGGTGCAGGATCTCGTAGCAAGGACCGTGAGAAATGCAGTGCGTACATTGTAGCCAGCTGAAGAGCACAAAGAGGGATTCTTGTCATTTCTGACGGATAGTGCAGCATTCATGCTCCACATTACTTGCATTGGGCAATGCCTAAATGCTGCTCAAGAGATTCGTTCGCAGTACCTAAAGTTAATAATTTGATATATATTAAATGAGTTTTTGTGAAAGCTCTCTCGAGAACACAGATATTGAAAGAAGAACCATCAGAAATTCCCTTTCAGCCAGAACCTGTTCTTACTAGTTGGGGAACATGGCTCAATGCTGAACTTTATTACTGGTTGTACATTGAAGGTACTTCCTTTATTGAATGTAGATGCGATATGAAATTAGTTCACCAATAATGACTGCAAATGAGGGAATCAAAAGCTAACTAACATGGACGTTTCTCCAAAACTCAGAAATAAAATCCAACGATATTTTTTTCTTTTCGTCCGTTGAACATCAGGATATAACCAAAATAGTTCAAAGTCTGAAATCAATTGCTTCAGGTTCCGATGGTATAAATACCAAACTGCTAAAAAATAGCCTAGATGTGACATACCCAATCATCAACGAAATAGTTAATTTCTCATTAATGACTGGGCAGTATCCCTTATTCTGGAAGACTGAGCTCGTGCATCCTATTCCCAAGACAGCATCAACCAAAAACTCTATTTAATACCGCCCAATTAGCATCCTCCCTACTATCTCTAAAGTACTAGAAAAAGTCGTCCGGAAGCAAACTGAACAGTATCTTCTCAGGTTTCCGTTCCGGCAGGAATACAGGAACCGCGCTACTAAACGTCATTGAAGACGCGAGAACAGCAATAAATTACAGTAATATAACTCTTGATTCTTCTGGATTTCAGCAAAGCATTCGATTCAGTAGATTACGACATCTTGCTCGCAAAACTAAAGATCATGAGATTTTCACAGCCCACGCGTACATGGTTTTTTAATTACTTAACTTCCAGAACCCAAAGAGTGGCGTCTGGTGGCCGCAGCTCAAGAGAATTTGAAGCTTAACCGCGGAGTTCCTCAAGGCACTGTGTTAGGGCCACTGGCCTTCTTAATCTATGTAAATGACGTGGGAAATGCACTTAAATACTGCAGTCATCAAATGTATGCGAATGATCTCCAGATATATCTAAGTGGTCACCCGTCTCACCTCTTACCACTCGTACAAAAAATTAATGAAGATTTGATAACGGTAAACAACTGGGCAGCGTCTTTAGGCTTACAATTAAACCCAAACAAATCACAGTGCATGATTATCAGCTCGAAAACCACTATGAATAAAATCTCATTCTGCTTTGCCTAATATTTATATAGATGACACCATTCTACCTTGGTGTTCTGAAGTCAAGAACCTAGGTGTAGTTATCGACAACACTCTCAGCTGGAACTCGCAAGTAGATTCAACCTGCCGTAAAGGTTTTGCCTCAATGTATTCACTGAAACGCCTGCGAGCACTTTTACCAGGTAGCACACGTGAGACTCATCAAATCACTTACCATGACACATTTCGACTATTGCGACTTTCTTCTGACCATCATGACATTCAAATTACAACGTAAACTTCAAGTAGCCCAGAACGCATGCGTACATTTTATTTTTGATCTAAGAAAATACGTCCATGTAACATCATTTTTTTGGCAGAATTCGTATGCTTACTCTAGACAAAAGACGGTTACTCCACTCTCTACTTCTTTACAAAGTTTTGACCGGTTCTCTTGCAACACGCCTCATAAGTAACTTCAATTCTCTGAAACTAAATCGAGCTCGTGAATCAGCTCTGCTTTGTGTACCACGTCACAACACGACTTCATTCAGTAAATCATTCACCATTACAGCTATCCGAGCCTGGAATAAATTACCAGTGAGATTAAAACATTCAAATACTTTCGGTAAATTCAAAACTGAATTAACCACATGGGTAAGGAATAACGACATATAGAATGGTGTTAACGTCTTCCTCAATCTCCAGACTTCTCCCACTTCCAAGCGCCCGCTCACCGCCCCCGTTAAACACCGTACTTTCCCCCTCTCTATTTTCAATATTCTTCCCCAAACCTCATTTCTCTATCCTCATCTTCCATTCTCTCTCACACCTAAATGATTAGCATTTTTATTTTTCTGTGTACCCTAATGAAATTGTTAATAAAATATACAAAATTATTAGTGACGTTCCAGATAAAATATACTTGTAGCTATATTTGTACCATCATCATGATATTTATTACAATATATTGGCATAAACAAAATTGATGTTAAGATACCAGTACTCTTTATATTGTTCCTTAATACTGCCAGTATTGTGTTTAAAATTACTGTTATTTGCATGTAGTGTATTGTGCTTCTCTGGTGTTAAAATTATTTTATATTTCTGTAAAGTGCTACTGTAATCCAAACGTAGCTTTCTGTAACGTTCCCCAAATATCTTCCCTTTTTTCGCCTACCTCTTCTTCATCCTTTTCTTCGCTTCGTTACTCTTGCCTCTCCCTCACAAATTTTATCATTATTATTTTATGACCACTTTCCCTGTACGTCTTTTCTTTTTCGCTAAACTTCCCTAAACTACTATGTACAACATACTCAGTTCTATTAATGTTCGGCCCGAAGCCGCCATCCTTATTGAGGTTTTGCTGGGTTTACTCAATCGCTTAAGGCGTACGCCGGGATGGTCCCTTGTCTTGCACTCCCAGACGTAAATGTACAGGTTGTCCCCCCTCTCGATCTCTCTTCTTTCTCTTCGTGTTTTTCCTCTTCATTTTCATTTATGTTTCCTTTCTCTTATTTTTTCTTCTCTTCCACTTTTCTCCGTAAGTTGATAATGTTCGGCCCTAAGCCGCCATCCTGATTGACGTTTTCTGGGTTTACTCAATCGCTTAAGGCATATGCTGGGATGGTCCCTAGATTCGTTCTCTCAGACATAAATGTACAGCGTGTCCTCCCCTCTTATAATGTTACTACTCTATATGTATGTAAATTCAGTGGTTAGGCGAAAGAGCAGGCCCTATGGCCTGAGTCTCGCCATTAATAAAGGCTTTATTATTATTATTATTATTATTATTATTATTATTATTATTATTATTATTATTATTATTATTATTTACTAACATGTATTAGTTGTGCGAATTACATAACTTTGCATAAAATCACTACCAAGCTTGAAGAATGTGATCTAGAACTAACTACTGTAGTTAATTTATTGAACTCTGTAGTACCGTCCTTCATTAATTTGCTAGAAGGGAGGGGGAGACAGCCGGGAAAATGAAGAAAATTTAAAAAATAAATCCAGATTTGAGAACGGTGAAAAAGAAAAGTGGTAATTTACAGGGTGGAACGCAGTGTTCAAAATTACACAGCTAAATAAATTGAAGCTTTTACGTATTGTCCTCTAAACTCATGTGAAGTTGAAAGTCATTTAACAATTTAGTTCATAGCTTGTTCGAAGCGGCTGGGCGGGGAACAGCGCTCCCTGCTCGCGCGGACGTCGCGACGTCGTGGCTCTAAATTCATAAGACATTCTCATTAAAAATTAAGAAACAAACTCCGGGATATTTATTAGTTATGCATCATCCTAAAGGCAAAAACTGGTTTGTCTTTTTGTTATTTTAAGGTTGCATCAACT
The DNA here is from genome assembly GCA_038098605.1 of Gryllus longicercus. Taxonomy (NCBI): domain Eukaryota; kingdom Metazoa; phylum Arthropoda; class Insecta; order Orthoptera; family Gryllidae; genus Gryllus; species Gryllus longicercus. The sequence continues at coordinate 7,386,903 of JAZDUA010000023.1, forward strand.
TCGAGGTCATTAGCGACCACTATTGCGTATAACGGTATGGTAGCTGTGAGGATGACACGATATGCTGATGATGGGGGGAGGGCGGACGAACACAGTACAACCATGACCGAGACGGGACTCGAACCCGCGATCCTTCGGTCCGAGATCGCTACAGCACAACTGTCTTGTCGATCTCGGCCACCGGACCGGCAGTTTGTCTTTGCCGCCATGCCATTCTGTCCTCATCACTGTATAGTTTCTTAAGTGTAGTTCGTTTTTAATATATTCTAAAATTTTCGTTCTAGGTCTCCCTCTTCCTCTTTTTTCAACTGAATTGGTTATGTCGGAAAATGTGTCAACAAAATGTTGCTTCTTTTTTCCAAATGGTTTTTAGTAGGGATCTCTTCTCCTTATTCTTTTTCTAAAATTACATTAGATTTTTTCTATCCAGGAAGCTTTCTATATTCTTCGCCAGAATCTCATCTCACTGTCATTTCGACTCCTGTCATTTTGTAAAAGTAAGCATCCTTCACATACGTACAACAGTACACTCCAGGTATAACTATTTAGAAATATCCTTCTGATATCCAAATTTAGTATTTGTGAACAAATGTCTCTAATTTCTTCTAACTTCTTGGCTAATGTCATTCGCTTTCTTATTTTTGTTGTACTTTCATTGCATTCGGTGAAACCGAATGCACTTTGTTAATTATCCTATTCTTGCATAATACTACGTAGTGTGAAGTTCGTAATGCTGTAGCGAAAATTGTCAAATTTATGCCTAGAGACAGATTACATTTTGCTCAGCTGCCTAGGGCGACTAATTTGTAAGGCTGAATTACGGAATTTAAAAAAAAATTCTAAATAAAATTGAAATCTCAAACATATATTAAAAATATTTGAATTTTAATTACAGTATTATTAACATCATCAACAGCAGCAGCATCATCATCAGTAGTAATAGAAATACTAGTATTAGTGTTATCATATGATAAAATGAAAATTGAATTCAAACTTATAAAATTGGAAAACACATTTAGTATTTTGGCACCAAATTGAAATTATGCCTAATGCCAATGAACTCGATCATTGCGTCAGACGTGTGATAATTCTTGTATGCACGATCATTTCCGATGTTTTATGACCTTTTTAGTGAAAAAGTACGATATGTAAAATTATTTAAAATTTAATTTTAATAAATGCTATTAACACAAACACAAGATCAAAATTTGACTACCTCAATGAGAAAATAATCAAAAGGCTCAGTAGAACAAGGGACTTAGCCTAGTTCTGAGATATTGAGGGTTTTACTAGAACTTTCATAATATACCGTAACTCGACACTCTTTCAAAAACAGATGTGCATGTAAGTCCATATTAGATTTAAATAACTTATTACACTAATATAATAATATTTGAAGTTTTATTTAATGCTAATAACTCAATTTCATAAAAAATGTGAGATAGACCTCTTTCTGCGGAGCACCTCAATTTTATGTCTTTCGGCATTTTAGGTACTGTATCCGCATTGCATTTTCTTTCATCCAATCGGAAAAGTTTCATGAAAATATACCTAATCAACTTTTACCAAACATTTTAAACTAATTTTTTTTAACATAACTTTATACTTTTGTTGAACAATAGAAATAATAATAACTTAATATTTAAGTGGAGAAGGGGCGGCAAATTGTGTCCTGCTTAGAGTAGCAAGCAGGCTAAATCCGCTCTCTGTTTATGCCACAATGTCGTAGGGCAAATTTCATTTACTGTAGTTCAGTTATTGAATGCAACTTTGTGCAAATCTCGAGCTCTCAAATAGTCAACCGATTTGGTTGTGTTGCTGTTCGTAGCGTCTTATCAAACGAAAAGACCTTATCTTTATCTACGAATTTGCGCATGTATCACCCCCCCCTCCCAACCAAAGCTACATTATGTCACACACAAATTACGACGTGATGTCGAACACACTGTCTTGTCAAACATTCCCCACATAATCTGTTGAGAGATTCGCTTCCGAACAAGATCGTAGTGCAAATATTTGATATGATGTGTGGTGCGCTCTGAATGTTTGTGCTAATGTTTAACCGAATTCTAGCAGATCGAAATTATCCATGCTAACAGAACAATTACAAAGTCAATACAATTGTTTGACGAAAGTTTGGTAATTACTTGCCTACATACAATAACTCGTAAGTCCTCGAAGGACATAATCCCTTCTATAGAAAAGAAATCAAGTGGACATTTATTGAAGTTAACTGCAACGCAAATATTTCTTACCATTCTCGATACTTACAATAATTAAATTGGAGTTTAATCTAAACTAGTGCCGATACAAAATGTCGCAGTATTTCCTGTACTAGTTACTTCCATTTTCTTTTTAGTCTGAATTGCCGCAGCCCTTTCGCAAATTAAGGATCCTCCCAGGGCTACCCACAGTAACTACATCTCCCTGTGAAAAAAATAAATATATAAAAAGATCTCTCCTGCCCGTGAAACATCACTCCGAAGTAGCCCTTGAGCAGGGCCGGATTTTCCTGTAGGCTAACTGAGTTTAGCCTGGGGCCTCGAGATCAAGAGGGGCCTTCATTCAAATTGTTAGATCCACAAAAATTAAAATTGCACTATTCTAAAAACAGTGAACACTAAAACACTGAACCGAAAATAAGGAGAAATTCTACGCGTATGACTAATAAGCTTAAAAATGAATTGGTTTGTATATACTTGATTTGCACCAAAGTATAATTCATACATTCACTGATTGCTATGATAAATATTGACGTACCTTAAGCTGCTAAGCTCTGGTTTGTTCTTGCATAAATAAAGTGCAGATTGTAATAGACAAACGAAGAAACCCATTGATGATATCCCGGTGTTCGGTTATATTCATGTTACTTCGATAATGTAAAACGTGTTAATGTTATTACTAGGGAACGAATTAATTAAGTTGGTGTAAATTATGGTTGTAAAAGGGAGGAAAAGATTTTGAAAACACATACAAAAAAGGTGTTGCTGAAACAACTGTATTAAGGATTAAACCAGTTACAAGAACGCAGTTTCAGATTTAGATTTATTTATTCAAAAAACAATAAAAACTGTATTGACGTATGGGGGAGAATATAATCTGCGCGTTTTCTTGTTCCAGAATCCCTTCCCATCATTTTCACTATAAATAGTTGGAAGATGGGTAAAAGTTGAAGATAATTATATAAATAAAAAGCGCGAAATTAGCGCCATTTGAAAAACTAGACTTTTACGTTCCGAAGTTATAGAAAACTTATTTTCAACAGTAAACGAACTGCAGATTTTGTTTTTTGAATTGCTAACAAAATAGTAACTCGCCCTTACCTCTACTTCTACCACGACAAGCAAAAGGAGAGCTCCACAAAACGTGCGCATAGTGAAGCTACATTTGCGTCCAGAAACAAAACAAGGGGCGCCTCAGCATTTGCTCGTGTATCAGGGAAACTGGACAAAAACCTGATCGAGATGGGGGTCATTGACCCGGAAGCTGAAGTACATTATTTGTTATAAGCATATTAAGTGTTTTTTAAAACAAATATACAATACAAATGCAAACTAATTCATTATATATCATTGTCTTGTTAAAATAAACATTATTTTTCTTTTTGATGATCAGATATTCTCTAATTCTATAGAAACACACAGCAAAGAAGATTTTACTTTTAACTTAAATTTGTGTACCGAATTGAATTGTTTAATACAATTGTTTCTAGAATATACTCTATCATTTTGCACCATTTTTTCCTTCTTTATAGAATACGTAAGATAGTACTTCACCCAACTGTGTTGTAGATAGAAAGCTGATAAACAATTGCCTGCACTGACTGAGCTGCGCCCGTCCGAGCACATGCCCGCGTGGGAAACGCCGTACTCTTGCACAGGCAACTTTCCCTGACTCCCCTCTCCTTTCCCCTCCAAATCCACAAGTGCTACCAGTACTCTTTTAGTATTGACGGCGACGCGATGGCAAAAGTAAACATTTTCCTCAGGTCGCAGACAAGTGGATTTCTGCACACCTATTTAAATGTCCTAATTTGCCTGGGGAGCACTTCCAGCGGAAAAGGGTTAAATTGTTGCAGCAACACTAATGAAATTTAAATTTGACATTATAGTTGCATATTGACTATTGTTGTTGGGATATAATTTACTGATCGCAGTGGTTTACGTAAAAAATATATTTTAATGTTTATTTAATATTGTTGACTGAGATTAAATGAGATTTCAAAAAGCTGTTCAAGAAAAAGAAAAAATCATTTTTCTGCCCAATTGTTTAAAAAGGCATAAAACAATGGAAAAGGGGGAGCTGAAGCATAAAAAAGAGGAAAAAGGTGGCGAAATGTAGTAATCTCACGAAAAAGTGAGCAAATTGTGTTAAATTCGCTTCATTTCATCCCCATGAATACATATATTAACAGTATGAAAACAGATATAGTTTTGAAAAGGTGCCGCTCCTTAAAATCCTTTCCCTAGTTATTAGAAAAGATTCTTATTTTCGCATGGCGTACACGATCATTTGATTCTCGCTTTTTGAGTTCAGTAGGTTCAATACTTTAGTGAAGTGTTTATAGACGAGATGTGATAGATAATATGATACTTTTATTGCGTATTTTATTTTCTTAGTCAAAGATTTACATTATTTGAATTTTGTTTCTCTGGGTTATGATTGATTATTACAAGTACTTATATGGTGCTGAGAATGAATGTCTAAATAAGTGTTGTGTGTGTGTAAAATATATATTGAATTGAATTAATGCCTTATTTTACGTGGTGAGACTCGGGCCATCAGGCCCGCTCTTCCGTCCGACCACGCAAATTTCGCTACGCTCCTTTCACCAACTAGCGGAGAAAGGAGGTATTTCTTGGGCGAGAAACAGGTGATTTGAATTTTGATCAGAGGCGTCATTTAGGCTTGAGGATGTTTTACGTGCAAGTAAATGTACTAAAGCCTGCTTTACTTCCCCTCCGAAGGAAGGCGTACGAAGGATTTTTTCGCTCTTAAAAATCCACGGCTTCGATCGGATTTGAACCTGCAACTTGGGTCCAACATATATATATATATATATATATATATATATATATATATATATATATATATATATATATATATATATATATATAGTGACCGTACTCAGCCTTCATTACATACGTGAACCAATGACCACATTTATTTCATCTACTGGATGGAATTTATTAAATACGGAACAGGGAATCCGTTGCGTGGGGAGGGATCTTGTCGGTTGCATGTAACTTACCATACAATAAACGAAATAAAAACACTTCTTTAAAGATTAAAAGTAATACAAAGAAAACACTTATTAACGAAATCACAACATTATATTACCCTATGGTAATAACCATTAATCGTTTTACAAATACATATCGGTTTAATCATTACCATACATTACTCCCTTGGAATGTTACACGAATCTCGTTAAGCAGTGGTGTGGAGGGCGGTTGCGACGTCTGATTTTGAATTCCCCTACGTATCGCAATACAATTATTCGTCCATATGGGTAGGGACTGATTCCAAATAATCACAATTTCACCACCTGGTTATCACCACTATTGATCTTCACTTAATAACATAGTCTGTCTTCACTTTATGTACCACGCTATTACTATTTTACTGGTTTATTCCCTACATCAATTAAAATGGTACCTCGTGCCATTACCTTTCACCTTCGGCATTCCTATTTCCTACCATTTTCACTTTACTCAATGTCTCGACATAACTTTTCATCAAGTCGTTCTCTGACGCGCTCATCTGCCTTCTGCATACCACCAAGTTCTGCCCGTTACTGCGTGTTCTCTCTGTCGCTAACGAACTGCCCGCGGTGAGCGAGCGGCCGATCCGTTCTTGGGCGTTTTTTGCCGCGAATATATATTCTGACGAATGCCCCCACGCTAGTAATTACCAAAATCGCCTGTTGGAGAACCTCGCAGATATCGTGCTCTTGTGAGCTTGTTCTACCTCAAGACAGTGGGATCTTTTGGGATGTTGAGAGAAAATCGAAAAGAAGAACACATAAATCTTAAAACCCTTTTTCTTGCTTACAAAATCACACCAAAATGAAACACAATAGCACAAAAAATTGAAATCATTTCAATAAAGCAAGAATTAATGGGTAAACTATTCGCACAAATGATCACTGGGAATTCCCTTTGTACTCTTACTGATTAAATTTGCTACAATTCCTGTTTATATTAACCAATGACATAATATACAATTTAACACTCCATTCTAATAACTTTACTACAAAAAAACTTGTGCAGATGCACCACACACTTCACTGTGGCCGGTGTCAGAATCCCTGTTGTGTGGGTCCATGATACCGAAAAAAAATTGACGGCAAAACGTCTATCTGTTTGTCCGTCCGTCTGTCTGTGAACACTACTAGCGCCTAACCCATACGTACTATTTTTTCCAAATTGAAGAAACCCTTTACTTGCTCGAGTCGAAGCTTTGAGATTTTTAAAAACATTCTTCAAAATTTGGGAGTATTTTACAAGAAACCCTCCGGAGATTTTGAAATTTTTTTTCAAAAGTCTCTCCAAATTTTTTCTTTAAATTTCTTCTAAGAATGGACTAACATACACTTATACGGGTCCGATTTTCATGGTTAACTCTGAATTTTCGAAAATTTCAAAAGTCTGATTTTTTCGGTGTCTTCTGCAACTACAAAATTATAGAAATTTTCCCTTCAAATACAATTTGTTCTCCATAGTGGCTTCTTTAATTTTCAATGGTGGGGTCACATGTATTTTTTTGAAAATGTTAGTAGTGTTCACGCAATATTGTGTGCATTATCTACAATTTTAAAAAAATTACAGAAACAAGATTTTCTCAAAAACGATTCCAATTTTTTTTAAAAAACTTTTGGTAGGTATAGTGCTTAATGTACTCTATGAGATGTCATAAACACTATTTTGCTCTTTTCTTTTTTTTAAATTACAAAATGTATTTTTTTTAAAACTTGTTTCTCATGTCATTTATATTTATATTAGCGCCAATTTGTTCAAATTATTGTATTTATGAGTACATGTGCTTTAAATAGTGTCACATAAAGTTTCCGAAAACTATCGTTTTCTATGAAACCTAGCTCAAAATTCTGCATTTTCAGAAACTCTCAAACGCCATTTTCTTAAAAATGGCTCGACATTTTTTCTTCAAACTTTTGGAATGGATAGTGCTAATTGCACTCTTTAATATGACGTAAAGTTCATTTAGGCAAACTAGGCAGCAACTCCCAATCATAAAGGCGACCCCAGATGAGTTTTAAAATAGTGTTCAAACAAACTTTTCCCCTAATCTCCCAGGACATGAGAATGTCGTTACCATGTATAGTGTTATTGTTCAATTTTTAAATAAGAGGGTTCTCAATCTTTAAAATTCCTAAGGCACTGGGTCTGGAAGTCAGGACTCAGCTGTATACACCAAATAATATTACATAAACAGAAATTTTGCTTTCTTTTGATTTGTGAAAAATTACTCAAAAGTTGTTTTTTTTTAAATATCTCTCAGGTTGTTAATAGTTATATTACAGGAATTTTTATACTTTATTGCATTTGTGAGCACATATGCATTTCTTGTGATGTTTCTAGAAAATTCAAAAGTTGAAAGTTAGAAATGTTAGAAAAGTTAAAGTGAGTAAGTAAAGTTAAAATACATAAATATGTGAAAATTGTGCATTTTCAGAACACTCATATGACATTTTCTCGAAAATGACTCCAGAATTTTTCTTAAATTTTTTGTAAGGATAATTGGACAAAATATGACAAAAATGTAATTTTCTTGAAATTTCTTGCACATTGTTAATATTTATATTATAAGCTTTCTTTATACATTGTTGGATTTGTATTTCTAATGGAATATTTGGAAACACTCAAACAACTCCTCAAAAATGATTCAAAATTTTTCAGTGAAAATTCACATACATGACCAGATTTTACTCTTCTATTATATTCTTAAGGAGGAGGGAGGGAGGCAAAACCAGAAAGCTAGCCCAAACTTAGACAGTCTGCTTCATTTTGTAGCACCACTAGTTTAATCTTGCCCTCCCTTTTGTACATTTTTCAAGAAATGGCTTAAGAGTTGTTGGTTATACAGTTTTATATCAAAACTTCTAAGAGTTACCAGTAATACAGAAAGTATGTGCTGCTGTAGCATTTCAGGTAATTTGGCATTGTAAATCAATTTTAGACACATGCCATTTAAAAAAATTAACTTTTGTGACTATTTTTTCTTTTTTTCTTTCCCCTTCGAAACTATCTTTCCAATGTAAATTTGAATTTTTAAACCACTGTGTTTATGGTACTTCTTTTTATGTAATACTATCCACTGCTTACTTATGTTTTGATACTATATTAAGAACTGATATTTCTAATTGCCCAGTTTTCAAAGACAAGCGCACGCCATCTCCATTCTCTGAGAAGTTGAATTGTGAGGGAGGTGACTGTGAAGCTGCAAAGCCTGATCATGTGTATATGGATGCAATGGGATTTGGTATGGGCTGTTGTTGCCTGCAGCTGACTTTTCAAGCTTGTAACATCAATGAAGCACGCACACTATATGATCAGTTGGCACCTCTTTGCCCTATCATGGTGAGTTTTTTCAGTATATTAATACAAATGTAAATTTAGTTTTTGCTTGATGAAACAAAGTTCCTTAGTAATGGACATTGAGTGTTTTTTGTCTTATAAAGTTTGTTTACAATTTGGCACCAAGGTATCTTCAGTAATTTCAAATCTATTTAAGGAACTCTGGGGTAATTCTAATTTAAAAATTGTAAATTGCAATTCTTCAATACAGTATTTTCATTGCTTGTGTAATGTACCTTTTGTATATGTACCAGTCATAATACCTTCAATGTTTCATGATAGATATTCTACTAAAAAAAATGTTTACCTTCAGATACTTCATTGTGTGTAAATGAACAATAACAAACACCACATAAAACCCTACAGTTTCACTTATATCCAGTTTACATAATGCCACAAGCACTCACTGTTCATTACTACTCATAATGTTTATAGCTGATAAGAACTTACAATACTTGTGTGGAATGTCCATGTCATAGACACTATACTTCCTTCCACCTCAACTTTCACAAGCAGCAATAGTCGGTTACAAAATTGAAGATTAGTCCAATAGGTACAAAATACCCTACAAATCAAATACCATAGAATAGAAGTGAAACAGACTGCCAAAATAATCACTTTCCTTCCAACTTTGTCTCTCAGTATAACTATTCATATGTTAAAACAGACAACTCTCAATACGGGACAAAATCACTGTTGCGCTCAGGTGTTTAGATTTGTTGTTTTAGTCAAGACCAATATTTGAATCAACTGGTCTGATGGTTAATATTCATGGAAGAATCAGTTGTGCCTTGTGCCACCACATTGTTGTTCTTGTCATTATACCAGTTGAAATCAACTTAGCCTGTTTCTGTATTTCTTTTGTTAATAATACCATTCAGTGACTGTACTCCCATGGGACGGACACCCATTTGGTGAACTTCTCTGACCAGCTGCTTCTTTACACTAATTTCTTCTGATTTCCTATTTATATCAAATATTACTTTTAACAATTCTGATGGAATAGAAAATGTTCTCTCTAAAGTCTTTGTCTGAAGCAGTTACTTTTGTAACCATTGTACCATATGGTTGATTTTCATTTACTTTCTCTTCAAACTGTAGTTTGAGGAATTCTCAGTATGTTAGCTGGCAATGTTTCAATTTGAACTCTGGTAAAGCTTTTATAGACTCCATTTCAAAATGCTCATTGTATTCTTGGCAAAATTTTGCAATAATTCTTCTTGCAGAATCAATAGAAAATGTTTGCAAACCATTACCTCCAGCTATAGTATACAACAATCTTTTGTAATTCAAGTAATGTGTCTCATTAATTTTAATGGCCATGGGTGTGTTCTGGCAAGAAAGTGTATGATGGTTACTGAAATTTTGGAGTATTATCATTCATATTCATAATAGTGCTTAAGAGGCTTCAAACCCTTCAAAGAAGTTCGAAGGTTTGAAACTTCGAACACCCTTTTTAGCAACCACAGTAAAATGGTGACTTAAGTATTATGTGGCCAAGATATCTTTTCAAATAAATAGTACTATCAAATTTCATCATCATTCATTGTGAAAATGTTCAGATGAATTGGTCGAGCCCCTGTATAGTTTATTCTTGTAACATTCTCCACTAGATACATTAAGAACTGATGTCCATATCAAGAAGCTTCAGAGGCAGAAAAATTATATGTATTGTATCTGTACTGAATTCTGGATGGTCATTTACATCTTGCCCTAAGACAATAACAAGAACCTCAACATAAAATTTAAATTCACTCTCTCAACATTGAATTCATATTGTTTCTTTAGCTCATAGTTCAAATTAGCTCATAGTTGCTCATTCCACAAAGAAATCACAAAAGGGCAAAATTCATTATCTCAGACAGTTTTAAAATCATGGTCATGTTCATTAATAATGCTGTATATCTTTCTTCCCAATGGAGTTGATTGATTAATTTCTGGAACATCAGCTGCAGTGGTCCTGTTAATGTAGTGAATATTTTTTTATATTAGTAGGTGGTGGTGATCCTCCCTTGCGTGTTCATGAGATCCGATGCAGACCTAGGGTTTGAACTGTAAAACAATACATGCTCAGCACCCTTTCAAAAACCAAAATGTTGGCATGGCTCAGGTCCATGTCAAAACCATCATCTCTTGTAACATATTCTGCTAATTAGATTAATGGAGGTGAACACTTTGCTGTATTGTTTTTGCAAATATGCATGGTTTCTAGAATTAAATTGAAGCACTTTGAAACGATTTAGCAAATGGGAGCAATCAATTTTACTGTGTAGAAGTTTGTAAAAAAAATTACATCAACATATTCTCCATAAGATTGTAGCGTAGGTGTCCCTAATTTCGAAGAAATCATACTATATTCATGCATCAAAAAAGGTTCTTGCACACACAAAACAGAAGCAGGAAGTCAGAAGAACTTTTGCTGCATGGATTCAAGTATAGAAATTTCTTTCAAAAAGCATGGTAGCAAGCAAGCAATTGATGAGTACATGAGAGTGTGTCTCACTAGCATGAGATAGGGTTTACAAAATCTGAAAAGAGTTCAGGTTTTGATATGTTGTTCTAATAAATCCAAGTATCTGATTGGCTTTATTGTGTACAAAAATCATATGGTCCCCAAAAGATATTTCAAAAACAAATGTAACATCAAGATATCTAATAGTAGTAACTCTTTCCAGACGTAAGATGTTGATTACACTAATCCCCTTGATTAGTGACCTTGCTCTAGAAAAAAATAACAGTTTTACATTTAATAAGGTTTTAAATTAGACCGTTATGCACACACCATTTATCAAATTATTTAACGACTCTTGTAGCCTTATCTTATCTTGAGATGACTTAATAACTCGAAACATCTTGATATCATCAGCAAAAAGCAGGTGTTCCTTGGTACTCAGCCCTTGACTAACATCATTAATAAAAATATTACATAGCAGTGGGAACTCTGAAGAACTCCTGAATGTACAACAATCGGCTAAGATGTAACATTTGCTATAGTAACTATCTGCAGTTGGTTAATCAACTATTTTTCAAACCAATACAAAAAGGGCCCACAAACCCCAAAGCTCTGAAGTTTTGCATGAGTATGAAGTGATCCATGGAGTTAATGGCTTTACTGAGAACATGTAGTTACTGTTAACCTGGAAACCGTTGTCCATTACATTGAGAATAAATTTAGTATAATACACAATATTAGCTTCAATATTTCATCCTCTTATAAAATCAAAGTAACTGAAAGAATGGGATAGATAAGATTGGTCAACTTATTGACAATTCATTGACAATATATATGTGAACGGCTTGGAGATAACATTCTGTATGGTAATTGGTCTGTAGTTGTAAAGTCTGTAGTCTGTCACCGGATTTGAAAATGAATAAGGACTTCCATTTTGATGGAAAAAGAACATCAAGTAAGGACTTGGGGGTAACTGATTGAACATTGTTCACAATAGAATTTTGAAATTCATTGATTGTGTGCTGTAGTTTAGACAAATCTGCTAAAACTTGAGGTTAACATCCAAAACCACCCTGGCAATTGTTGCTTAAGAATTTTAATGTTCTCTTTTTCAATTCCTAACTTTTAACCTCAGAAGCTGTCAACTCCGTGCAGCTGTAATAGTAATACATTAGAAATTAATTTTATTTGCAAGACCTGTCAATGCTACATTCAATGATATTTCTGAATATCAATACAAATATTATACTTTCTGTGTATACTTAAATAAGTGTTATTATGCAATATTGAAGAAGTTGATTCAGCCCTAGTGCATTACTTTATTATTTTGTTCCTTTAAAGTATTTACAAATATTGAGAAGTTAAATTTGTATCTCTTTGTTACACTACTAAGAATTAGCTTCAAAATACCAGCATTGCTCAAGCATTTATTTGTCACAATCATGTAATTGATGGCTGATGTACATGTTATTGCCTGATTTTTTTGCATTAAGATGTTTCACTCTAACACTAATAACCACGGTTTCTTCTTGTACAGTTTTGAATTCTCTAAATCCAGTAAGGACAACTTTTTTTGATGTATGTGTATGATTGCCCAAGCTTTCTTTTTTGCATAGCTGGCTCTGACTGCATCATCACCAGTACACAGGGGATATTTGACTGATGTTGACTGCCGGTGGAATGTTATATCCTGTTCTGTGGATTGTCGGACTACTGAAGAACGTGGAGAAGTTCCATTGCAACATTGCCGGTTTCACATTCCCAAGTCTCGTTATGACTCAATTGATTCGTATTTGTCACCTAGTGGAGAAAAGTAAGAATACTTTTTATTTTTCTAAAATTAAAAATCCTTTTTTATTTAATTTCAGCAGTGGTGGATAATTTGAATGTAGAAGAAATCCTGAAGAGAAATGTTTCTGCTGTGTCAAATCTTAATAGGTATTTCTCCCTTTTAAGTAGAGGCGTCACAACATTAAGTGGAATACCAATTAGTTGTGTTAGTAAATTTATAAACAAAATTTTGTACTTATTCACCTGTCTATTATATTTTATGAATGGGTTTTTCAGGTTTAATGATGTACCTCTAGTATATGATAATGAGGTATATCAAAGGTTGCGAGAAGCAGATATAGATCATTTACTAGCCCAACACATTGCCCACCTATTTATTCGTGATTCTGTGTCCTTATTCAGCGAGAAGGTCCATCAAAATGATGAGGAGGATACTGACCATTTTGAGGTAAATTATGCATTGTAAATTATACTCTTAATGTTGCCCTTCTCCTCCTACAAATCCAAAGGTATTAGTATATGGCATTTCTTTTCCTTCAGAACATTCAGTCTACAAACTGGCAGACAATGCGTTTCAAGCCTCCGCCTCCCAATTCTTTAATTGGATGGCGCGTTGAGTTTCGTCCATGTGAAGTGCAAATTACAGACTTTGAAAATGCTGCTCTGGTGTGTTTCGTGGTGCTACTTACACGAGTAATTTTGTCCTATCAACTCAACTTTATTATTCCTATTAGCAAGGTAAGCAACAGAATAAAATCGTTTCACTGCTTGTCACTCTAACTTTTGTCTTTCCCTTTTCTGATGTGAACTGCAACAAATGAGGTTAGGACATATAGTCTCCAGGCAGTTTATCAGTTAAGTGTTTCAGGTGGATGAAAATATGCAAAAGGCACAGAAACGTGATGCAGTACGTCAGGAAACTTTTTGGTTTCGAAAAGACTTAACAACATCTGTATCCCCACCTGTGGCTACATCACGGTGTCAGTTAAATGATGGTGATGTCTATGCACCCATGACCATTGATCAAATTATTAATGGGAAGGTAGGTTTAACCATGCATTCCCTTCACAATCTTGTTTGTTGAAAGAAAAATGTGAAAATTAGTAGTTTACGAAAAGAAAAGGATTTGCAACATGTTAAGTGGGGAAGATTAATTTATTATGAAATACTAATTATTTTGTGATAATGATTATTCCTTAAATGTTCAGTAAAATAATATAAACTTATATCCTCAATAGTGTTCTTAAAATTAGCTCTTTGAAATGCTACATTGTATGTTTCTTTAAACCTTTTCATAGGACGGTGAATTTCCTGGACTTGTTCCTCTCATTAATAGTTACCTGAGTAGTATGGATGTAGATGCAGATACACACTGTACCATTCAACAGTACTTGAAGCTTATCCAAAAGAGAGCATCTGGAGATCTCTTGACAACTGCCTCATGGATACGTCAGTTTATTCACAACCATCCTGAGTACAAGTAAGTGAAGGTCTCATTGTTGAAATATATAATTTAGGATATGATTGTATAGAATATCAAACTTTGTGGATATGATTAAAATAATAATAATAATAATAATAACAATAATAATAAATTAATAAAACCTGTAGTAAATGGCTCCATTGAAGTTTCCGAAACTTGATTAGCTGTTTGTTCAGTCATTAAATTGTCCACTTCTAAAATAATCATAACAAATCACATCAAGTGCATTCTGAATTCCCCTCTTGAGGATTGGTGGAGAAATCCTTTCATTTTAATCACTGTTTTCTATTTTGTGTATGTGAATATTAAGACTTTGTGTTTTCTGCAGATTTGATTCTGTTGTATCTGACCACATTAATTATGATCTACTGAAAGCTGTGCAACGCATCCAGTCTGGGGAGCAACCATGTCCAGAGCTCCTGGGCTGCTGTATCCAGTCCAAAACTCAAGAGAAAGTGCCTGCTGCTCTTGAGAAAGCTGAAAGTTGCAATGGAGAGTTGTGACTGATGATGCCTGCATAGGTCTCCAAGAGGAGTACAAATTGGCTCCAAACACTTTTTGTGATGATTGTTCTTGTGGTTGAACATTTTATAAATGTGCCTATGTTTTTAGTTTCTTGCACTCTGCTAATATATGCTAGCAAAAAGACTTGTTGGTTTCTCTGGGCACTGTTCTCAATATTTTTCCATATGTAGAACTGTTGGGTAGATTGATGATGTTGTAGCCTTAGAGAACAAACATTTCTCAAATGATGTAACCTTTATTACTAACTGATTCAGAATTTGTCAGTGGATACACAAGACTATTTGAAATGAAATGTTATAATGTTATTAATCTTAAAAAATGTATATCTTTAATTCAACATGAAATGTTGCATATTTGTGTGTTTTATTCAGTTCCCTCTCATTTATTATTTTTTTTATTTGTATTTAATTTGTGCTGCTACAGCGAGCAATATCACTGATAATGCCTGAATCTCAGGGAACAATGTATGCACACCACCATTGTATTTGTGGCTGCCATCATTTTCTAAGTTTGTTGTTGAAATATAATTATTGAATTTGTCAGAAGCAGCAGCATAACTTGAAAAAAATTTCCATGGGCATCTTGTCAATAAAAAAATGAACAAAGCTGTACCCAAAATTTTGCAGATATTACACTTGCTTTTCCTCCAATTTTGTGTTCCAGACTACATCTATAACAAACTTCACTGCATTACTCTGCTGTTTGTTACCAAACTTTAAACAGTTCTTGGACAGAAACCAGAAGGCCGAGTGACACATAAATGTTAATATCTGTTTTGGCTATCAGGCGTAGGACTACCTGATCATTTGGCCTTGTTTCTTAAATTTAAATCTAATAACATCAAAAACATTGTCAAATTAACCCTTTTTTAAAATACAGGAGAAAGAAAATCAGTTTTGAGAAAATTTGTAAACGGGACCATACACCTACTGTTCATATAGTAGATAAAATACAATTTTTGAAGTAATCAAACTTCCAGTTAGCAAAAACAAAAAAGGCAGATGAAATTTGTAAAGACATTTCATAGCTTACCTGTTTCTGGTGAGAGCATATCATCACTAACTGACCCATAGATGAATGTACTAAGGTAAAGATAACCTTAAAAGTTTTGAAATAACCTACCAACAAAATATCTTTTGTGGTGAATTTATGATCTTGTAATGCTTGATTGTTATTTTTAATATATTAATGACTTAAACATTTCAATAAAAATTAACATAACATAGCAGTACCATACTTTTTCATTGTAGTTCAAAGGAAATTTTCAACCTTTCTATGGGAAAAAATTGATTCATCTCTTTCCTTGATTTTGTGGAGCAACAGTCTGTTTGTACAAATACATCATAAAAAAGATCTGAAGATGCTAAATACGTTTATTTTCCTCTAGGAAAATGGTGTGAGGCCTATACAACTGGGCATGCAATTCATTATTCCAAACCAAGTTTTTCTACTTCACAAGTTACAAGTTATTCTAAGCCAAGTTTTCCTACTTCACATGCCTAAGTCTTAATAAATATTTCATCTTTTGTTTAGAGAGGTAGCTACTTATTGAGTAACAATTTGATATCCTTTTCGGCTTTAGATATCTGTTTATATTGTTTTTCCTTTCAATAGTCAACAATTGTGCTCTTAATAACAATAAAATAATGCACAATTAACATGAGAAAAATGAGGTACCGTCCAAGAGGATAACTTGTGATGTTTTGCTGACTTTTTTTTTTTAACATTGGCTGTACCAGTTGTGTTGAGTTGGAAGAAGCTTCGAACCGTTCATGACAGTTTGAAGAAGATATATAATCATCTATTGGAAGTTTTATGTGCAGGCAAGTGTTATTCAGTAACAAAAATAGTTAATGTAAACTTTAACCTGAAAAACAACCATTGTAAAACTTTCTTTGTACAGCTCTTAATAAGTTTTTTTCTATTTTGTGTGTAATTGCATTCCACAATCCAAACTAATGTCCATCATCTCCAGTATCATGTTTTATTAATGCTGCCCTCCTAATATTTTATGGATGAAAAGTGCCTACTAGTGACCAGATGTGTGTAAATTGGAACCCTGTCTCAAGTTACCGAATATTGCTCTTTTATAAGAATGAAAGAATAAAAATATTAAATCCAGTTTCAGATTAATGAATATGAATGCAAAGGAAAGGAAAAAAAAGTATCAAGAATTAGACCAAGAGTAGACAGACAAAGCTTTGAATGGAGTGTGTTGCCCCAGGAAAAAGTGTGACCCTAGTTGAGCTAAATAGAGTTAAAAGAACAAGTAGTCCAGAAATATAAGAAACTAGCATGCCCTTCCAAGAAACAGAAGAACCTAGTGATGAACAGTAAGATGCCTATTTAGTCCAAGACATTAATTCTTATTTATGTTTTGTCTTTATACGAGATATAATTAAATATATTTGTAGTATTTTTTAATGATTGATTTAATTTGCAAATATATCTTTTTTTAAATTTACTTTGTCCTCAAAATAAGTCATTTACAAGTAACTTTTATAATTACATTTGCTATTTAATTGTGAACATCAGTTACACTTATTTAACAATATCTACAGAATATAGAAGTACATCCCAAATTAGCCTGCCTAATCAAATGTATTTATCCCAAGTTAACCAACACTGGAGGGTAACTTGGAACCCAAAGTTTTAATTTTATTATACCCAAGATATTTCACATTAAAAAAAAAAAATTAAGCAAACATTCCCAAAGTACTGACTAAAACCAAAGTTTTGCAATTAAAAAAGTCTCTTCCTCCAACTCATAGGGTTAAACTACAAACTTTAAGTGTCCCAAGTAATCCTCTTTGACAGTACATTTTTTAGAACAGAAAATGTAATAGTTACAAGGGTACATGATACACGGTTGAGTCAACAATAGGTGATACTTGATTAAATAATCATTCTCATTTTTAGAGCCTTGGCTTAGATTATTCACCTTCCTTCTAAATACCATCGTAAAATAAATTTTTGATGACTAGGGGGCGGATTTTAATTAAATGTCATTTTTCTTTTCACTTTAGAGAAATGCTGTTTAGTTTAAAAAAAAGTGATTTGTCTGTTGTGACAAAAAGAAATGACCCATTTTTATATGCCAGTTTTTTTGCATTTTTCGGTAAATTCTACTAAAAAGTAATTTTTTTTTAACCTTTCCCGTCATTTTTAATTGGCAGTTTTAACTGGTTTCATCAATTTTAATATCATTTTAATGGTAGTTGCTTGTAATTTAATTTAGAGATGCAACATTCTTCACAGAAACCCTGAGTAGCCTATTTATTTTCTACTCTCAGGTTGTAATCACAGCAGTTTGCGAGTATGCAATCTAAGGTTCCTGTGATGCCTATCAGCGCAATTGTTGGATCAGATTTCCGAATAACTAAAGATAAGGGATTTCTTAGTAGAGAACAGTCCAAACTAAAAGTTTAAAAGCTAAGTTTATGTGAACGTGTAGAAGCCTTTAATACATCAGTAATGCATCCAATGGCTTGAATTGATTTACGAACTGTTTTTTAATCACATTTTTTTATGTAATTTTTCTTTGCCTTTATGGTATATAACATTTTAAAAGCATTTTATTGATTCATTTTTGGCGATGTTGTAGGTCATCAAAATCCGCTCCCTATTGATGATCTAAGGAAATATAACACCATAAAAACACAGTATGAAAAAACTATTTACACAACATGAACTTTATTCAAAGAATATCAATAAAGAAAAATGAAAAATGAATTTATACAAACAAATTTACATATAATTTACAGGGAAACAAAGAAGGTGCTGTATTACTTTTATAAAGGGGAGGGCCTGTCAGGGAAGCCACTTTTCTTTGAAATCACATAGTTAACAAACTTGTATTATTTACTCACACTAATATAAACATATATGTTCATGGAAAACGAAAAAATGTCCATTATTTTTTCTGAAGGGATATACAATCTTTGGCTTACAATGTGACTGACAATTCTGTATACCTTTACATGTTCTCATACAGGTATGTATATAAATACAATATGTATAAGATTGACATGAATATGAACCACTAGGTAGTCACTCCCTTATTCCTCCCCATGTGATCACAATCAAAGTGATTTTTAAATTAAACAATATATTCAAGCAAATGTACACCACTTATTCATTTCAATATGAAGTGGACAATACAAGACAAATGTATACAAAGCAATATACAGAACTTCTTTACACAAACTTATGTTATAATAATGTATACATATTTATAGAAATATAAATACATCTTGTTAAAAATCTGTCTGGTATTGTCCAAATTCTCAAAAACTCATGTCAATACAAGATGCGATGAATGCCTAAAATTTGCCTTGAAATATAACCAACCATTGTGTGTTGCTTACAAACATTACTTGTGTCCAACTTTCAACTCAAAGTGATACAAGAGCAAAATTTCAAGGCTGGTCCTTTGCTACTTCAATAATTAATGAAAATGTTAACACCATTGTTCTGCAGTACCTAATAATAGTAATAATAATAATAATTATATAAAAAAATTCTATACAGAACTGGTATGGCGTATATCGTACAATGACTCTTCCAGATTCTGAAGACATCACTGGAGTCATAATTTCCTAACTGTAAAATGAGGGCCGTTATGAATAAATAAAAATGAATTATGTTACAAATTAAGCAGTTATATCAAATAACACAGATTTTATTTCGTAAGGATAAGTTATCAATATAATGTTAAAATGCTCTGTATCTCACTCAGATGAAAAATAAGGCCCCATATTGTAATTAACATCCTGAATGAATTCTTGGTATTCACAATTGTTTGTTCATTCCACAATGAGGTAAGGTAGCAGACAATATACAACAGGATGTGTAAATGTGGGACAGTTTTACTGAAGACTTAATCATATATAGAAAATTAATTCATGTCTCAAATAGAAGGAAACAAAAGCAATATAGCCAATTACTAACTTAATTCCTCAGAGCCAGCTGAACATGTATTTCACAACACTTTACTTTCTGATAAAAGAAATTAAGAAAGCTTTACTGCTGTCTGTAAGTTGCATACTCACCTTGCATACATTCGCTTCCATTTTCAGACTCAGAAACAATCATCATTGGAAATTGCATTTGTTACTGAAACATACTTTCAGACACAAGCAAAATTTCCAACAAAATGCAAGGTAACTAGAACTTCCCACATCATTTAATGGGAAGGTGAACTATACAATATAATAATTACTTTCTCTTTAAAAAGGCATATAAATGTTCAGTAGCAAGGAAAAACATTGAAGAGATAAAATCACTATTATATACATATGTGAGTATAAATCCTGAACAGGCACAAATTGTTTAATGCTTTAGTTGTTCCACTTCTTTACGAAAGAAAAGGGTTCACCTCAATCTGGAATTACTGTAAAATTTGCTTGTGCAGATAACTCTGTATCACTTTGTCAACTGCATTCAACACTTACCATGCGTACACACCTATCTCACATGAGGCTGTTACGTCAAAGGAAGCATGAAAGATGAACTTTTATACCTATCATATATTCTGCTGACTCGGCAAATGTCACAGTGGTATTCCATATCATCACCTGACATCGCTAAACTGACAATTTGTTCCCACATAAGTAACGCAAAAAGGGCAGGATGAATACTGTAAAGATTTTCTGTTCTATACAAATGCAACCACCTTGCTTTACTTTCTTGCAACAAATCACTTGTCATAGAAGAAACACTGCCAGCACAGTCAACAACAATTAAACACAAAGTAACAAAATTTTGCACTAATGAAAAGGAATATCAGAACTAATTGTTAAAAAAATCGAACTTCTCACTTTTAGGCTTTTACATGTTCATTTATTCTAACTAGAGAATCTTGTAAAATTTCTGCTCAGCAAAATTACATGATTTTTTAGTAGCTATCATGTTTCATAAAAGCTGTGATCCACATACACTTACAAAATGCCCAGTACAAAGAAACGTATTTTCTTCACTCTTGAGCTGCTGTACGTACCCTGGGCTTCTTGCTAGTTCTCTCAAGCTCTCATTCTTGCTGTGTAGGTAATCTTCTGCATGATCAGTCTGTAGAAAGTATCATCAAAGAGAAAAATCTCTGTTCACATAAATATGGTACATATAAATATTTAAAGATAATAATAGTAATCAATACTTCTTTCAGCATAGGCAACACATGTTCTTGTTAACAATTAACACTAATCACAGCCTGATCATAACTGTCCTTGAGAACTATATGAGCAGCCTATACAATGCAAATCTTTCCATCATTACATGTTCTGATACCTTCATGAACTGCAACATTTCAATGCAACACAAATGCATAGAATGTGATTTTTGGCAATTAGAGTGGAATTGCTCTGCTTCTCAACATGATAAATCTAAGCCAGCCAATTATGCTTGAACATGAATGCCCAATATAAATAAATATAATGAAACATTGATTCTCGATTATAACTGTATGGAATGATTGCTTTCCTTTTTAAAAGAAAAATACTAGCACCCATATACTTGGCTTTAACCACAATAACAAGCAATTTTGGAAATCAATGTTCTAGATGAAAACAAAATTGACATTCTAACAAGATTAAATCTTTTAGAACAGCATTTATATAATGGCTGACAGTGATTTTTTTATAAAGTTCAATACTTTTATAATTACTTTTTTTATCATAGAAGCTATGCAGGACTTATTTTTACAGGTTATTGAATTGATGTTCCAATTATTTTACTGAGTTATATTATCTCAGCTCTTGAATGTATGTTCACCATTCAAGAAAAAAAGACTTTGGATTACGCAAATAATGACGATGATTGGTTATCCACAGGTTGTTGTTGTTGTTGTTGTTGTTGCTCCTGGGGTGATGGTGGTGTTGCAGGAGACTGTTGAGGGGTAAGCTGAACAGATGTTTCTGACAATGGAGGTGATTGTTGTTGTTGTTGTTGTTGTTGTTGTTGCTGCTGCTGCTGTGGCTGTTGCATCTGTTGTTGTTGTTGTTGTTGCAGGTGCAACTGTTGTTGTTGCAGTTGTTGTTGCTGGTGCAACTGTTGTTGCTGGTGCAATTGTTGTTGCTGGTGCAACTGTTGTTGCTGGTGCAACTGTTGTTGCTGGTGCAACTGTTGTTGCTGGTGCAACTGTTGTTGCTGGTGCAACTGTTGCTGTTGCAATTGTTGTTGCAGTTGAGATTGTGATGGTTGTTGCTGTTGTAATTGTTTCTGTTGTTGCTGTTGTATTTGTTGCTGCTGTTGCTGCTGCAATTGCAGAAGCAACAGATACTGCTGTTGTTGTTGCTGCTGCTTCTGTGACAACAACTGTGATGGCGACAGCTGTGGAGATTGCGACAACAAAGGTGATTGTTGTTGTGGTGAAGGCTGCTGCATTGGAGACTGTTGCAATTGTGGCTGAGGTTGTTGATGCAGCATTTGCTGTTCACTCAGCAGAAAAGACTGAGAACTTTCACAATTATCCAGAGGTAAAATATCCGGCTCTTCATTGGCACTTGGCTGTGTCTGCTGACCATTTGGACTGCTCATTGTTACTCTACAAAAAAAAAGTAAAATTCAATTACTCTACAACTATTATCAATACATCATTTAAGAAAATAAAAATGCATATTAGTGGCTAATTAAAATTATTCAAATTTACAGAAATAAAAAAAGGAATAATTAAAAACTGAAATTAAGTATACTACTTTGAAATTTCCAATTTGTTATAGATACATTCTTATCAGAAAATCATGATTCATAAGATAACCATAAAAAAATCCTATATTTTATGTTTATGAACAGTGTAATGCAAAATAATACTTAAGAAATACTAAGTATGTAATTAAGTTTCTTAAGGTAAATATTGAATTTTCACTTAAAAATTAGCTTTTAAAATTATTTAGGGTGACTGATTGAGACCAATGAATAATTAAACAATGTATTTTTAAAGTTTATTTGAATGAAAGGGAAAAATAATATACGTATGTTGAGCTAGCTACCTTGTGCTAATAGGTCTTTTGTTGAGAATACGAGGCGATGCCATACATCCTGTTCCTGGATAAGCAGCTGAGTAGGTATGGGACTTCTGCTGCATGGAAGGAGGTGCCACCTGTTGAGTCTGTTCCTCTGGCTGAGGGCTTTCTCCTTCTTCTGACATTTCCTCAACTTCTGGTTCCTGAAATCAACAATGTCTTATGATACATGATACAATGCCTATGCAAAAGCCACATTAGATAAAATAGAAGAATACTTGTATCAGAACACATACATCATAGCTTGAACACCAAAGGTTTTTTTAAATTACATAAACATTTAAAAAAGTAATGTTTAAAGCAGTATTATAGTCCTTTCAGACAGTAAAATCATTATACACCAAAATTACATTTTATCAATGAGACTTTAATTATAAAGGGGACCCACTTGTTTTGTACATGTGACACAATCCTACTCAACTGAAGTGATGACCACAACCAACGGATTAATTGATGAATCCGGGCACATTAACTCCTAATAATAAATAAGTTTACGCGGTAGTAGTGCATGTTTATCATGGGAAGTGGCAGTAATCTTTCCATGCTGAATGGTGAGATCTGGTTCCCCTACCCTTTCACTTACGGGTATTTCCCCAACCAGGTGTCTCCCACCAGCAGGGCAGCACCCCAGCTGGGACAAGTTCCAACCTTCCCCCATGTGTGGTAGTTTAGTGCATATAAGTTTTAAATGTAAGTAAGGATAGGACAAGAGAGAGTAAGAAAAGATCGCATGTTGTCCATGGCCTGTTTGTAAGGGTACTGCCCCAGCATTTGCCTTGTGTTGTTTGGAGAAACCACGGAAAACTATCGATCAGAGCAGCCGGTCACTAGAATTCTCTTTCAGACAGTGGATGAATTCAACCTAACTATGAAGATAGTGTCGAAAATCCTGCCACTGTTAGGACTCGAACCCTAGGACCTCCTAGTTAGAGGCACTGCAGTGACAACAATTGATGCCCTGAGCCACCTAAGTTGGGACAACCCATGGATAAAACTTGAACCAAAAAATACAATGGCTCCTATTTATGATTATGGAAGCCTGTATCATGTACACCTGGGCACACAAACTTACACTGAGTAAAGTTTTGTTTTACAGTGTGGTACAAAGTGAAAGTTGAGTACACGACACACTCACCTGAGTAAAACTAGACTTGTGAGGGTGCACAAAAGTACTCATCTTCTCAAATTCCTAATTACTGCATTTATTTTGTTCTTGACAAAATTATGTTAACTATTATCACAAAAATGCAAAATGTTTTTAAAAAAGTATACAATTGATGTGTACCTCATATCTTAGGGAATTATATGTATACGTAAAAAATTTTGCACAACATTCCTTTAAAATGTATTTTATTATGTAAACCTAAAATAGCAGTTTTATATCATTTCTTGGTTATATTGCACTCTTTTCATTTAATTTTAGGCTGCATAATTTTTTTTATTTTATTTTTTATTATCACTGTTGGGACTTGAACTAAAGCAGTTTAATGCAATACCCTCATTTTTTGAGGTTTGGATGATTTTAAGCAACAATTTTCTTGAAGGTTTCATTATTTTCAAGGTTTCCAAGATTGTTGGCCACTCTGTTAACATATCTCAAAAAATGCATTTGGAATGCCTGTATTCTACTTAAGCTGTACTTTGTGGGCACCCAAATCTCAGAACTCACTCTCTGAGAGACAGTGGGGACAGCCATTACTTCATATAATTTTGATTGAGTTTCTCTCCAACACTTTCTTTCTATTTTTCTAATTGGCCCAAAGAGAATTTGAAATTTATTCCCTTTTCTTTGCATATCAGCATCACTGTTACATGATTTTATTAATAACCGTTTTTTATCTAAGAGGACTTTTTTTAAAGACTACCACTTTCATTGTAATTATATTTTCATTTTATATACACCTGGTATTTGATTTAGTTTGCGCAAAGCTTTCTGCAGATGCTCTGCTGGATGAGAACTTGATCATCTACTTGAGACGAGTGTTTAAATTCTTTCTAAGTACAACATAAATTACTGGACCTACTCCCAGGTATCAAGCAATAATTAAGGCATCAATATAAATATTAAAAAGACTAGGGAGGGGCAGCATCCTTGCCTAACACCATTGTTAGTACCAATTTCTTCTAAAATTTGTTGTCCTGAAAATATATTATATATTTTTGTATTTTTAAACACACTTCTTATGTAGTTTATAACAATCTTTCATTATTTCCTATGTCACTATGTCCTACAGGAAGGACTGTCAGACCATGTTCAAAAGCTTCTTTGTAATCAACCAAATGTGAAAAACACAAATAAAGCATTTTTCAGTAACACATTTCCCAGCTTATAACTTTCAGATTTGATCTTGAAAATCATGCTGAGAAAACATGCACACATGCATCCACCCATGCAAGTATTTTATACATTATATACAAATAAACAGTAAAACTCCATTTATACGTTTTGCACTTATACGTTTTTCAAGTTTATATGTTGTTTTCTGTACATCCCAGATAAATTCCTATACTACATTATTTCAGACATGGATTTTACGTTTGTACATTTTTCACCCTTATATGTTCATAATGAAAGTCCCTTCAAGACTGAATAATGAACATATGAAACTGACATAGGTGACAAAACTACAGTATGAAAAAATTGGGGCGCTAGTATCATCTGGCTTCGCATAATGTTCACCACCAACATAGCACGATAAAAAATCAGCGCATTTAAACAAAATATGGAAACAGAGAGAGAGGGAGGGGGAGAGAGAGAGAGGGAGAGAGAGAGAGAGGAAGAGAGAGAGAGAGAGGGGGAGAGAGAGAGAGGGGGAGAGAGAGAGAGGGGGAGAGAGAGGGGGAGAGAGAGAGGGGGAGAGAGAGAGAGGGGGAGAGAGAGAGGGGGAGAGAGAGAGGGGGAGAGAGAGAGGGGGAGAGAGAGAGAGAGCGCGAGAGAGAGAGAGAGAGGGGGAGAGAGAGAGGGGGAGAGAGAGAGGGATATATATATATATATATATATATATATATATATATATATATATATATATATATATATATATATGAAAGCAGTTTAATGACATTTAGGTCTGTTCACACAAGAGTTGACATGCGTCGCCTAGAACTGATGATATCAGTTGCGGTTACATGCATTGTTTCCTGTGCCTTAACACACGTCGTAGATTAACACAATACCTTATGCGAAACACCATATAAGGGCTACTGGCGAAGTGCGTTGTTGCCAAAATTGTTTTATCTTGACTTACGTTGTAGCTTGAGATGTGGGCACGCCGCATGTCAAAAAGAATGCTTATGTGCTGTTTCACATAAAATAGTGTTAACCTACAAAGCATGTTAAGCAACTCATGTGCACAGGTATTGACGCATGTCAACGTAGTTGATGTCATCAGCGTTAGGTGATGAACGCTAACGCAATGCTTGTGTGGCAGGCCTAAAGAACTGGCTGGAAAAAGTGTGAATATCAGAGCTATCTTTTCCACTTCTTTACATTTGATTTAAGGTGTAGAAAATATGATCAAGATGAGACCTTAAGCTTTTCTGATCTTCACACAAGAGTTCAAGATAAAAAAGAGAGTGAATAACTGTCAGAAGAGAGGATATGATAATCGTAAAGAAATATAAAGCGATTCTTTGTGCATAAGAAAACATCTACCATGATGCGCTGCAGTAATTAGTGCCTTCTCATATTGTTTCCCTTCGCAAACCTGATAAAACTATCAATGGATGCAGAGTTGAATTGTGTAAGAAGGAATTGCTGGAGCGTTATCCCTGTGTGTTCAAAGATGTGATTGATATTTAAATAAATCCAGAATCCAATAAGTAAAGAAATCTATTTTTTTCTAACTGGCCCTACATCTACAATATTGAACTAGAGTAGTCTTCAATCATGCAAAGGATTCCATCGATATTTAGGCCTTCAAATCATTTAATGTACACTATTATTTGACTTTGACAAATTAGAAGATATTACAAAATTTTGATTTCAAATGTGGAAAATCACAGGATTATTATGAATATATTATAATGCAGTACATACTATGATATAGCTTTTGTGGATAGCTCAGCTAGCAGCATATGGGATTGTCACCTATAGTCGAGGTTTAGAGCTCAGCTTGGGTAAATACTTTTGCTTGTTTTTTTTTTCTCTTTAAACATTTTGTAAGAATGAAGCACAATGCACAATGTTTTCAATGGAAGAAAGCAATTTTTAACTTTCGAAAACTCAAAAAAATGAATGTATTTTTTCAATTCTTGCACTGTGTTTGGTTAAGAGTTTTTGAAGTTATGGCTGATGTGTTATGTTAGTAGGATATTATAATACATAACTGTTACTAATAATGACAAGTAAATGTTGTAGCACCACTAGTTTATATTAAACAAACAAATTCTTGTAACAAATCTTCATTTAAATATTCCGAGTTAATTAAATACTGAAATGATTAAATTACGCACATCTGAAGAGTGAGTGAGTGACCTTTGTCGTCTTCTATTGCAGGAGGTTGAGTGGCTTATACAAGTGTTCCTGGTAATTTTAATATACAATACTTACTTGCATTCTGTGAATATTTGTTCTCACATACCTCTTCAGGGCACAGCTCACAAGCCCTTTCTAAAGTTTTGCGGGCACTATTAGTTCGTTCCAGGTAGTACCCACTAGTTGATTCATTAGACTGAGCTGGAGGTGACCAGTTGTTGTAACTATACTGAGTATTGGAAGCATAAGGCCGCTGCAAGAAAGAAAAATTAGTCCAGAACATTAAAGAAGTGAATGGAAGAAGAAAAAAGCAAGATATCTTACCCTCTCTAATTCATCTTGAAGCCATTCTACAGCAAGAGTCCATTTGTGCTTTAGTTCACTGTTGGTATATAGCATTTGATGAGCAGCATGGCATTTTGAGAACAAACTAACCATGCACTTTATGCACTGGTAGGCCCTCTTTTGGTAATGATTTTTGCTACGTTGAATGGTGTCAAGTAAACCTTCTCGCTCTTCATGCACACCTACACAAATATGCTTCATGAAATCCTCTTAAATAGGCTAAAGTTGCCTAGAATCCTCTCTATCCTTATACTAAGAACACTAACTTTCATCTAAAAATGATTTATTATAAAACTCAAAATATTGTATCTGAAAACTTAACTATAATGTTTTTGTTATGCTGTATCTTGCATTGTTTATGAGCACACTTACATAACCAAAGGGATCAGTTCTAGATAGTAATGCAACCTCAAACTGTGAAATAAGATCACGATTTCAATCTGGTGTCCCTCACAAAGTAAGTTATAATGTTTTTGTAGTGCAGAATCACAATACATGCACAAAATGTGTAATCAATATGGTGTTTGGTTTGTGTACCAGGATTATCTTAATTTTGATGATGATACATACAACTAGCTAGAGCTGAGCCACTTGATTAATATTCAAACTATTGTAGGAAGTGTTTTACAGGAGAATTTATTCACAAAAAAATTTAAATGAAATATATTTACACAAATTACAAAAGTGAATTTTGTTTATAAGAACTTGAAAAAATCAAAGAGAAAGATTTGTAATTTTCTGACAAGAGTCAAAGAATAATACAACATACACTCTCATGAATTCAACTTTCCACAAAAGCTTTTTCAATCTCAAGATGTGTTTGTGTCTAGGGACACTACACTCTTTAGAAAACCATTCTTCCTAAAAACTGCTTCTACCTCATATTTCTATCAAAAGTAGTCATGAATACATTGGGTGATTTGAATAAAAATGAGCCATTACTTCTTTCTCAAGTTTTCAAAGCAAGTGCTTCAAACCGCATAAATAAAGTACATGAGTAATTGCTCTTATTTTGAGCAATTTCTCCATTGGTGAGTAAATGCTCGGCTGCAGAGCAATTGCTTACTTAAAATCAAGAATTTGCTTTTAGTCAAATTCTCAGAGCAACCTCTGTACGCAACTCAAATCGTATTAAATAGATAGAAGAGGTGTTATATAAGACTGCTGTGAGCTGGTTGTGAGGTTTTAGGTAGTGAGTGAATAAATGATGGAAGATCTCCTATGATTTTAAAATAAAATTATTTCTGCCTGTTCGACAAGAATGTCTTTCAGGGGTTTTACCATTACAAATTGACATCACTGATGACTTGGATCTCACAGGGAACCTGAAGTAGGGATTATTGACAATATTATGTCAAAGATATAAATTCTATTAGACTAAACAATATTGTAATTAGAAATTTGAAATGAGTGATGGGGGGACATAATAAATATTACGTGGTTTAGGGGGAATATAATGTATTTTTCAGAAATCTTGAAAGTATTCCTTGAGGAAATTGGTATGGTTGACCTAAATTAAAAGTGTGTTGTAAATCGTCTAAGGGGTTAAAGAATTTCTGGCTGTAATAATTTATTAGAGTGAATAATATAGCACTTAACCTAATATGGTCGACACCATCAGGACAAGCACGTGTCTCACGGTAACAGAGACAAAGGGGACCAAAATTGACCAATCACATCAGATCAGTTAGTGAGCAATTACTCAGAGATAGAAGTAAGTGCTCCAAGTTTTAGAAAACATTTTATTCATACGAAAAGAAGCAACTGCTCTGGAGTACTTACTCATTTTTATTCACATCACACATTAAGCATACAAACATATGTGAGTCATAAAACAATTCTTCCATTTCATGAAAATAAAAGGTTTGCAAGTTCATATATTAGTAGCACTAAAATTAAAAGGAATCGTGTACCAAACACAACTTTATCTAGCATTTTTATTTTCAGCGATGCGTAGAATTATTGCAAGATACAGCAAAATAAATAATATCTCACTGACTTACCATTTAGAGCATTGTGGATACGATGAGTTTGCCAAGAATCTTCCATTAGCAGCATGGCAAACAACAGATCCATATGGTGACGCAGTTCATGGCAATATGCATATGCAATCTGCCACAAGAGCTCACTAAGAACTGTGCGCGAAAAGTGAGGATTCTCCCAAGAGCAGAATTGAAGTAGCTTCACTGTTTCCTCTGATAATGTTGCATCTTCAATAATTTTTTTTATGTAACTATAAGAATAACATATTGCAATTTGTAAAGATTAATGTATAAGAGCTATAAACTTAAATATACGTTCATTCCTGATCATGCATTATATTTTTATTTTAATATTTATTAATCGAATTTGACTACAAAATTTCATTTCTTCTGATTTGCTGATTCAGTTGAAGAAACTGCATTTTACTGCATTATTTATTGCAGTAAATCTACCACCAACTACTTCAGAATCAAATACTGTACATTTTTGTCTCAAATCAATTTCAAATAAATTTTTACTACTAACATTTAATATCAATTTTCTGAGTTAAGAATTTTCCATTGAACAACAAAGAGGGAAAATAAGAAAAAATATTAGGATAAAAAAAAGAAAGAAAAGAAATAAGGGAAAAGAGTGGTGATACAATAACACGGTAAAATAAGTGTTATGTACCTATGCAGAATGTATATTCATTTATTAACTCGTACATCAAGATACTCATAAAACAAGTAATACATGTGAACAACAGGGAAGGTCGCAAAACAATGGGCATTGCTGAGCAACCATGGGTACACGGAGATTATATTGCCATACTTGTTCAGCACAACGATTCAGCACTATAGCCACATTTAACTTAAAATAATACTTAAAAGCAAGTTGTCGACAAAAATTACTTCGCAGATCTTTTTAACATTAGCTCGTTCAAGCAAAACACCCCCAAGATAATAATGAAAGGGGACAATCTGTGATCTGTGGGATGTCATTACTAAGGAATGCAATTTATTGTAATAAAAAAGGTAAAACATGTACATATATATGTATCTATTTTTTCCAAAATGTGTACGAAATGTGTAAGAAATGAAAATATATAAAAAAAATGATAATAGAGTTTAAAAGTCCTCTATACATGAATTTACTAGTGCGGGTGGGCGCGCGGGAAGCGCACGAGGACTAATGACGGCTGGGAGAAACAAATGCCTCGCCACCATGCTGTGAAGCTAAATGTGATGCCAATCTAAAAGCCCACCTAACCAGGGAACAAAAATTAGGTTGATATTGCCACAGTTCATAGTGCTTGGAGCACTCAGAAGAAAAAGGTTTATAATCAGGGTTAACGTTTTACAGGATTCATTTTGCTACATGAAGTATGCAAAATAGGGATAATTCCTATATGTAGGATAATTTCAACCACAAAATTATTTATTCCAATGTAAATCTGCAAGAATGTAATGGTGTGTTATAGAATAGAAGGTTGTAAATGTACTCAAAGTTTTGGTAAGCAGCTTCAATGCATTGAAAGAATATACTCTTTAGAACAACTCTTTTGGGAGAATTCATAATGGGTAATTCAACGTCATATCCTGAGGTAGGTTGTGGTCGTACACTGAAAGAACATCTGACAAAAAGAGTTACAAACACTTTTTGTATATTTTATTATTTAATTTTAATTCTTATTAATTATATTTTATGTATTACGTCCGAGAATCAAAGTACCATATAACTGATTTTTAGCATATGAAAATATTTTTAAAATGTTGTAAAGTGACAACGAAACCATGCACTCACAAATGCAATACTTTATATAAATGGCTGGTAATGTGCATGTACTTGGCATTAGAGACAAAAATTACACTTGAAAAGTTTTAGAAAAAACAATAAGAATACAGCAAACTTTAGGTACTTTAAGTGGTTAAGCATTTAGCACACACTGTACAAAAAGTTTGAAGGAAAAAAGTAGTTTTTGAGAAACTGTACATCATTTAAAGCACATGTACTCACAAATGCAATAATGTGAACAAATCGCTGCTAATATGAATATTAATAAGTGAGAGAAAGCTAAAAAAATTACATTTTTGTAATTTTGCAAGAAAATAAGGGGGAAAACATAGAGCAAAATAGCATTTATGTCATCTTATACAGTAATTAAATGGTTCATATATGCTCTGATATATATGTTCTCAAGTTCCTCTTAGTTTGCTTACGATGCAACGTTGAGCATTGTTGACTATTGTTAAAATAAAGAATGTTCCAAAAAACAAATTTTTCTCTTCAGTCGTTTATTTTAGGTTGATTCTTGAACATCTACACATAATAACCGCTAATTGTTGCAACACACATGTGAAATTGAATAATTTCACAAGTCTTTATGACTGTTTTGACAAACTTTTTAGAGACATAAGTTTTTATATGATTGCTTGGTGCAGTTATTTTCTTTCTGGTCTTTATAATTTTCTAATTGAGTGAAATCCATGATTTTAAAAATAAAAATTTCTTCTGATGGATTTTGGGAACTCAAGAAAATTAGCCCATTAGTATTCTGTTTCATTTAACAGTATTTTGAAGCCATCTCCCTCCTCCCCTTCTCATACTACTTCATAATGGTCTCAGATCATCGTTATTGCCATCTGGTTCATTTTAATCCTTTTTATGCAATTGCCATGCTGGAAGTACTTTTGTATTGGCTGGTGTACACATTTATTTATTTTAACGTATTAAGTATCTTTTGTATTTTAAAATGGTGCATCTTCATGTGTTGTTTTATACCAAATGCTACTGTTTTATTATCAATTTATAACCGAAGTGATGTAACACATTTTGAATTAATTTTGTTGAAAAGAGTTGTTGATCACTGGTATCGCCTACCTGCTGCTGTCGTCAATGCTTCCAACATTCAAACATTTAAATGTTTCAACCAATTTTACACTGTTGACCAATGTTACACTCTCTTGATTATTGTCTCCTGTCTTTTCTTTTCCCCCATTCTTGTCTATT
Source organism: Gryllus longicercus (assembly GCA_038098605.1). Taxonomy (NCBI): domain Eukaryota; kingdom Metazoa; phylum Arthropoda; class Insecta; order Orthoptera; family Gryllidae; genus Gryllus; species Gryllus longicercus. Next base: position 7,419,562 of record JAZDUA010000023.1, read on the forward strand.
TAGCCTGTAATATTATATTTCTTTCTCAAGGATATATTTATTTTATCATGAACATTATGAGGATTGCCCCGCCAGTTCACTTATTTTCAAAATAAAATAAATAAATAAATACATTTTTTGGTATCACAGACATACAAAATATTGATTTCTAACAATACATTGTGTGAGAAAGTAATTTAGAACATACTGGAACAAGATTCATCCATTTTTTCAATATCAGGGCTCCATAATGCGAGTTTTTCTGTAAAAAAATTGCTGCCACAGCATTACAATACTTTTCTTATACTACATTAATAGTATGTGAGAAAGTAATAAATAAACTAATGGTGCTACAGAATGGCACAGACTTTCCCTTATTAGTTATCTATTTCCACTGGTTAGGTATTCGGACTTGCCAAATACTCTTGCCAGCTGCCATCTATTGCCACCTGAAGTGCATTTTTTTGAAATTTTCTTAATTTTTCGGCTTCCTAATAGTAGAATGGAAATATTATTTTAAGAATACTAAAGAACAGTAAAACTTTGCCCTAAATGGCAATTTTCTTTGAAACATTTGGAGTGTATTTTAAGAAAATGTTGTACAAGCACTACTGTAAATGCAAAATTTGAACCTCTTTTCACAGAAAACTATCAAACATTTGTGTAATTTTTGGAAAAGAAGAAGAAGAATACAGCACAATTAAATCTATGTCATCTTAGACAGTGCAATTAGTCAAATCTGTTGGAAAAATTCGAAGAAACAATTTTCGAACAAGTCATATTTGAGAAAATGAGAAACCTTATGTGAGATTATATAAAGCCTATGAATTCATAAATACACTAATGTAAACAAATTTCCGCGAATGTAAATATTAACAAAGTGAGAGAAAAATAAAAATAAAAGTACATTTTTCTAATTTATGAAAAAACAAAAGAATAAAGCTTTATTGGTGTTTATGTAATCTTTTAAGGGTGCATTTAGTACTATCCTTACCAAAGGTTTAATGAAATAGTTTGGAACAGTTCAGAAAATCTTGTTTTTGTAACTTTATAAAAAAAATTTGCAAATATTGCATGAACACTAAAATTTTCAAAAAAAGTACATGTTTAATGAAAAAACTTTTGTAGAGATCAAATTTTATTTGAAAGAAAAATCTATCTTCAATTTTGAGTTGTTAGAAGGTGCATGAAAATTTTTTAAATTTTTGAAAATTCAGAGTTGAACCTGAAAATCATACCTACACGACCTTTATAAGTGTGTTTCACTCTATTCTTACAAGAAATTTAAAGAAAAATTTGGAGCGTTTTTTGAGAAAATTTTGAAAATGTTGGGGTGTGTGTCATGTTAAGTACCCCCAAATTTTAAAGAATTCTTTTAAAAATCTTAAAGCTTCGACTCGAGCCAGATGGACATGGGTTTCTTCAATTTGGAAAAAAATCCTACGTATGGTTTAGGCTTTAGTAGTGTTCACAGATGGATAGACGTTTTGAAAAAAAAAAAAAAAAAAAAAAAAAAAAAAAAAAAAAAAAAAAAAAAAAAAAAAAAAAATTACCTAACTTTCGCAGCATTCCATAACTTTCACTATACTACGTATAATACTCCATGTATAAGTAGGTATACGTCAAAGTGAAAACAGCAAATGATCTTTTGTTGTAACTCTACAGAGAAATGAAATATCTCCTGACCCATCACAAAAGAATGACAAAGAAAGAGAGAATATACACATCCAATGTTCAAATATTATGAGTAAAAGCTTACCTTGTACGCCCAAAAAGAATTTCTGCAGCTTGAGGCTGGATGGGCATAAGGTACTCAGGACATGCTGGATCTCCATACGGATTAGGTAATGGAGGAACACCCTGGAAATTGAAGGACCAATCTTATATTTTCATTATACACTTATATTAATAATACACATGTTTCTAGTTTCTTGATATTGGTTCCCTAGTTTTTAAGGTAAACATATGCTCAAGACATGAGTAATAACGGATGAAGGATCTATTGATGCTGCAGGGTTTAGTTTAACAAAAATAATTACTGTATTTACTTATAAATATGAAACTAGATTTTTCTTGTTTTACATCTTTGTATGTTCTTATCAAGAGATAATGTAATTACTGAACACTTAAAAATACAAATTTCTTCAAGGAACCCATTTTTAACCTCAACCTGTTACATTATACTCTCCTTCACAACTATCCTTCTATTTCCCATTTAGCCAACCTTTCTGACATCTTCTGTAAAAAAACAATAGAAATAAAAAATAGTGCACTCTTCTTGCGTACTCTGTTCATGGGTGTTTATGAAAAATAATGAAAGTTGAACATTGCCAATGCAAACAAACCAAATTTTCCCATGCACATCAAAAAGGAGAAATAATACAACTAGAGGTAGAGAAGACACTAAGGAAAAACTATATCATTAACGAAGGGAGGATTTATCAAACCCTGGCTAGAAAAACACAGATATAAAAAAAGTGATATGCATATCTTCTGCCATTGTTGTGGGAAACCTCAACAATTACATTAATTCCCAACAATATAGAGCACCTGAATCAAGTGAACTGAAAGCAATCCGAAGGTGGCGGCTCCTTGCGCCACCCCCACCCACTCAATGCATTTAGCCGCTTTTGCTTCTGAGCTACTTCAATATGAATCTGTGTCCGTGGTATGGAAGCAAGGAGATATATGTTTTTGCAGTTCACAACTGGATTATGCACATGTTAAATGACGTGAATTTCATTTTACTAATTGTTAAAGAATCAAAGGCCAAAAACGAGAGTGCAAGTGGAAAAAAATCTGGTCACATAGAACTAAATGTATTTAGATGAAGTCAGATGAAAGATAAAAGTAAAAGGACGGACTAAAAACTCATAGCGCAACTTAGTAATATACTGATTGTGTGGGCAAAATCAATTAACCAAATCATTAAGACAATTTTCTAGGGAAATGTATAACAATTTGTGACAATATTTTAAATTGCAAGAATTTTCTAATAATGGAGGTGGATCATTTTAAATAAGGTATCTGAGGTTCCCAATAAAGACTAAACCAATAACAAACACATTTCCCATAGTCTTAGCAAAATTATCAACTTACCATTTATTACATTACAACTTACAACTTACCATTACTAATTATCAACTTACATTTTCCATGACAAAATTAAGAAGTACAGACAGCAATGGGTGACACACATTGGAAATATGCCACAGGACAGACTTCCAGTGCAAGCCCTGAATTATAAGCTGAGAGGGAAAAGAAACATTGGAAGGCCAAGAATGATATGGAAAGAGGATGGAATAGGCAATATGCCTAATCCATAAAGAAAGATAATGATGTTGACTAGGGCCCGAATAATTATGTAATACCGTAATTTCCTAACTTAACTCTGTTAAGTCGAATCAACAATATCTTCATGTTTCATATCGGTTAGTGCCAAAAATCTTTGACTTTTTAGTACATATTTTATCCAAAAGTATGTATTTTTCCATATTACTGAATTTTTCCATTTTTTTTTTTGGTAAATATTTTATTTGATTCCTCATTTTTCCTGTATGTTTTTGATAAGGAATCTCTCAGACAAACAATTCCGCTTTGTCAAGTCAAACATTATTTTCTGTAGCCTTCTCTCTAATATGCCGCTATTACATCACATTAGAACGAGTCTGTCGGTATACACAGACATTATTGCAAATAAAAGGGCAAATTGACAACTCAATCCCTGGTTCCGGTGTGTTAGTTTTCAGTGAATCGCAGAGAACACAAAGGAAATTAGGTTTGTGAAAATTATACATTTAGTTGGCGATACCACACACCCAATTTTGAATCATTCAGGGGTCTCCTTTACATTGATACCCTCCACCAAAAACTATTCGCCAAGCTCAGAAAGTGCTGTTGACATTTTTCTTTTTTTGATTGTCGCACGTGAACCTCCATTGTTTGTAAATTATTTCTTTGGCCTGAAAATCTGAAGTAAAATCACCATGTGGCACTAAAGTTTCTGGATTAAACCTTATCGGGCAGTGGTAATGGAGTGAAAATTAAGCACATGCAAGTACAGCTGTTTCCAAAGATATTTATTTTCTAAATCCATGTTGGCAATTTGCAAACGTGTCATGTTTACTGAGAAAGGCTTCCCTTTGTATGTAAGAAATAAAAAAACAAATAACTAAATATTTTTGAAAAAAAAATGACAAAAGGGAAAACTGTTTCGAAAACATCTGGAGAAGTTCCAGTGCATAAGGATGCATTAAATATGAGAGTTAACAGATGTCTAATGATTGACACACAAGTATTTAACAATCCAGAAATTCATCTAAACCGGCTGATAATTTATTTTTAGTTTACTGATTATTTTGAGAATTTCATAGGAAGCACTTTGTATTTTCATACTTGGAACAGGAATACTACATATAAAATTATAGTAAATAAACGATATTAGCTCTCATACAGCTTACCTGCTGAGACTGGAATGACTGCATTTTGGAGCTCACATCACAACAACGAATAAGTTGTGACACCACCTGATGAAGTTTAGTAAGTTCAGGATATTGATACTTTATTGGAGGTCCAGGTCCTTCATCCATTGCAACTAGCATAAATGTCGCAGGAACATTTAACTGAAATAAGTCCAATTATTATGTATTTAGCAAGTAATTTGAAAATCTGCTTAACATTTCATCTATTTCATTAGGGCACAGATTTGATCACGATAAAGATTTATTTAATCTTTTAAGTGGAAAATTCCTATTAAGCAATGTTAGAAAAACCCTGCCAAAATTAAAATCTCCAACAATGCCTGTTCTAATCAGAACCTATATTCAGTTAGAGAATCCTTATGTAGTATTCAAGTAACCTGCATCTGTCTGTTTGTCCATCAGTTACTGTTCGACTCCATGTCCAAGAATCAAGAGAAATGAAGTATCATTCGACAATAGATTTGATTTTGACTGACAAATACAAATTTTTAATAATGTTAATCTGCCTATTCTCATTCTGCACATATCAACTGAATTATCATACTCAGTACTGCTTATGACACAGTCAACATGCAACAGCAGGGTTCCAAGGAAGAGGTTGCCCATCAACAAATATTTACCTACTCACGTGATGTGTTATGGAAGAGCAACTATTTTTATATATTCGGCATATAAAATAACTGTTGTACTGAGTATCCTTATATACTGCAGCATATTATTGCAGTATTTAAGAGGACGGTTTTTGTTAAAATACTTAATTCATTGCTCTTTTATACACAATTATTTTATTTCATTCTCTTGAGCAGGGTACATGATAGTTTTTGGAAAATTATTTTGTACGGTACTGTTCAGGAGAATTCTTGCTGTTACAAGCCATTTACACACCAGTTTGTTATTACTGTTTGTAATATTGTTACAAGCACCCATTGAGAGGAAGAGAAATCATGGCACAATAAAACTCTGCAATGGTTGTTTTCTATTGAAAAGTTGATGTTACATTCAGAATGATAGTATGGAATTGATTACGCTTGAAAACATTGTACCTGATAAAATGGTTGGTAATTCCTACACCAAGGAAATCACAGTTTCCCTAGTGTTAAAGCATTAACATTAATCATATTTATTATTATAAAAATGAATGAAGGCATATATATTTTTTTTAAAATTTTATTTAAAACAAAATCAACTGAAAGTCCAAATACCATTTATTTTCCTACCACTGACGTTACTTTTCAGCCACTTATGCAAAACCCAAAATAACTGTTAGCATAATCCTCCTTCGAATAAGTATTACCCAACAAAACTTACCTTCAGAAGTTGTGTTCGCTCTGGCAATCCTAATGAGGCATACATATGAAACAAGTTGAAGTAATGGGGTAAGTGCCGCCCATGATCTGACACCTCTTTATGTAGCAACAAAAGTACTGCATGTAGCAAATGGTCACTTAAAGTAGCATGTGGATCCAACAGGATACCTAAAACAAACATATTTACAACAAAACATCCACTGTAGCACTTATGATTATTTGTATCAAAAGGAACAATTAACTCAACAATGCCTTTCCGATATCATGTTATGATGATTTAATTTCAGATATCATAAAATTAAATTCATTTCTCAAGAAAATTTAATTAAAATTTTCATGAATAAAACGAGGAGAGGAGAGGAGAGGAGACAGAGACAGAGAGACAGACAGAGAGAGAGACAGACAGAGAGAGAGACACAGAGAGACAGACAGAGAGAGAGACAGACAGAGAGAGAGACACAGAGAGAGACAGAGAGAGAGACAGAGAGAGAGACAGAGAGAGAGACACAGAGAGAGACAGAGACAGAGAGAGACAGAGAGAGAGAGACAGAGAGAGAGACAGAGAGAGACAGAGAGAGAGACAGAGAGAGAGAGACAGAGAGAGAGAGAGAGAGAGAGACAGAGAGAGACAGAGAGAGAGAGAGACAGAGAGAGAGAGAGACAGAGAGAGAGAGAGACAGAGAGAGAGAGAGAGAGAGAGAGAGAGAGAGAGAGAGAGAGAGACAGACAGAGAGAGACCTTTTTTTTGAGTTACAACACTTTTCTACGGGGGGTGCAAAAAGTTATTTTTTGATGTTATAAAATATTCTAACTAAACTTTGGCAAAACATGCAAATAACCTAAAAGAACCATTTGATCAACACAATTTACCCTCTTATTTTCCATGTAACTCAAATACACCATAATCATTTTCATATATTTCACAAGATTTTATTGGAAACAACTGTCCATAGCTTTGTTAGATTTTGTGAGAATTTTTGCAGGAACTTAACAAAAATCTTTTATTTTGTACGTACAAATCAGCTCAACAATGATTATGCACTAGTCATTAGATACACAAACAGGTTTGTTTACCTGATGCTATATTGACAAACGATGATTACAAAATATCTTTTCACTTTAGATGCAAGAAAAGTTATGAAAGGTTTCGAATTCTAGTTTGACTAGTTCTAGTTTCAGCTACAAATTAGTAAACACTAAGTTTCGTATGCACCATGAGTGTTACTAGATGTTTTTGCCCCTCAGGCCAGAGGCACTTGGGACAAAAACATCAACTTAACACCCTAGAAACATAAATAACTATTATCCATCATGAAATATTCTGACAGACATTATAAAGTTGCAGTGAACAAAGAAAGTCATCTTAAAGTGTAGTGATAAAAAAAGGTTTAAAAACAATATTTAAACGTGTATGGGAGTTAATACAGTGCACTATTAAATTCCTGGTAAAAGCTGCATGTAACTTGTTATTTTGCCTTTCTCAAATATGAATCACAATTCTTGTAAGGTATGGATGGCATGCAGCTGCCAGGTGCCTCTGAATTCCATGTATCGCCACACAAACTTCAAGAAAAAATTGATCTTTTTAAAATTTACACACTACACTGGGATACTAGTGTTTGGACTGGCCTTCATTCATGTTAATAGAAAATAATTTTCTAAAGGCATTAACTAACTGAATTATGTATTGTCCTGGGAAAAAGTGTATATCTATAATAAATGAAGTCAGGTCCATAAATTTATACAACTGTTTTTAAAGTTACTTATTATCATTTCTGTTTCCATTTTTGAGTTAGTTATGCAGTTTGGAGAAAGGGAAAAACATTTTAACAACAAATTAGTTATTACAACTTAGTATTAGAACTTATATAACCTGCATTTTATTATCAAAGATAAAATGACCACAATTCAACCACAAATTCACCCATTAAAAGAGAGAAAAATATGAATGAGTGACTGAACACTAATCAGTGATCACAATATGAAAACATTTCCCCATTTCTTAAACATCAAACAAATTATATAAAATCATTGAGTGCAATGGTTAACCTACTTGGAGCATCCAACATAGGTGGAGAACAGGGTCCATCTTGAAGAGAAAAGTGAGCTAGGAACACAATTATCTTCATGAATGCTGACCGTACCTCTGTACTGGGACAGCTAAGCAGGTACTCACAAAACCTATAGGACAATGAAGATTACATCAACTTTTAGAAATTGTTCAAGATTTCATTCATAATCTTTTCACAACCAGATAAACGGATCATTCAGCAATGTATTAATTCACACTCTTCATGTAAATCACATAATGTACAACATTTGAGTATAGATTATCAATAATATATATAAACAGTAGAATCCTTTTATAATATATATCTGGGGACAGATCATGGATTTTTGTCTCTTGATCTTTCTCTCTTAAGAGAGAGAATTACAACTACAAGTTCATATACTTTCACACAAGTTTATTAAACTACTTTACTGTTCCCAACATAAAACAATAATTAAACCTTCCCTTCTAAATTAAGGTTTTACTTTAGATGCAAAAAGAGCATTGTTCACCAGTTGATTAATAGGTGGATTTATTTAGTCAAAGAACACTAAAAACTGTATGCGACTTAATGAGTAGAGGTACTATCCGCGCACGTTTCCTTGAGCTAAAGAATCCCTTCCTAACATTTTAATTATAAACAGTTTGAAAAAAAGTTTAAAAATAAATAATTAATAATTACAAATAAATAACAATAAAAGTTAAAAAGTGCAAGATTAGCAACATGGGGGGGGGGGGGGGGGGGAAGAAGAAGAAAAAACATTGACATTTTCGCTCCTGAGTTATAGAAAACTTATTTGCATTGGTAGACGAATTGCAGATATGATTGTTTTGAATAGCTAACAAAATAGTAGACACCTCCGGCCCTACTCCTACCACTACAAGCAAAAGAACAACCTGAAACTGAGACTAAGCAATTTCAAACTGAAAACTATAAAGTTACCTTGCAAGTTTAAATTTCAGTCTAATAAAATAAATAAGTGAAAATTAATACAATAAAATTAAGAAATTCTAGACACATTCCTCAGAACCATGTTTATAAGCATTTTAAAAATAAGGTACATTACAAAATCAGCTAAATTTATGTCAAGAACACATTACTCAAAAACCTTACTTTTTAACATTAATATTAATATAATTTAAACATAAACAAGGAGATGGACTATCCCCATTACTGTTCAATGTGGGACTGGATTATATCATGAAGATTTGGAAAAAGGAAAACCCACCAAATATCAAAATTGGAGCAAATCCTGCAATAAGAACTAACTGTTTAGGGTTTGCAGATGACTTGGCTCTTTTAGCTCCCGACATAGAAGAAGTTCAAGCCCTAATCATTAGTCTCCAAAACATTGCTCTAAAAATAGGCCTAAAAATATCCTTTGAGAAAACTGAGATCATGCCCATGAAACCCCTGAATGAAGATAAAATCTTCATACATGACCAGAAGATCAAAATAGTACAACAGTTTAAATACCTGGGAGAAACCATCACACAAAACTTAAACGAAAAAGCAACATGGATAAATAGAACAAACAAAATGAAAAAAGCTCAATTCCTAACTTGGTCCACATATAAGAAGAAATGCCTATCAATAGATACAAAAATCCAACACTATAAAACTATAATTCTCCCAGAAGCTACTTATGCCTGTGAAACCCTGTTCAAAATTAAAAATGAAAGTAAAACTGATCAAATCCTTAAAACTGAAAGAAGAATCATTAGAACCTGTATCAATAAGAAATACCAAGTAGAAGGAATCTGGAGAATCCTCCCCAACGAAACAGTCTATCAGGAAATCGAACCAATCACCAGTACAATGAAGAAAAGAATATCATATTTTTTTCACATTATGCGACTGCCAGGAGACAGGATCTTACACCAACTGGTAATGCGAAATCTTGGGAAGAAGACAGGAGGACAATGGATCCAAGAAGTTCAACAGGATTTTGAAGCAGTTGGACTCAAGATAACAGATGCCGACAAAAATAAAATTAACTCCTTACTTAAGAAACATAAATTTTCAGTAGAAATGACACATAGAAAGGCTGTTGAGATTTCAGATGAACTGAGAAAATTAAGATCAGACCGAATGAAAAGGTACTGGGCAGAGCACAAGAACAGAAGAGTACAATCTTCAAAGAAAATGGGAAATGGAAAGACTAAAGTGGTCCAATGTGACCAAAAAAGATAATAATAATAATAATAATAATAATAATAATAATAATAATAATAATAATAATAATAATTTAAACATAATATAATGTTTTATCATGAACATTATCAGGTTTATCATGCCTGTTCATGTATTATGAAAATAAATAAAATTAAAAAGAAATTACTTGAATATTTATTATAGTCATTATTATATAGTATAGTATTTATTATAGTTATTATTATTATTATTATTATTATTATTATTATTTTATACATATACTTATATTTAATATTATTATTTCTCCATGAATGCTGACGATACCAAAATCTATGCCAATTCACTTGAAAACGCCCATCACTTACAAATCAACGTCGATAATGTCTTCAAATGGGCGGAGAAATGGCTGATTCCACTTAATAAATCCGAATGTACAATACTACACATAGGTCAAAATAATCCATGACACCAGTACAACATTAATGGGCATATCATTCAGTCACCATCATAGGTCACAGATCTGGGGATTATAATAAAGGATGACCTAAAATGGAAAGCCCAACTATATAATCAATAAAGCTAACAAAGCACTATTTTTGGTAGGCAAGGCTTTCAATACCTCAGCAAGGATTCTTTAGAAACACTGTTCACTACATATGCTTTACCAATGGATCAATCCATTTCAAGTGGTCCAGAATGTAATAAATTGGTTGCTCAACCATCTCGAAAAATATGCATATTTTATAAATAAATTTCCTTATATTTAAAAAAAAATCAAAAAATATCCAAAAAATATAAGAAAACTAAAAATCTTATCGATTATAATACTTTTTCTGAATTTCGCAAATCTAGTAAAATTAAAATTCGTTCTGATTATCTGGTTCATATTGGTAAAATTGAAAATTCAATTAATTATAACATCAAAGCTTTCTGGAAATTTGCAAACAAAAAGCGTGGATCCTCTGGTTTACCGAATATTATGTATTGTGATGACGTGTCTACCAGTTCAGGTCAGGAAATTGTGAATCATTTTGCTGATTACTTTCACTCAGTTTATGATACAGACTCAAACGAATACACAGTACCTGACTACTATGTAAATTCTCCAATAAATATTGGACAATTATCGATTTCACAGAGAGAGGTTTACTTAGCCATCAGTAAACTTGACATAAAAAATGGTCCGGGACCAGATGGCATTCCACCGATATTTCTCAAAAATTGTCTACCAAATCTGACACCGATACTTCACTATCTATTTTCAAAATCATTAAATGAAGGCTCGTTTCCATCAATTTGGAAAATAGGCTTCATTACACCTATCCACAAATCATCTGACCGTTCAAATATTAAAAATTATAGACCAATTACAAAACTTAGTACTATTCCAAAATTATTTGAGTCAATAATTACAGAAAAACTTATAATAGAATTGAATTCAATATTAATCAACGAACAACATGGTTTCAGAAAAAATAGATCCACAACAACGAATCTTTTATCATTCCAACATTTTGTGATAGAAAATCTTGATCAAAACTTACAAATTGATGCTATATATACAGATTTTTCTAAGGCCTTTGATAAAGTAAATCACAGCATATTAATTAAAAAATTGTATCATATTGGTATTCATGGAACTTTTTTGATGTGGTTGAATGAATATTTGTTGGGTAGAGTCTTAAATGTGAAATACAAAAACTTCATCTCAAAGAATATCATAGTTTCATCTGGTGTACCCCAAGGGTCGCATCTCGGACCGCTCCTATTCTTAATTTATATAAACGATATCAAGTGGAAACTAGAGTCGTGTAATTTTCTTTTATTTGCTGACGATTTGAAATTATTTGCGCCGATCAAAACATCAGATGACTCTTTGAGACTCCAAGAGAACTTGAACAATCTTTCTCTGTGGTGTACTGAAAATCGCATAATGATCAATATTGATAAATGTAAAGTTGTGAGTTATTCGAAACTGAGGAATCCTCTTTTAACAAAATATTATTTAAATAATCTAGAATTAGATTCAGTACCACAATTTAAAGATCTTGGAGTGATTTTTGATGATAAATTAAAGTTTAACTACCATATAAATTATATATTGAATAAGTCAAACAGAATGCTGGGATTCATCAGAAGAACTGCTTCAGACTTTACCAATCTTTAGACATTTCGTATTCTTTACTTAACATTGATCAGAAGCAATCTACTATATGCCTCACCAATCTGGTCTCCGTATTACAAGAATAATATTAATAAAATAGAATCTATTCAACACAAATTTTTTAATTTTGTAGCATGGAAGCTGAGGATTCCTTCGCCACGATTAACTCATGACTATGAACAAGTTGCTAGAATACTTAATATTAGCACATTAGAGTCTCATAGAAAATATGACGAACATATTTTCTTATATAAATTAATTGATAATCAAATTGACTGTGAATATTTATTATCGAAACTACCATGGAGAGTACCCTCACGTAATCTGCGCGAAATAAACCACTCGATTTTTATGATACCAACAGCGAGAACAAATATCAGTTACTTTGCACCGCTTTGGCGAATGTGTAAAACAGCAAATGAATTGTTTCTAGATTTTGATTTACCTTGTTACTCATTTAAATTAAAAAACAAAAGTAAGTTACTATGTGACTACAAATAACCCTCACAAGACATGTATTATGTACAAACGATCGACTGCATTTAATCATGTAATTTGTTACCTATACTATTTAATAGACTCACATAATGTACCTAGTCTTTAAATTTTATGTACTTTTGGGCTTTGCCTGTTTTTGATAGAAATAAATAAATAAATAAATATTTTGGCTGTTCAAAACATCTATATTTTCTTTTATTGTACCTTATTTACAAATAGTTGCTATTTTCGTTTTATGCTGTTTGCCACTTTCGTGTTTGTAGATATTTTCTCTTTTCTAAATTACTCAGCTCTGGATTGTTCTACCATTCTAAAATAAAAAAAGCTTTGGATTCAGTATAGTCTTACCTACAAATCTAAAAATTATTTACCTACCTTCTATGTTTTTATTTGGGGAATATCAAATCTATGGAACACTAATGAACGAAATTCGATTTTCTGAGAGTAATTTCTCAAAGAAAGAATAGATTCAGCCTTAATTTTTTTAGCACTTTTACACGTAACAGTATAGTTATTTTTTGTGCTGGACCAGTTAAAATGGACTGAACTTAATACTGGAATATGGCTCTAGCATTTGGAACCCTGACTTCAAGAAGAATATGACAATTTTTGGAGGGAGCCACAAAACTTCTACAACCTCTTAGAAATTGATCTTATGAAGAACGACTATGTGAATTAGATATACCATCTTTATTATTTAGGAGAGACTGAACCTACAAAATACTTCATGGCCTTTACAATGCTCTGGAATTGTTACACTTTCACATATACACCACTGCCCGCAACCTTAGAGGACACAACATGAAGCTAAAGAAGGTTGTGTTCAAACAAGCCAACTACAAAAGAATCCTCTCAAACTACACACTAAATTACAAAATAGCCTTCCACAAGAGTTCATCTCGACAAGCACTGTCTCCAAATTTAAAAAACTTTATTCTCACCTCTGTGATTTTAGATTATAAATCATTAACACTAACTTCAAAGTAAATTAATTCAAACTTGTGAAATATCTTGATTGCAGTTATATAAGTCTTCTGTTGCCATTTATTTAAATAAATGAATATTTTGTCCCTTAACCCTTAAATATATTGATTTATAATATTTTCTAGCTGACGAAGACAAAACTCCGTTTGCGATACATTTGCCCTGTCTTCATCAGCTAAAATTTGAGGTAATTTTGCACTCAGATCTTGTTTAACAGCAGTCTTGAGGCTAGACCATGCATTTTCAATAGGTTTAAACATTGGCTGTAAGGGCTTAAGACTCAGTAAGTAAGGGTTGCTAAATTCTTCTTCTACTAATATTTCTTCCACTACAGTGACAGTATTGTTCAAATAATATTTCTGTTTACTTCACAGCTTGGGGTGGGGTAGAGCGATGTTGTCACTTACTCTGGAGGCAGACACGTAGTTGTGGGGTCTTTCTTATATCAGCTCAGGATTTAGATATGCACATCCTACTCATTGTATTAAGAGTAGAATAAAGTAAATAAATGGTATTAATGACATGTGTGTATTTCTTTAAGTATTTTACTGTGGTCACTTATACTAATGCCACCAATGAAAGAAATAATGAAACATTTTTGCACAAATCGTGCAAAGCAGATGAAAAGTAAATACAGCAAGTTGTGTTTTTAAAAGGAAAGCGCAATACGGTAATTGCACTCTTCAATTTTCAGTAGCTTCACGCAAGATTTTATTTTCAAGAAGCATTGGCAACTCTGCAATGACATCACAATTTGAAGCCTCTGATTGCATAACAGAACCCCCTCTTCCCTGTCAGACGCTAGCTGTCAAGTAGACAGAAATATTATTCGAACAATAATTATACTGGAATGAATGGATCTGCTGGAATATCTGAACACTTCTTTTGTGCCTGCCATTTTGCTGTACCCATACCATACATATTATAAATAGATCATTAGAAATGTCTACATTTCCACTTTCTTGGAAGCATAGCTTGGCTAAGACTCTGGCTAAGGTTGTCAATCCACATCATTGTCTGATTTGAGACTAATAACCTTATTACTATTTCTATCCAAAATACTTGAAAAGGCTGCTGAAATACAGGAGTAGCTTTTTCTGAAAGAGAGATTTCTCCGCTTCTGAATCATGCTAATTACAGCGGTATAAGAACAGTAAACAAGAGAAACTCTTCCATGTATGCTGGCACGAAGATGATTTCTGTCATATCTTACATCTGTTAAAATTATTTAGATTGGTCTTGTTCCCCAGTTTGATGCCATAACACAACTAACTGTGAACTAGTGGTACTGCCCCACTTGAAATTGTCTGTGTATCGCATGAAACTCTCTTTGTTCCAAATGCAAAAGAAATTCTCATGCCATGGAAGTTGTAACCAGTGATCTGTGTACTAACCAGGTATTCTAACTGGGTGTCGTCCTTTTGTAGTTGGGCAAAAATTTACGTGTGAATGAGTTCTTGTGAGAAGTCAATAGCTTTCTTTAAACATCAGACATTTGTTTTTAGAGTAGTAGAGCAGGCAGAAAAAAATATTTTAAATTACTCATGGTGAGAGGTGGAATGAAACAGAAGAATATTTTAGAGAAAATGTCTTTCCTGTTTTGAGTGTTTTGTAAGTTGCTCTTACCACAAGTGCCCCATGATTTTCATAATGAATTTGGTTTCTAAAAAGACCTTCATGAAACACAAGTAATGAAAACAATTGCAAGCATGTAACATTCCACCTCAAACCAAGGCACAAGAGTCTCTCAAACAAATTCATGGGGGCCATACAAGTGTTAGACAGCATCTCAATAAAATTGTTTTGTAAATTGATTTGTCACATATGACTTGTATGATATATTAAATTGACAATTGTCTATGAAACTTTTCATTTCTCCAGCAGATTTCACTTCGTATTTCTAAGCAGGTAAATTCCTTACCCCATACAAGGAAACAGCATTGCAATTGACAAGAAGAGTAATGCTTTAAAAACACACATCTTGCATGCACCTATTTTAATAAGTTTAGAAAGCCCTTAAAATTGTTTGCTGCATGAAGATTCTATTTGTTAGAAGTATTTAACTTCCTTGGTCACACAAGTTAAGATAATTGTAGAATTATGTCAGAAAATGTTAACACTCTTGCAATAAGTGTTCTGATCTTTGTAAAGTACATATTGTTGTACTAGTGTCTTGCCCATCTGCAATACGACATTCCAAGCTGGGCCGAAGGCACAGCCTACTTGGAGTACGTCATCCAGTTAGTACACAGATCACTGGTTGTAATACTTGTATTATGAGTCATCAGTGTGCAAGTATGTAATGATCTTGAATAAAGTCAAATAGAGAGGAAGAAAAATGTTTACCTGTGTGGGTGCCGGAAAAGTACATTGTGGGCAAACCAAGATCGAACTGCTTTAGATGATCGTAAATGATGACACAGAACATCATACCACTCAGTTGCAGTTCCACGTAATGTCTTTTTGGTATGAAATCCAGTGTGAAAGAGAAATCTAGATGCCAACTGAACACTCAACATGGCAAGCTCTTCTCCTTCAGGTCCCTGCAACAGATATTTTAATATTTCAGCGTTTTTCTCTCCATATCATTTCCTAAATACATGAAATAAAGATGGGACAAGAATCTGGAAGAAGCAGGTTTAAAACCCAAAACAACACACTAAACCAAGTAAGTGCTTCTATGAAATGGTAGTAGAATATCACAGTACTTTCTGTGTGAATGAATGTTTACAAAACAATGTTTTCTTAATTTGAAACAGTGTAATTCAAATATCTAAGAATGAATATAACTCTAGAGTTCAGAAATTAAGAACCATTAAACATTTCAATGCTTTTAATGGACCTCCATGATTTGAATTTTCTGATGTCTGATTTTCCAGCTGAAAGTGGATGCCTGCTCCAAATTGCAGTAATATTTGGGGGGGAAAAATCAGGTTTCAATTTCCCACTAAACAGAAACTCGGGAGTATACTTATACTTTAAAGTTGAAAAGGTCCATTTCTTCTTCAAATATCCACCTTTTCACCTACCCTCTAGAAGCTTCCTGGATGTACAAAAATCACAGGATTCCCTGTATTTCATTCCATTTATTATATATTTTTGATGCCAAAAGGAGATTGAATGGGAAGAAGTGTCTAAGAATAAAGTGAGAGGTGAAGTAGCAAGAAAAGCTATTTTTAAGAGGTTCAGAAATACTTTATGAGCATTGTGCCTTTGCTTTAAACGGTTAAAAAGGATTTATCAATATACCTCTGTTCATGTAACTCTTAATTAATTTTTTCTTTTCCCCCCTTGCAATTTGAATATCTAGGTCAGAACCCATCAAAATCAAAGTTGGGATCAAAGAATACTCTTCACAGCCATAGTAACAGGCAGGAATGAATGTTCAAGATGAGAAGAATGGAGGCAGGGGGATGAAAATGGCTGCATACTGGCAGTTTATCAAAGACATTTTTGAATAGAGAAAAAACCTTACTGGCTCAGAGGTAAAACTAAAGTTAAAAAATTGGACTACAGGTCTGTTCCTGGGAGATTTTTCTTTTAGCCATTGATTGATGTTAGGATTGTTTCTTAATACCAAATACAGTGTAACAGGGCACTGGCCTGTAAACACAAAGCAATCTGGTTATGAATTCAGGTATTACTTTGAGTGGGGAAGTTCTATTCAAATTTCGAATAAAGAGATGTCTTTTAGTCTCGAGATTCTTTTACATGCTGTAAATTACATTACAGGGTTGTACTGCTTTACTTCCTTTCTGAAGGAAATAGTTGATTTAAGAATTTTTTGCCTACAAAAATCCTTTAATATACAATGAGCTTCAACTCACAATCACTGGAACAACGGCTTAACTTGCTGACTGTTACACCAACTAAAGTCACATAGGAGTCATTCCACTTCAAATAGCACTTTTAAGGAAAATTTGAACTTGATGTCCCAGATTTTTATACTTTTTTTCAGCAAAAGTATAAACAAAGACATGAAACACATGTTTTTCCTTTTCCAAAGATTATTTTTGGATCAAATATTAATTTTCAAAATTTAAAAAAGAATGTTTGCAGTGGTAAAATTAATCCTTTTTCTACTTGTGTTGTACTTGGGACAGAAATTTAATATTTTGCAACATTACAGAATAAAAGATGCTCTTTTATTTGATGAATGTATAAATATTTTTTAAAAGCATTTTTGGACCCATTTTTTAAAAAAATTCTTCTGTAACCCAACAGTTTAAAAATTCGAAAAAATATATCATTTATTGCCTGTTTTATAAAGAAATGAAACGTGTATTTTTTGTGCCTTCTATTGGGAAAAAATTCCTTGATAGGATTGAAGGCTGGCATTTGTTGATAATATTTTTGTTGTCCCCCCCTCATTGTCATGAGGTCCCTTCCTTAGCACACTGCAAAGCAAAGAAATGCATTTAGCACTCACATTGAAGACATTCTGACGATAGCATAAACTAACATTCTTTTATAATAATAGGCGCTGACCCCATCTGTAAAATATATATCTATTAACACTGTCATAATCTTATGTGAGAAGTGTTATGAGTTTACACTGAAAAGGATTCACGTCATGTTTCAGGCATTCATAAAAATAAATATTTTTTTAAGTTAAAAATTCTTTGTTATCTCTGAAGTATAACATAAAAGGATGTCAGGTAACTAAGACATTAATTTACCAGTCTGTAAATTACATCTTCAAGTTAAAAAATTATTTTCTAAAAAAATCGCAACAGACAATGAAAACTACTCAAATTTTAGTTTTGTCGCATTCTTGTCAAATTCTACTTCTGAGAAGAGCACAAGACAGCAAATGACGGGTGAAGATAGCAGAAGAAACAGAAGTATTTCTAACTGGGCAATTTCTTTATTATCAGGCGATAAATTAGCATAGCCCTCATTTTTCAACTTTTCAAAAGTTGCGCTCCCCCTTCCATTTTGTTCAAATCTATAAAAAAAACAATCCAAGCAAAATTTGAGGTCCATTAGACAACTCTAAAGTGACCACTTTTGATAATGAAGTTTTGAATTTTTGATGTATACAATTTCTTCTGCATTTTTTAAATTTTTTATTATATTATTAGCTGTACTACCATTTAGATTAACTCATTTTATAACTTCAAGTTTAGTATGTCAATTATAATGCTAAAGAGATACTAATTGTAAAAATAATTTAGAACGATACAGTGAAACCTGTTCAAGATCCTTAGTAGATCAAGTAGTTAATGCAACACAATACAATGCTCTACGTAATTCCTTTATTGCTTTTATTACAATTTAATGTTTGAAAAATTCATAAATGCATCACAAGACAATGCTTTACTATACATCATTGTTTTCGCCATTAGAGTTCCATTCATCTGTCCACTTCAACTACTCTGTTGCGCTGAATAGCACCATCCTTTCTGCACTCCTGACGGACTCCAAACATTCATTCTGAAGTTGTTGATAGATGCAAAATTACTGGTAGAAATGGAGTTTAAAGATTAACGGCTGCTGCATATACTTTTAGGCATGAAAATGAAAATCTCTGTTGGGCTGATATAATATAATAAAACACACTTCTATTCAATGCCTTAAAAAAATTAGAGAAGAGAAAGACATGGAATTTCAATATGAATTTACTCTAAAAGACTGCCTTTGCTCTAAGATGAGATGCTCTAAAATCAGGCTCTTTGCTCTAAGATGAGAGGAAGCAACACAGTTTGAGTAAATAATGCCTGCACAAATCTAGTAAAGTTGTGTAATCATGTTGAACCTACCATGTTGTCATTACATTTGCATTGTTGAGTTAATTTTTGCAGAGGTGTTTTAACTCCCTGATGGGTGCAACTTCTGGTCTAGACATGGAGCTTTTGAAAAGACCTATTTCTAGACCACACCTAGTCAAGAAATTTTACATTACTGGAAGCAATGAAGTTCCTGATAAAGTTTGTTCTCCAATTCTTGGATTTCTTGAACACAAACTTTGTGCACAGAACCAAACACGGAATGCTGGAGTTAACAAAGATCTTTCTTAGCGACAGTCCAAAGAACAGGGATCATTTCTAAGAGACAGGAGCTGTAATTCATGAGAGAAGGATTGAAAAGGCTTTATTGCATTAAAAATGTATGCATTTCAAAGTTGATTACTAAAAAGAAGTTTTTCATAAGAATATATATTTTCCTTGCTTTAAAAGCACATCTCAGTGTGGTTTCTGTCATCAGAAGCATGAATAAAAGGCACAAGCTCATGATTTCCTATTCATGAGTCAACTGATAAATTATCAGGACATTTATCAAGAAATCAGTGAAGTTGCTGTAAAAAATTTTTAAACAATCCCTGGTGAATAGTTTCCAAGTGGATCTAGTCTTCTTTGACTGTGTCCCAATGGAGGGTAAGGAAAAAAGTTATTCTGGAAGCAGACAGAATCATCTCTTACGAAAACATAATGTCCTATGTTCATTTATTCAATTGTTTTGATTTTACAGAAATGACTGTGCATTTCTCTTATAGGTCTGTGCACTAATAAAAAGCTAATATTCCTTCAATTTTTCATGTTATTTAAGAAATTATTGAATGAACTCTTGAGTAATCTGATTGAGAATATTTTTAAACAATTACTGGGGTTGCCAGAATGAGTCACAAAAATTGGAGAAAAAAGAAAATGGTCTTAGTGGATAATAGTTTACTACTCTCTAATGTAATTATTCATTGTGTGAACTAAGTTCAATCTTTAAGGTGTTTGGGGTTCACCTAGAAATTGTCTGACTGGGCTGAAATTTTGTACAGATCATTTTCCTGTCAAATGAAACTGGAATGTAAAGTGGCAGCAGAAAAAAATTAACTTTTGAAAAATTACCTTATACCAAAGGGGCATCCTAGTGAAAATGCCCTACCAGATCTAGCAGAAAACTTAATTTATCATTGTCACAGTCCAATATATTTCTGGCATTAACAAGTTTGGACGGTTCTCACTCTCTTGAAAAAACTTCACTTGACTCGTCATGAGAAGAAATTTTAAAAAGTTGTTTTTCCTATACCTTTGATTTTTTTTTGCTTCATTGTAAACAGTCCATTTTCAACTTCTCAAGAATGCTAGTTGTAACAATGTAAATGTACACTACTTCTACAAGTATAGGATTTCGTATTAAGATAATGGAAATAACAATAATATTAGTAATATTGTAAGACTATCTGTGGTTACTAACTTCACAGAACAACACACTTTGTTCTTAGATACCTCTGTTTACATAACTGACTCAATATATCTATGAAAGAAAGTTGATATTTTTTCAGGTAGACCATAGCAGTCTTGTAACACAAGTTCTACTCTTAGGTTCATAAACAACTAAGACTGAACACAAGTATAACAGGTGCTTTATGTTTGTCTGACCTGACATTTTATTTTTATTATTATTATTATATAATTCTTATTAATAATTATTATTATTCTTATTTTGGACCCTACTTTGCAATTTCACAGACATATTATGAAAATTTAAGTTTTAAAAATTAAAATATTTTCAACATTTCAATAATATGTTTACAAAAATTACATTTACATCACATGAAAGTACATCTTTTTAAGTTTAATTTAGGTGTAATTGTATTTTTCTGAAGGAAATTATATTGCCCAAAATTGTTTATATACTAGTGCATACACGATTCTTCAAGGAAAAAAAAAAAAAAAAGGTAGTAAGATTTCAAGGAGTTGAACAGGGCTTTATAACTCCGATATAATGTGGTGGAAACCATTACAATGGTGCGCTCTGCTGCAGCACCTTCTTCCAGGAACTTAAACATGAACTGCTGCCAACGACACTTAATACATGCATGGCTGCTGTGTGAGATCATGGGTCGCAAGCAGTCCCATAATATTACAGAAGATTGTGCTGATGTTCATGCTTTCTTATATGTGTATATTATAAATAATTGAAGATTCAAAAGACATTTTTCTTATTTCTCACAAATTAGCAAATTTTTGTGTGGATGTTGGCAAGCCTAATCTGCAGCTGTACCCGGCAACACTAATGCCTCCTAGAGTAGCACCCTCGAGTTTTGTCTCATTTTGATGGAGAGTTGCAAGGCCCTGGAGTGGAATTAGAATAAAAAAGAAGATACATGTCACCTATTCTCAACTATAGATCTCATAAAAAAGTCACTACAAAGTATGGATGTTTTGCGAGTGTGTGATTTGAAGTGGAATGACTCGTATGTTTGCAAATTCATGACTCCTCTGGAAAGTAAAGGGATTTTTCACATAAATTGAAGACAAATATCAAATTCATCTATGCCAGAATTTATTTTATGTCAGATTGTTGCCGCCTAACCTTTTTTTATAATAAGCAAGGAGAATACACCTGTACTCACCAGTTTCTCTTGGTTGTGTTGTCGGTTAACTGGAGGAGTATTGCAAGATACCAACTTGCGAATAAATTGAAAATATTCTGCCGAAAATTGATTTCTATTATGCATAAATTTAATATTCTGTTTTCTAACGCTCCGTTCAATAGCAGGTGGCATTTTCATGATTCCCAATTTGGTATCAGCTGAAACAAGAAGATTTTCTAACAATTATCACTATTAGGGAATTAATAGTAAATAATGAAGACAAAACTTAAATGAAAGTATCATTTTAAAATTCTCATTAATAATACATGTTTTTTCTTAAACACAGTCAAAAATTCAAACACATTACAGTAATTAAAAATAAAGGAATAAATAAATAAGAAAGAGACAGAATTAAAATATGTAATGATCTCATAATCTACAAGCGATATTCAAATACGTTACAGTAGCAGAAATCATCTTCTCAGTAATATTATGAACCTCATAATTGAGTATTTTGCACACAGCTATTGTTCTTGTTCAAATAATCATGCACAACAATTATATTAAAGCACATGACATTAAACTCTACAATGAATGAATGTTTAGATATTTGCTGAAATAAATTCCTGGGAACATTTTACATGTTTTTTAATTACGGAAATTAACTGTAACCACTTTTCTGATGTAATCGGTGTGCATTTTGAAAATGTTTGAAATCGCGACCCAACATAGTATCAGAGGAAAAGCTGACTTTTGAGGTAATTGCATTATCTATGTAATGGCGAATTTATTTATTTGAAGTATTTATAGAAAACAGTACAACTGGTGTATCTTGAATCATCACTAACATTATTCATAATTGACTTAATTGACATAATTTGTTTTATAAAGAAATGAAAAAGGTGTAAATTAAGCAATCATTTAGTACATGGAGGTTAGAAGAACACTATTTACAGCACAAGTTCTTATATGTGCAACAATGAAAAGAATATCTGAGACAATACAAAGTCAGAGATAAATTACAAAGTTCACCAGCATGCATGTTAAATGTTTTGAAACGTACATAAAGTCAACTCATTGAGGCTCTTCATGAGTGCATTTTCTTCGACATCTAATCGGGTGTAGAATAGCATATAAGCATTCCACCATCTCT
Source organism: Gryllus longicercus (assembly GCA_038098605.1). Lineage (NCBI taxonomy): Eukaryota > Metazoa > Arthropoda > Insecta > Orthoptera > Gryllidae > Gryllus > Gryllus longicercus. The sequence goes on from JAZDUA010000023.1 coordinate 7,442,647, forward strand.
TTTGTCGTCGGTAACTCATTCGTTTCAGCATATGGTCAAAGACTTCACCCATATAATCCCCTCCAAAAACACTGGGTTTTCATCTCCTCTTCATCATCCATTTTACATTCACTCACTTCACCGTCATCAAATTTGTACCATTTGCATGTACCATCATTATGCCTACAATAAAAATGAAAAGAGAACATAACATGTTGGAATGTGACATCATCTGTAAACATGTGGTAGTGATTAGAGCTGTGTTTTGTAAAAACTTTATTTTTGTACACTTTGAGTAAATAAGCTATAGTTTCTGCACATGAAGGAGATTCTTGAATATAAGAAATTTAAATCTTGTCTTGCAACCAAACTTTCAATGATCACATACATACTATTTAAGTTAAAATAAGTGTTTTTCCCCCCAAAAAATGATTGAACAATATCTCCTCAAAACAGGCTCTTAACTTTCTTTTTACTGTGTATGTTGACAGTGCCCAGTATACTACTTAAGCATTGGGTGTGTGTCAATTTCTTGAAAACTTGAAATTTCTAGAACTACAAATATTAAATGCTTTAGCCCCTCTCAAATCTCCTTTGATATTTACAACATACATACAAAGCTGGATTCTTAACATTTTAAATTCCTTCTATCATGATCAAAGAGTGGCTTTTCTTCATGTTTACCGTTACAATCCTCACTTAATGAGACATTGGAAAACTACATAGCATCTGAAAAGCCCTTGTTCAAGTACCATTTTGGCTATCTGCAAGACACTGTGTCCTAAGCACAAATGCTCCAATTGGCGTCTGTGCCTAGGATGTGGCATCTCCCAGTCCAACAAGTAGATACTAGTGTAGTATTATAATGCTAGTTCTGTATTAACATTTTCATTGTGAATGAACTGGCTGGGTAATATTTTGCATTTTATTGCCTTAACATTACTGATAAATGTTTTCAGATGTAGATTTTAGTTTTGATGTAACTAGTGCTAAAGAATTACACCAATAAGTTTAAAATATCACATCACTAGTTATGATTAGTGAATATTAAATACCCCTTAAATATAGTTTAAGTGATAAAACTAGTCAATACAAATAGTACTACTGTTGTATTTTTGCATTTAGTTTTCTCGTGCAGACTTTTCAAGATGGCAGATTCTAACATAACAGTCTGATGGTTCATAACTTGTGTTTCTAAATAGAATGGGGTTTTGATCTCCTATTTATTGATATTATATTTTAATATCTATGGGTTGCAAGGGTTTTAATATTACCACAGTCTCATGAATATTATTCAGCATAAGAAGTATTTTAGGAAATTGGCATTGATTTGAGGGCAATTTGATTTTTTTATTGGCATTGATTTGAGAATAAGAAAAAATCTCAAACACACAGGTAAGAAAAACTTGCCTATGAAGAATATAAGAATAATAGTGGCCACCACTAGCTTGACCACTATGTACAACAATACCAGTCAATCTGTACTTAGTACATATATCCTTTGAAAGTTCTTCATAATCACAGTCTATCATTTCTCCTTCTAACTTTGCAAGTCCAGACACTGAAAAGAAAAATGTGCAATGAAAACATTTTTTTCCATATATTCACATGCTCATTTTATGAATGTAGAAAGTATATAACCTGTATAAGGCTCCATGTCTAGATCCCGTGGAAATTCAAAATAATCATTAAATTTTATGGCACACACTCGTTCAAAATCATACTCGAACCTTTTCAGCTGGATTGCTAGGATAGGAGGTAGTTTCTTAACACACAATCTCTTCACAGTGACAACCTGAAAGAAGTATATATTGTAAGTAATTAATTGAATAGTATAGCAATTAATGAATAAGTAATTAGTATATAATTTGTTCAATCTGGAAAAAATAATTGAATATTGAACAGTGGCACAACTTGGGTGCATGATGTGCGTGTGTTTTATGGAACTGTGCATTTAAAAAAAATAAAAGGAAACAAAACAATCTCATTTCTTACTGAAAGGAAGGAGAATAATAAAAAATGTTGAAAAATGTCTGTTTCCAAATGCCAGAATTTAGATTGAAATTCCATTAATCTGTCAACTTTTATCAAATATACTGTGAAATATTGAAGAAATCGTCTGAATACAAGTAAATTCATGTTTTAAATATGATGTACCTTCTTGTTGCACTTTTCGCAGTGATAAGCATCAGCTCCCTCCAGCAATTCTCCTTTCACATACTGCTCTAAGGAATCCAGCAAAGTACTGTGGTTTCGAATATCCACACTGATGACGCTGTATGGTTCCTCTTTGGAATACCTGAATATAACAACGTAAGAATTTCTGGTCTTGAAAATTTACTAGTAATTATAGTTAAAAAAATTGTTTTGTAAAAACCATTTCGTATCACTCATTTCCTTAAATAATGTTTTTCCAGGAATTTTCCTTACAATGACAGCTGTTTTCAATAGCATGCAATCGGTATGAAAAGTTGCAAGCAAGCTAAAGCTATTCAATGAAAAAAAATAAAGGAAGAAAAAGACATACAGTAAAACTCCATTTATGTTTTTTTACGTGTATGAGTTGTTTGTAAGTCCCAGCTAAATTTCCACTATTTCAGATATATGTTTTACGATTGTTTGTTTTCCACTCTTTTTTATCCATAAAAAAAGTCTGACTATATACCAATATAGATAACTGGTAAGTGAGAAAAAATACATCATGCTAGAGGAACCCAAAGAATCTGTGTTTGATTTGGTGTTTAGGTTGTTTAGTTTTGTTGGTAAGCAAAGCCTATCAGCCTTCCATTGGAACATGAGGGGAACTGCCGGCCCACCAAACCACAGGGTAGAAGGATAATAATGCTAGTGCTCGCTAGTGTCCCTAAGGCATTGCATGATTTTCATGTATCACTCGGTAAGGATTTGCAAAATGATCATGTCACCCAGTAAGGCTTTGCTTAATGTTTGTCAACTTTGAAAAGTAAATATTTGGCCTATTTGTACAAAACACATGGGAATCAAGTAATATGGGCAATTACGGGTCTGATGTCATTTTGAAAGAGAAATTTATACTTTACTTAACAAATGGTCCAAGATAAACTCTTTTCAAAAGTCAAAACTTTCTTTCTTGAAAACATTAAGTATTAACATAATATACTTAATGTTTTCTAATAAGACAGTAACATCAAAATATGGTGTTTTTATTTTGCACCTATATTTTCATTTTTCGTTAAGCGTTCTTCTCACACATTTTTTTCCTCCAGTCCCCTGAAAAACTTGTAAATGAAGTTTTACTGTACATATTTTAACATGTTCTTGTGTCAAATTTTCAAGATAATTGCCTTTAAGGGACCCATACACATTTTGATTCTTTTCATTCAATTTAATTTATATTATTCATTCTCCTTCAGTTTACATATTTCATGATTAACTGACCCAGTTTCACTAGTCCAGGCAAACAGTGTCTCATGCTTATCTGAACAAATTTAACCTTCACAAGTTTAATAAAACTGTAACTGAGGCAGGTTTATATGCACAGAGATTTAGAATTCCATGAATTATGAACCCATATCACTCAAAAAATTAGAGCCAATGGATTTCTTTCACAACATTTCTTCTTTCTGGGTTGGGACCACCTTTTTTATTTACCTGGAGAGGCAAAACTTTAAATGTTCCAAAACTGCCATTCCACATCTAACTTTCTTGCATCTATTTCTTAGAAAGACAACATTTAGCAATTCTGCAGGGAAAGTGCAAATTTTCATTGGGAAATACAAGCTGTGTGGGTCACTGATACCACAAAAGTGGATTTTTTCTTTTTTTGTACATAGTAAAGTACTTACTTTGATATGTAGTGTAGAAATAATCATTTTTTCTGCATTTAGATAATGAAAAAATGTATTTTTCAAAACATCTGTTTGTTCATCTGAACAACACTAGTGTCTAAATTGTACATGGCACACACATATACTGACTGTTCAATCAGGAACACTAATACTCCACTGAAGAACATAATAATTCAATAGTAGTAATAATAATAATAATAATAATAATAATAATAATAATAATAACAAAAATAAATAATTATTATAGTTATGTATTATTTTTATTTGAACATTTTATTATTATTATTATTATTATTATTATTATTTGAACATTTTTTTATTATTATTATTATTATTATTATTATTATTATTATTATTATTACTACTACTACTACTACTAACATAAGAAAAAAGAGAGGTAATGAAAGTACTGGGCACAAACATTAAGACATTAGGCCACTCTGCAAAGAGTAATCACTAGCTTCACTCAGAACTGCAATTTTCTGAATAATGGAAGTGGAAACATGATTTAAGGAATGTAATTAAGGGAGAGGAAAATGCATTACATTAATGGCTGTAATCTATGAATATAGAAAATGATGGCCTCAGGAAAATTAGCAATGTGGGGATTCATGCATCAAGTAAACAATAAATTCCCCAGTAAAATCAAAATTAACATTACACATTACGCTTACATCTGATGCTACTTTTATTCTATCTTGTTCTTTTCAGGTGTCTCAACAAACACCTAACTTTCCTTGCAGTTGAGAAAACTATTTCAGTTATGTATCATATTAACCCAAATATAAGTCAACTCCCTAATTTTGAAGAGGCTTCCTGAAAAGTTTTTAGATTTTTAACTAATTCTTACCATTTAGTCAAAATTGCAAATTGTCGAATTGATTAAAAAGTTGCATTGATGAGAAGTTATGATATATTATATGAGCCATCTCTATTTTATTGTTCCTTAAAATCAACAAATATTTGGTTTTTGTCACTACCTTCGTTATCTCCATTGTGTGTCACCCGTGTCATGAATTATTTCTTTCTTTTGGGTTCTCCTTCCACATTAGAATGTCCCCGAGATTTTAGGCCCCTCTAAAAGTTTTATGCATTAAATTTGAGTTCGTTCTTTCTTTCATCTGATTTCACCTAAGACCACCCTTCTTCCACATTCTTTAACAGAACATACTTGAAAGTTAGCACTGTTTAATGCTTGTATGACTGTTTTACTGTTTCGTGAATAAAATAAAAATAACTGCAAACTCTTACATCACCACACTGTGTCATGGTTATTGTGGAAGATTGCGGCAAAGTTTCCAAGTTCGGGAAGTTGTTGCTAAGAAAATCTTTCTTTATCATCCTTTTAGATGTTTGGATGTAGAATGTATGGTCTATCAATGAATTTTATTCATTTCTGTCTCTTGCAAAACGCAGATTTGCACTCACCCGGCATCAGAGTAGCCTCATCGTTCCTGTAATGCGCATCTTGTAATGAAATCTCAGCAATGATTTTTATTCATTTTCACATGATACAATGTCATTCATTAGAGATTATCTCTTTTCCGGCCCATTCAAAAGTATGTCTGAGTTGCCTGGCAAATTTGCAGTGGATGCTGAGAATATGACCGTAAATATATTTACATGTTACAGATACACATGATACTTTTACTGTCTTCGCAGCTTATTGTTAAATCAACATGTTTTTGTCAAGAAAAGGATATAAAAGGAAACCCTGACTGGGCTTATATATAAGATGCTCTTGTATTTTCTGAGAGAGAAAGTTTGGAAAAAATCTTGTCTTACATCCAGGTATATACAGTAAATTATTTATTTGCTTACCTGTGTGGACAGCCTTTACATATTTTTTGGTCTGAATAGGAGCCACCCAAAATCTTGCTCATTATCTGCTCTTGACTCAAGGCCTTTAGTGCCTCATCAATGCTTTCCACAAGGCTCATGAAAAACTCTACTGCATCTTGCTGTTCCCGTAGGTTCACAGGTTCACCCTGTAATCTGAATACAAATCTCATTGGTTTTATGAATAATAATAATAATAATAATAATAATAATAATAATAATAATAATAATAATAATAATAAAAGAATGAATGAGTGTTGAAGAAGAACAGTTTTGCTCACTTGAAATGCTTCCAAAGTCCACGCGGTACATAGTACTGAAGTTTACTGTATGCCAGGTGACCAAAAATTGCCTGAACCTGCTTGAGAATACCTATGTTGTATTCTTTTCTTGATTCTTCAACACCACATTTATCTTCACAATCATTTTCATTGGAGTCCATGTTACCCTATTATGTTTATAAACAGAAATAGGAAAACAATAAAGTATTATTAACTAGAAACAAGAACAACCTTTCACATGTAGTTAGCCTTATTCATACTTAAATCACATTACTCTATTTCATACTTTTCTTTCAATAATCATTGCTACAGATAGTTTAGTTCAGGGTAGTCAGACAAATGAGCACGTGAATGGCCTTCACAAAGGTTTGGGGATATCAGCGGTGAGAAAACTTTGTGCGAATGCAGCGAGTTGGACGAAACACACAGGTTGGAATATTATAAAGAGACATTTATTAAATTTTAATGGAAATTGACAGTAAACAGAAACTGCAGTTATACAAGCATTGATCACTACACCAAGGAAATATTAATACACATTTCTACTTAGAGAATGCAGTATATGAGAAATATTAACAGTAATTAAATATAACTCAAACTAATATTTTGAAGAAAATAAATATAAACTAAAATAAATATTAAATGAACATAAGTAATATACACCACAATTTTGGAAAAACACTGACACCATTATTGAAAATAAACATTTAAAGAAACACAATGTCCATATCTTTCAGGTAAAAATACACATAAAAAAACACACACACTTCAAAAATTATAGAATAACAATGAAACATAACACCATTTCTGAATTTTTTATAACCTAAAGCTTGGGCCTAGATTTAAATAATGAAGCATACTATTTAGAAGTGTTACCACATTTTTGCTGATTATCTCAGACAAAATTTTTGTAGCCTCCATGGAAAATTTCTTAATGCCTTTTAACAATACACATTTTTGTTATTAAATACTTTCTGCATATTAAACAAAGCGCATCACCTCTGCGCTCATAGCATAAGTAATGAAGACCCCACTCAGACAAACTTGTAATATGTAATATGTAATGTCTTGCGTACTGCCATGATGGATTACTATGCATCCCTGAGAAATCTGATCACGGAGTTACCTTTGCCATGGACACTGCGTGCCCTGGCAGAGCGCAAGCATGTTCCAAGCACGCAGGTGCTCAGTTTGACGGCGCTGGTTTAGTTTTCTTCTTGAAACTTTGAAAAGGTACATATGGTTCATGAATGTAACTCTCATAGTTTTTCCTAAATTCACATTTTAACTACATGTAATTTAGTAAATAGTATGGATACCCATGCTGCCTGGAAACTTGTGCATATTGTTGGCCTTTCATTTGTATTCTTTAATTCACTTCATAGCCTTAATGACTTTGAACTAGTGGTGGTGCAACACTGAACAGACTTTCTTGTATAATTTATCGTTAGGAAAAAATTAAGTTTAGTAATTATAGAAAAACTTTGTACTCTTACCGCACAATGAACTCCTACAACTACAAATATTTAATGCAAGTCTTAACACCACAGAGTTTGAAACACAGGACACAATATCCTATGATCTTCAGAGACTATTTCATATGTAAAATCAACATTTAGCTCCCATTTGCTTAAAATTCATAAACTGAACAGAAAATTTAGTAGAACCAAATATATAGAAAAAAATTTAATCAGCATTGTTTAATTTTTATGTCTGTAATACTGCTATTTTATTTCCTTCTGTAATCATCACCAGCAGAGCATGTTTCTGGCTCAGTAGGAGGATTGTAAAACCTCCACTCATGCCTTGCACTCATGTAAACTCTCCACCCTGCCTTGCACTCTCTTGCTCTGTCAGAGAGGATCATCTCTGGCCTGTGAGCCCCATATCTATGTGGTATTTGGCTTAAATGGGAAAAACACAGAAACAGGAAAGTTGCTTCAGCTTATGACCCGACGGTCACCACCCTGTGACACTCTGACGAGCCAGCAATGACGGTGTCTTATTTGATGACCAAGATACGAGGTTACCCAATTACAATAAGAACAGTGTGAATGGATGAAAATAAAGAGCTTTTATATGCAGCATAAATTCAATTATCTGGCATGGAAACTGCGAGTGGTGACATTGTGAGACAAAATAGCCTGTACAACGTCAACCTTTGTCCTCTATGACAACCCTTCAAAAAACTAATTTCAGCTCCTATATTGAACAATTGTCAAGTAGTCACTTGTGATAATTTCATAATTATGTTTCAATGAACAATTTCAAATGTTACAGAGTACTGTATTTATCTTCCCAACTACAAGACAACTAAGTATACATCAACCCTCTAATTTGTAACTAGTCTCTTTAGATGTTTTTCATTTATAACTTGAATGAATGATTGAATCAATGAAAAAAATCTTTTTGTCTGTGTTATTAGGGTTTTCCTTCTTATAATATTAATCATCCTAGTTTTTATCAATACATTATCATAATTACTACCATTATTTCTTTGAGAGCTTCCTTCCATACCATGTCATGTCATCTACTTCTCCCATGCCGTCTTTGTGTTGACAAAGGAGAGAATGTGCATAGCATCAGATAAATTTAACCTACAAAATTTTGAGGGGATACTAAAAAGTCAGTTTCTTCCTACAACATTGATGTTCATGACATCTATTTCTTTACGATCCAATAACTTAAATTTGCATTGTTTGATGTGCTGCTTGATTATACTGATAACTGCAAACTCAAAGATCCCCTTAATCAACATCTTGTCCATGAATTTAATTAATTTTCATGTTGTGTTTCACTTGCTACAATGTCATTTGAGGTTCAATATACTGGTGATAAATCTCAATATGAATTACTGGCAACTGTGAAGATGCCAAGAATGATCGATTGTTAGTGATTCTGGGCAAGTCAACTACTAAGGTCATTAGTCCCATGTGTGGTGCATGTTTTTTCCTCGGGAGGTGGCAGAAAGATCTGGTGCCAACCTACAGTCTAGGTTTCTCTCACCAGCAGGGCACCACCCCAGCCAGAACAAGATTTAAACTCTTGACATATGTGGTAGTATAGTACACGCAAGTGTGAATAAGTAGTAAGGGATGAGGATAGGAAAGGAAGAGAAAGCAGGTATCTCCCACCAGCAAGGTACCGCCACAGCTGGGACAAACTAAGTTCCCGACAGGTCATCTGGCATGTGTGGTGTTGTAGTGTATGTTAGTGTAATGAAGGGGTGACGATAGGACAAGAATGAAGAAAGAAAGATTACATGGTGTTCATGGCCCGTTTGTTAGGGTACTGCCCCGGCATTTGCCTGGTGTTGATCTGAGGAACCACGGAAAACTACCGATCAGAGCAGCCGGACAACAGAATTCTCCTCCAGACCGAATTTGACCTACTGACAAGCTTGTGCTGTAAAACCAGCCACAATCGTGACTCAAACCTAGGACCTCCCAGTCAGAGACACTGCAGTGACATCAGTTGATGCCCTGAGCCACCTCTCCCAGATGCCAAGAAAACATTAGGGAATATAATGAGGAATTAGGATTTTATTGCAGTGTAGCTTGATGATATGCCAGCATTTAAGTTTCTGGACACAGAAAGACAATGTAAAAACAAAAATGTCCTAGCCTTAATATGCAAATGTATAGCAACACATGTATTTTTCAAAAGAGGCATAAAAAAAAAGTATATAATAAGTGAATACCCACATTCATTATCAAGTAATGAATAGCTTAACATACGAAAATACTGAAACAATTACCTCGCCTTCTAAACGTTCTTCGCCACTGAAATCTTCATTGAGGTCCACGGCTGCACCTTCTGATGCTAATAATCCAACTCTGATACTTTCAACCATATACAGTTGTTGCAGCACAGAATTCATATAACAAGTTGCTCCTGCATTTTTCAATCCAACAAAACCTTTTAGGGGACGTGGGCCTACAGGAGGCAGATAGTCCCACTCGACTAGAGGCTCATCTCTCTCTGGTTAAATAGAACAATAAGTTTTCAGAAGAAAATAATTTAGTAAGTACAATTACAAATATTATATATAGATACATTTCAGAATTGTTAGAGATCTACAATATATAAACCAAGAACATATTACTAACCAATAGCACTGGGAAATTAATAATTACAATTTGTACACAGCAACTTACACAGTAACAAAACGTCTGTTGTAACTTTACTAGAGTTTCTATAATTTTCAATTTATATATTTCATTACAAATTATGGATTGGATTTCTGTAGTGTAAAATGTACTTATGTGTCAAATACTGATTTACTAATATTTTTAAAACAAATTTTTTGTACTCTTACATACAGCTCTAAAGAAAGAGCTTGAAATAAAAAACTCTTCTCACCTGAATAGAACATATCAGTAAGCATATGTACAAGCAGTTTCATGTTTGGAACACAGCCAACACATAATCCAACCAGCAAATCAAAAGCAGCATTTACAGTAAGTGGAGTAGAACAGACAGGAAGCGCTTGCTCACTTGCAAGCTCTCCAGTGCGCTGCAGATGTAACATTAAACGAGAGGCAGGGAAAATAAAATCCTCCACCAATTCCTATGCAAAAAGAAATACACCAACAATGTACAGTTAGTACAATTATTCTAGCAATACATTTGCTTAACACATTTTGTGAATTACATCATTTATAAATATTAATTAATTTTTCTCCAACTGTGATCAATGAAGGGAGTGTTCCTGAATATATGACTTGAACAAAAGAATGACAGTGAGTGAGAATGTGTGTGTGAGTCTGTGTGTGAGAATGTGTAAATACATGCAAGCGAATATGTGCGTGTGAGAGATTGAGTGTAAGATGTGTATGTGAGTGTGTATGAGTGTGTATGTGAGATTTAAGTGTAAGTGTTATTGAGCATATGTGTATTTACTCAAGCATTTGTGTGTGAGCGAGTGTAAACCAGGAGGCCCAGGTTCGATTCCTGGCCAGGATTTTCCCTTTATTTTTTTCGTCTTTTTTGTTGGGATCAAAATTTTTGTTGTAAGGGTCAAAATTGGATATAAATGCTCAATTTTTTTTTTAATCTTCAACTATGATTTTTAACAAACATTTTTTTATCTCTGTGGCAGTTTTCCCTGTTTTAATCCACTACCACCTTTGTTTGGCTAGCCAGAAGAAGTGCAACAGGAGTATTTAGATATAAATATAATAACAATAATCATAATGAAATAATTAAATTTAAAAATTTACATTGATATGTATTATTCTGAGATTCAAGGAATGTGATTGTGTTGTGAAAATACACACTATAGACACAGCTAATTTTACAGTTACCTTGAAAATTGAACGTCCAGGCAAGTATTTTGTGTGTTGTAGTTGTGTAATGCACACTTAACTCAATTCATCCACTGAATTGTGATATACAGTAGATACACTACCTAAATGAATCAATTTTTTACCTTTACAAGATTGACTCCCTTTTTCTCATCTGATCCCAGTTCATATTTCCTCTCAGCAGTCATAAAAGATAGCAGTTCTCTCGCAATTCCCAAATGACCTTCAAGCACTGCTTCATCCACCAAAGGATCTCCATTTTCCCTAACATTTTCCTAATAAGAAAATCATGTGGTCATTAGAAAAATACCATAAAGAATTAAAATGAAGTCAGAAATTACATGAGAAAAAGTGATGATATAATTTCTAAGTAAGGTGCCAAGAATTGTATCATGGGTATACATGAAAAAAGTTAAAGTTGTTTTTTTATTTCATAGAATTCTGATATTTGTGAACGAGGGCTAGGAAGCATTCACATTCACTTTCAGAAGCACCAAAAAAAAGAGAGTAGACTGGACTCATTAATAATTTATATTCCTAGAAGACTTACCCTGATTTTTTTCAGCCAAACAATTTCATTGCTAAGTAAATTTTCAGCTGTGGGTAAGTTGCAGTTAGACATAAAAGCAAAGTTCAGAAGGCGACAAAGCAACTGGAAATATTCATGAGAATTCTGAGCATTATCTACAACAGTACTGTTTAGTACCGTAAACAGCAAAGTGATGCAAAATTGCAATGGCTGCTGACTGGCTGAACACCAAGTAGAAATTAACAGGAACTGTTCTGCTGCTGCCAGGCGCACCGATCTGGAGGAAGAAAAGGAAAAAAATGTCATAAAATAAAGCAGTCATGAACTGAAACATCACAAGTTAAAAAAACAAACAAACTTGAAGTTCCCATTAATTTTTATTGAAAAATTTGCTATAGGATTTTATATAAACTACCCAGAGCATTGTCTTTAACGTAACATTTTACACTTCTATTTCCTATATAGTATACGTACTGCTAAAATTATTTTTTTCAGAATGAAACATTTCTTGTTGAATGGTTCATTTAGAGATCTTAAATACAATAGAACGGGGCTTGTATTTTCTCCTTCCCTGGATGTAACACATGGTATTTTAGATTGTTTTGAGGACACACCAGTCCTGGAGCTGATACCAGGAAACGCATACCACTATGTAAAATACAGAAAGTGTTGTAATACAGCAGGAAAACATGCCAATTTTTTGATAGATCACCATTCATGGATATCTGATTCTGAAAGTGGAATTTTCTTGCTATTATAAGTAGTAAATTACTTTCTTGAATATGTACTGAAGTCAAAATCCACGTTTTATGGGTCCTTGATACTGAAAAATCGATTTTTGGCAATCTGTCCCTCATGTTTTCCCCCAAAATTGACATTCCCATGAATTTCCTATGAATTTGAAATTGATATTTTAATTGCTGGGGGATCTTTACATTAAGCTCCTGTGAAATACAGGCATTTAAAAAAATACATGAACAAGATTTTATTGAAAACAGCTCCTGATATTTTCTTTCTCAAATAAAGTTTTCTTCATAATGGTGCATAAGTCTTCAGTTAAAACTTCTGATTTTTTTTCCTGATATTTCTAATATTTTCTTTCTCTTTGCGGCGCACTCTTCCATCTCCTGTAGTACTGTTTGGCAGGGATAAGACCCCCTATCTGCCGTGGTTAAACTGAAGTAGTCCTGAAGAAGTAGCTCATATCAGTTATAAGTAGAGAAGCTGGTTATGGGTTACAGATGATGGACAGATAACAGCTGGGGATATGATACAGGAGGCGAGAGGCCACTGAACCAGGAATCTGATGCAAACATCCATTCCTTATGTGGGATTCAAACCCAGTCTCTCTTTATATTGGTCTATCAACTACACTACTCAAAGTCTTCTCTTCTCTCCTTATTTATTGAATTTCTTCCTGGAAGAATTCAGACAACATGCAACTACTCCAATTAACTATTGTGTATTAAATTAAAAAGAATGCAAATAGGATATGCATTATTAGAGTTTTCACAAAATGCCAACAATTCCCTCTTCTCTGCTGAAGCTCTTCTACCACACAGGCTGACAAAGTGAGGAGAGAGAGAGAGAGAGAGAGAGAGAGAGAGAGAGAGAGAGAGAGAGAGAGAGAGAGAGAGACAGAGAGAGACAGAGACAGACAGAGAGAGAGGGAGAGAGAGGGAGAGAGAGGGAGAGGGGGAGAGAGAGGGAGAGGGAGAGAGGGGGAGAGAGAGGGAGAGGGAGAGAGGGGGAGAGAGACGGAGAGAGAGGGAGAGAGAGAGGGAGAGAGAGGGAGAGAGAGGGAGAGAGAGGGAGAGAGAGGGAGAGAGGGGGAGAGAGGGGGAGAGAGAGGGGGAGAGGGAGAGAGAGGGGAGAGAGAGAGAGAGAGAGAGAGAGAGAGAGAGAGAGAGAGAGAGAGAGAGAGAGAGAGAGTGTGTGCGCAAAAATGACATCACTAACTATTGCCCGTATCTCAATTTTAATTGTAATACCGAAGGTGTTTGAATTCATTATCACGGATAAACTGAAACCCAAAATTTGTCATCTTTTCACTAAACAATTTGGATTCGTGATTTTTAAAGAATATTTCAATCCAATCTTATTTATTACACTGAATATATCTTAAATAGCATAGAAAATAAATGTCAGGTTGAATGTATTTTCACAGATTTTAGTAATGTTTCACTCTTTACTTTTGCAAAAATTGAAAGCTTTTGTTGTTTTTTTTTCAGACCTTTATTAAAATGGTTCTCTAATTACCTTACTAATAGAACTCAATTTGTGAAATATGGGAATACTCTCTCAGAAGGTTTTCCAATATTATCTGAAGTACTTCAAGGTTCCCATCTGGGTCCACTGCTTTTCATAATTGTCATCTGATTTTCTAATGATTTAGCATTATATTTCAAAGACATTGAATTCTTCCTTTTTGCTGATTTATTTACTCTCATTACAACTTGCTCTCAATTGTTTAGTTAAATGGTGTGTGTGTGTGTGTGTGTGTGTGCGCGCGCGCGTGTGTGCGTGTTTGCTTTAGTAAAGTACATTCTATGCTGGAAAAGAAAGGCAAGGCCAATTACCAATGAAGAGAAACAGAACCTTATCATACAACTAGGGTAGACAAAGCAATTTTGATATTATGAGAAAAAAAATATTGACAATTGATCAAATTTTGAAACCTGCATAAATTATTTAATTTTTTCTGTTTCTATATGTTACTTTAAGTGCTTTTTTATTTGTTGTAATGTAGTTTTACTTAATGACATTTATGAGTAAATTAGTTCATCCCTGGGATATTGGCGTGTTATTTACATATATATTAGTTTTCCGTATTATGGTAGCTTTGCAGATGGAAATGTGGAAAATAAGTATAAATTGAGCATATTTCGTTAGCACATTCGCCTGCTTACGATGTTCAAAATTTTCAGTCCCTTGAAAAACTTCCTAACGAGATTCCACTGTATTTGAGATAAGAAATACAACCCTTTGAAATTGATTGTTAGATTTTGGGAACAATGGGCCCTAATGGAGTGAACTACACCATCAATTTTTTCAAGTTATTTACTAAAACAACAATACTAGAAAATTAGTAACAAGAATCAATGTAAACCTTTACCTGTTTTTACACAATAACACAAGATCAATGATGAAGGTATGCCACATTTTATCTTTCGTTAAAGCATCCAATGCTTTTGGGTTGAGTACTAAGGCAACAGTCAACACTTCCAGTGCTTCTTTGCAAACTGAAACAAACAAACAAATAAAATAAAATAATGTGTCTAGAAAAGCATGTAATAATTTAATGCCATTTATGCACCCCTGCAAATCACACCAATTAACAAGTCTTCCATTATGGAAAGATTTCAATCTCCACTATTAAAATGGAGGAGAGAAATCTATTTGCCCATATTACACAAAGCCATAAAAGTTTCTAATTAGATTTCAATTCACTTTCAAAGGAAACTGAAAGAAAGAAAAGAAGAAGAAGAAAGCAAACTTACACATTTCCTTAAAATGTACTTTAAAAAAATAATAATTTCACCTAAAACATCTTCACCATCAGGCATCTTGGTAGCACTCTTGTCATGCATTCGATGCAGTTCTTCTGGAGATGCATTCAGTAATTGAAGATTGCCTGAACTTGAGGCCCATGCCAATCGAATTATTGCACGTATTGTTGACATATCTGGTAGTTCCCATTGCAATGCTTGCACAAACATTGGTCGAGAACGTTCCCCATCACTTCCTGCTCTTAACATCTGAAGCAAATAAAATCAGCTATACTCTTACAAAACATAAAGCTAATTTTGTGCATTCATCAATTCAATAATGGATTGGAAAAGAAACGATTAAATTTAAATTTTAAAATACAAATGATATGATGATTATCTCTAAAAATAAGCAAGGAACAATGTATATTTTAACCAGAAATTATAATTATCTGCCCAAATAATAATTATGTAAATATGTGATTTAGTGTTTTGAAGTTTCTGTGG
Organism: Gryllus longicercus; assembly: GCA_038098605.1. NCBI lineage: Eukaryota > Metazoa > Arthropoda > Insecta > Orthoptera > Gryllidae > Gryllus > Gryllus longicercus. The sequence continues at coordinate 7,458,403 of JAZDUA010000023.1, forward strand.
AAAAAACCCATCAGATCTCACCTGCTCCGCTAGGGCCTGGGCAAGTTTTGCAGCAACGTTTCTAAGCATGTATTCTGTGCTTTGGTTGGGAATGCTATGAAAAGCCTGGCGCAAAACGGATATTGAGGACCGTGGGCCACCCAAAGGAGAACCTCCTGATGTCATACTGCCATTCCCATCAGAAGCACCTTCAGGACAAGAATGCATTGGTGGCACCATCAAAGGTGTTGGCTCGTCCACTACACGAGCCATCACCTGACCAACAACAGTCAGTAAAAGCTTGCACATTTTTAATACAGACAAATATGCAGACCTACAAAAGAAAAAGTTAAAATTATTTTTGCTTTTCTGATCAAAATTACTCTTTGCCAATAAACAAAATGTGAAATACCTCTTTGTGGCTGCATCAGCATTGGGTAAAAAATTGTTTTTTGTGAGCATGTCCAATATTACTGGTGCTTCTCCACTTTTAATAAAATTATATTGAAATTCAAAAGCTTTGTCAGACATAGGATCCAAGGCTGGCATCAACAATGCATACATAACCTGTGGAGTGAATGAAGAAGAAACATTAGAATACATCATACACACACAAAACACTTTAACAAGCAACACAACGAATGACTTAATGAAGAGGTAAAATGGCTGCGAGAGAGAACACGCATTCCAATCTTGGGAAGTGTATATTTTCTTTGCTACTTTCAAATCAACAAAGTTCTCTCAAATAAAAAACCTATTCTCAATTAACTTATGAAATAAGTATCACATACATTGCTCTCATACACGATGAGTAAATAAGAAAAAAGGTTCGTTTTTGTGCCATTATTGAGAGTATGCAATTTGATCACGAACTGATAAGACAAAAAATAAGATAATTTCACATTAAGAATAAACCAAAGAAATCTTTCAATGTTTCATCAATAATTTAAACATTTTTATATTCACTCGGAACTATCTTTCAGAGTTGTCTGTGTAATGGGGAATATTTTAATCCAATAATTAATAGACAGGATTTCAGTACATAGAAAAATTTCACACTTTCAGATCTGACCATCTATCAACCAGTTGTAGTTTGATAAAAAAAGTTTTATGATGAATGGGTCCATTTTGAGAAGTAGTCAAACAGAGGGGTTCCAGTGTAATTGTTCTCTCATTTCAGAAAATAATTAGTTTTTCATACCATTAAATTGTATAACACCCGCGATGGTGATGGGCCGAAGAACATGTTGTCTACAGTCACAGAAGAAAGATCCATATTGCTTGGATTGTTTGTAGATGTTGTTACTGTACTCTGATCACAATCTCCATCAAGTGCAGGGCCAGTACTTTGAGTATGGTTCCGGAAGAGAGATTGAAGGCATTCCACAGTGTATGCATCTGGTGGTATGAGTTTTAATAATACCCGAGCACCATCTCGCAAAGGAGGATATTGTAAAGAGCAGCCCAAATCCGCAAGTTGAAAGAAAAATTGGGCACAGTGGGGCCGCTGAGACATAAGCTGTGAAAAAGAGAAAAAACATTACTATTAATAAAAAATGTACAAAGATCTTCATATGAATACAAAAAGAAAAAAAGAAAATTGTATACACACGGCACAC
>JAZDUA010001255.1:0-128482 GCA_038098605.1 Gryllus longicercus
TGGTTGCTGTACACGGTTTTCGAGGACCTATGAAACTTGCTCTGTTGGACGTCGTTCTGGACCTGTCATCACGACCTGTCATCAGATACATTGCATCACTCGCAGAGGCCTGGTTACACACACTTGAAAGCTACACGACCTGATTTCTCAGCATTGACCACGAGAGATTCTATCTAAATTCAGACTTCCATTGGACCATTTATTCTGCAGCTTGTTGAACACCTACAGTGCCGGGTAATACGTTTAATTTTAATTCACTTTTGAGGACGGCTATGATTTCAATGTTCTATGTGATGAAAGACGGAATTGAATACTAAATGTGTAACTGCCAGTTTAATTTCGAAGGCACGTCCAGGAACTTTAGGTATTCGGTTCCTTAATGATCCCTTCTCCTTCGGGAAGATAATTATATTAAGGCGAAGTTCTGGAATTCAGAGACATGATAAAATAATCAGCACGAATGAGATATAATAATTAAGGTAACAATTTTGTCTCCAAACACTTGCAAGTCTGAAAGTAATTACGCCTTCTTATTCATGTCTTAGTTTCTAACAATCACCGAACGTACGAACGAATATCTCTCATTTACATCCAAAGATAACTTTCTTCACAAAGGTGTTAAGCTGATAATTTGAACAATTTATAAAATATTTGAAAATTTCGCAATCTGCCTTGCCTATATTTTTGTCTTATTTTCATGATTCAATGTTTTAAATGTAGAAACTTTGGGTCCAGATAGTGAGAGTTTGAATGGCATTATATGTCTAGTTCTCACAAAACCAACCAAATATTCGCGATGAACTCCGCATTACGAAACCACGATGACCGTATCCGGACTCTTAATCCCTGAAATGAGTGCAGTAGCAGTTATACCCAATATAAAGAACATCAATGGTGACACTCGGAGAGAATATTGCTTCCTTTTCACGTTAGAACGCATGAGGCATTTGCGAAACTACCGGAACACTGCCAAAGATGACGTCAGCCGCTTAACATTTCCGTGATGAATGGAACTGCTCCTGGCGCGGAGGCGGCCCTCACACATCCTAATCGCGCCGCCCCGCGCCCGCGCCCACGCCCACGCCCACGGGGCAGGGGGAGGGGGCAGAGGAGTCACTGGCGGAGGCGGGGGCGAAAACGGGGGACGCAAAGAAACGATAGCGAAGAAGAAGAAACACGCGGCAGTGAATGCGGGACGGAAAGAGGGCGCGCACCCTAAAATAAATAACGCGATGTAATTGTAGAGAATGAAGACAATGAAGACGAGGTGAAGTTCTGGGATGTGGAAGAGGAGTAGTGTACAGGACAAAGACAAAACAGCGGGTAAGGAGAAAATCAGCAATAGGTATTAACTAGCGATGAAGGCGAAAGCGAATGCAGAGACACAAATGAAGGTGAAGGTGGCAGCTACGAGGGGAAACAGTCGAAGGGAGATGACTACGCGAGGGCACCGATGCAGAAGCCAGTGCCAGGTCTGATACGATAGCGGCGGACAGAATGATACGGCCGTAGAGGCGAATGCGGTGGCGAAGACGGTGGATGAAATGGCGGTTCGCTTGGGAAGCGGGGGCGGCGGGGGGCGGCGGGGGACGGCGGGGGGGCGGCGGCGGGGGGGGCGGGGGACCGGAGGCGCGCGGCGCGCTCTCACGGAGCGGGCCAACTACTCCGCACCGCGGCGGCGCGTCATCGCTTCATAATGAGGCTTCACAATGCCGCGCGACGCGACCCTTCGGCGGCGGAAGTGCACGCACAAAGCGCAGCCGGGGCAGGGAGCGCCGCACGCCACAGGCACTCCACGCAGGCACAAGGAGGGGATCGGCGGCAAGAATCACTGAGCCAATGGAGGAGTTAAGGCGGAACGAAAGATGTTGCTAGAACTGGCTCTTTCTTTCGAATCTGCATCCACCAGTTGACAAATTTTCTATTGGAATAAAACATCTATACTGAAGTGTTTCGGCATTATGAATAGGAAAGAGATCTGAGGTATATTACACAATTCGTTCCAAGATCTATAATGTTGAGTTAAAAATATGGCCCACTCCTCAATAATACAAGCATTTGTGATTTTGACTTGTGATTAGGTGATTTGGATTTCTGATTTGGAAATATAAACATTTGTGATGTGGCTGGCAGATTGTTGGAGCATGTGGATGCAAATAACATTTTGCACTGCGACTTCAGTGTTTTATCCCATCCGAATGCGATTACGATTTCGCAAGTGCGCACGAAAATAAAATAGAAGCATTTTAAGTCCGGTAATCATGAAAGAAATCCACTGTTTTTTTTTTGCAATACCTGCAACTTGCAAATACAGAGTAACAGAGCAAATGCCACAGAAGGTGCAAATGCATATCGTACACCTCCAGCGCAGCGGCAGTTGTCGTGTAAAAGCGACAATCCAAAAATCATGACGGAAAACACAATCCGCCGTCAAAAGACGCGACTACGCGACACGTGCGGAGCGCAAGGCCCCGCGGCGCTTGAGAGGCGTGGAGATGGCCGCGCCGCGCGTGCTGAGGCGCCGAATGACACGCGCTCGCTGGCAGCAAAGCCACGTCAAACGCCGGCGCGGCCGCGAGCAACGCCGATACGGGAGAAGGGGGGCGAACGGATCCGACAGGTCAAGAGAAACACCACACCGCGTTTCAAAAGTTGACACACCAATTATCGAGGAAAATGGAACACACAACAATGGTTAAAGAAACTACCGAAACATTCAATGACGAAACGGGGAGGAGAAACACACCTTTTTAATTTTTTTTTATTTAATTACATAGTAAACATAAACTGTCGAAAATATCTACAAAATGAAAGTAGAATTGAAGCCAGAACACGATGCTCGAGTCAGAACTCAAACAAACAAAAGGAGTGCCTCAGGGATGTAGGCGATTAATTATTACGCGCAACGAAACACAAGAAGTAATCGAGGAGTGAAATCTAAACGGGTCAACCAACAAAAATTAAACATATTAACAAGTCAACATTAGATAACATTTGATAGCAAATATTTAAAAAACTACGTTGACAAATGTATAGATCTAATATATTGCGTCTCCGCTTCATATACGTTCGCTTTCGAATTCCCGGCAAGGAAAAGACCTGCTCGCCGGCGCCGGCGACTCGCGAAGTGGCGACAGCCTCGGCGGGGCGGGGCGGGGGCGGGGCGGGGCGGGGCGTGGCGGGGCAGGGCGGGGCGGGACGGGGCGGGGCTGTCCGCGCTGCGCGAGGCGCGCGCGCACCGCTTCGCAGGTGGAGACAGGCGCCCCCCGGGACCCGGCCGAGGACTGGCGCCCTCCGCCCTCCGAGCTGCTCTCCTCGCGGGCGGGCGCGGAGGCTAGCACCTTGCCCTCGTGAGAGGGTACAGATTCCGGGCGCATCAACAACTTTGGATCCGCCCCCGATTTCCAGGACAACATACCCAGAGGCGTCACTTTGGGGGTGGGGGGGAATTCAAAATGTTTTGGCCGAAGGTATCATCTTACAGATTTTGTGAAATGTCGTAGGTTACGCTAGCTAATGCTGCAACACGATTATATTTGATTTAATGACTATTCTAATACATTTGTGCTTGAAAGTTTCGTGACAAGTTAAAATTAATATATTGTGGACAATTTTAGGGGGAAGGGAATTTCTCTTCATTTTCCTCCCCGTGGATCCGCGCCCTTGTAAATGCAGAGTGAGTGTTACGGGAGGAGGCGGTGTCCGTCTCCCGTTACGCGAGGGGTCCGGCACCGATTGAGTGCCTTTTCCTCCTCGCGAATCTCCTCCAGCGAAGACCTGACCTCTCAATCTGGTCTCCTGTCGTGTGTGGTAGAGCTGTCATTTTAATGTAACTGTGTGTGTGTGTGTGTGTGTGTGTGTGTGTGTGTGTGTAGGAAGAGAGAGGTATGAAGAAGATACTCAAGATCCTTTTGTTACGGCATTCGCCTGATACTGATAGGAGATATAAAAGAGAAACTACTGATTAGACCAGCCGACAGCTAGAATTCTCCTGGAGATGGTGATTGAATTCGACTCCGCTATGTAGCTATAGTCCAAAATTCACAACTTCGAATTCCAAAACCTGAGACCAATGATGCTGTAGACAATGTATTGTCGCTGCGAATTGCAGGCGCCCAATAATCTCGTGATCGTAAGCCTCAGTATTCATTAGTAACAGGAAATAACACAAATTTCCAGGTCTCAGACGATTTACGCATTTTACAAAAGTGTGTATTATTATCAATAAAATCGAATAATTCGATGTTCGGAGTATTACACTCTTTCATTCTTCAACTCTTATTATAGGAACAAAACGATTTTGCGCAGTTACCGTGAATTACTTCGCAAAATCAATTTTTCAACACCAGGAAATAAATACAGAAAGTAAATGTTTACGTAACCACCGAAAATGCTGGTGAAATAAATCACTGACGACCACATTCAAACATATAAATTAGCCTACTAGAGGAAAAAATAATAATGTTTCTGTCATATAATCAGCATAAAATCAGAATTCATTCTTGAGAATGATATTTTTACAATTCCGTAACACGTGAAGGCATTGTTCGTTTTACGAGAGGCACGGAACTGAAGAAAGCCCAGTTGTTGACAAAGTAATTTTGTCTGATTTCCATTAATTACATTTTGGTAAATAGTAAAGTGACACTAGGCACCTGGGTAGTAAAATTGTAAAAATGTAGACTTTTTTTCCGCAGGAAAATATTGATTTTCGGGTTAATTTTCGCTAAGTATTTAAAAAAAACACACTTTTTGTGCCTCTTCTATCAAATATTGATGTTCCTTGAATAGTAATTTGAGCACAATTACAGGAGCTACTCAGCTCGTACTGCTTTAGTCACAGCACACTGTACTCTCACCTGAACCGAGATAAATTAGGTTCGTGTAGAAACGCAGCATATAAAAATTAATAATATTTTTGATCCACAACAAATCAACTCGAGTCCGTTCTCGAGAAAGTAGTAGGAAGAGCAGTTTTTTTTCATTAGAAAAGAAGAGTATGCAGAGACGATCATTATTAATTTCTTTCTTTCGTTTGTCCTTTTTTACCTCAGATATGACTTTTAGTCTCATTTTTTTTTTACTTCAAATTAAAATAAGTCTGGCGCAAAAATCGTAGAATACGAACGATTCGTCACTACATCTCTAAATGTAGACTTTCCGGTACCCTCTGGGCGACAAGCCAGTTTTTAAAGCTGCATACACGATCCCGGTCACAAGGCAAACATCACCCGCCTGGCCTGAAAACCTCTTCCATGCAGCACTCGCCCATTACATGGGGGTCCCCGGGAGCCTTGTCGGACCAGACGCCGAACAAGCGCCCTGATAAAAGCGTTATCGTGTAACGTTCGCGGAACGTTGAACTTCAATGTCTCTTAACCGGCCCCCTACACCAACATTATTGTTGCCTACACCAAGATGACTTTGATAACGAACTAGGTCACAATCCTTTGTGACGCTAAACTATGCGAGTAGGCAGCTAAGAATGTATGTGCTCGCGCACTATATCATTGTGTCACGTATCAACATTTATACGTTCTACCATCAAACCTAGACTTAACGCTGAAAATAGCGTCATTAAACTACTATCGCACGAAAACAAAACTGTATTTCGGCGTAAAGTAACTCACAGAGCACGAAGATAGTCTATCATAATCGTAAACAATCAGATTGCGCAAGTGCCCGTTAGCGTGCTGAGACGTGGAGCCGTTTCGAAAGCGGCATAGTCCCATCCCGGAGGCAGAGAGGAGATGAGGCCATTTGGAAACCCCACTCTCAAAGAAACAACATAAATCCTTTTTCGGGCATTTAAAATATCGCCGGAGGGGGGGCGAGGGCTGTCCGCGACTCCCGACTCGTACAAAGGGTCGATACTCACGCAATGAACCCCGGCTGACAAGTTCGCGTTCACTTTTTCGGGAAAACAAAACGCTTTCGATAACACCATCGCTCTTCCACGCGCGCCGTCCTTCACGCTGTCCCCAGGGCGGGCGGAAACAGAGAGGAGAGACCGCGGCGCGGGGGCTGTGAAAGTGGTCGCCCGGCCCCGCCCCGGCCCCGCCCCGGCCCCGCCCCGGCCCCGCCCCGGCCCCGCCCCGGCCCCGCCCCGGCCCCGCCCCGGCCCCGCCCCGGCCCCGCCCCGGCCCCGCCCCGGCCCCGCCCCGGCCCCGCCCCGGCCCCGCCCCGGCCCCGCCCCGGCCCCGCCCCGGCCCCGCCCCGGCCCCGGCAATCAGCGCGCTCCATCGCTCGGCGAGCGCGAGAAACGAGTCAGCGAAAGTTGGACCGGGAGAGCTGCTGCTTCGCATTCAAAACCCGTCGCGCGGTGGATTTGGCAGCGGGGGGCTGGGAGATGGGGGCCTAGTGACGGGGGGTGGCTTCAGTGTTGACAGTAGCAGAGAGAACGTTGCCAGGGGTGGGGAAGGTGAAGATAACAGAATTGGCAATAACAAGGTAAGGCCATCGATGATGGTGGAGAGGATGGTAATAAACCGGAAGAGAAGAAATTGATATGAGCTAGGAAGTGACATGCTGAAGAAAAGTAATACTGTTGTAACGTGGTAAAGCTGGATTAAAGGCAGAAGTTAAACAGTAGACAAGTGGTAGGTTAATTCTGCAATAAATGTGAAACTTAAAAATAGGAGGAAATTACAATAAATAACAGGAATGTAGAAATAGGTTGTCAGCCAATGAGATAAGGAAATGACAAATTTGTATAGAATAGTCGAAGTTGGGAGAAACACCAACATGCAATGAATGCATAATATGGGGAGGAACGATACAAATGAAGAGGGGAGTTGAAATACATCTAGATTAGGTTTTCCAAGAGACGCCTTGAAAGAAATCAGAAAGAACGCCAGTTAGAATGCTAATATTGGAAATAGGGTGCTAACAGACAAATTGGTGGCAGAACAACAGAATCAGAACAACAGCAACTGCAGTAGTTTCCGTACGTGGAAAGGAAACAGTGCAACTACCGTCCGTTGCAGCACAGTACGATAAACACTTGTCAGCGCAACGGCAGCAAAAGGACACGAAAGGGCGTTAGCAAAATGCAGGAGTGATCGTCACAGCGACAGCTCCGACAGAAGAGACGGCGAAGGAAACGAGAGAGACGTCCGCGGGAGACCCGATGCCACCGCCAGCGGCCGCGAGGCGCCAGCACCGGCGCGGCGGGAAAATTCCGTGGAAACGGCTGGATCGCGCGCGCGTGGCTCCGGAGCGGGCACAGATTTACTCTAAATACGACGACGGCAGCGCCGCCGGCGGCGGCGGCCCGAATCGTCCAATCAGCCGTAAAATGGGCTCGGGGAAGCCCCGCAAAATGGGCCGGCCGGGTTCCGGCCGGCGCTGCCAACTATTTGCAATCGCTTTGTTGCTTCCCGGGCGGCCGGCGCGGCGCGGCGAACGTGCCTCTGCCGGGACGGAGGGCCTCCCCGCCGGAGCTTCGCGAGCCGGAAATTGCTGGACGCGGAGGGCCCCCGCACGGGGCGCAGGCGGGAGCGGGGGCGGAGGCGGGGGCGCAGACGGGGGCGGGGGCGGTGGCGGGGCCGCAGGCAGGGGCCGGGGGCGGAGGCGGGGGCGCAGGCGGAGGAGCAGGCGGAGGCGGGGGAGCAGGCGGGGGCGCAGGCGGGAGCGGGGGCGGAGGCGGGGGCGCAGACGGGGGCGGGGGCGGAGGCGGGGCCGCAGGCAGGGGCCGGTGGCGTAGGCGGGGGCGCAGGCGGCGGCAGGGGCGGCGGCGGAGGCGCAGGCGCGGGCGGGGGCGGGGGAGGGGGCGGGGGCGGCGGCGGCGGGGGCGGCGGAGGCGGGGGCGGCGGAGGCGGGGGCGCAGGCGGCGGCAGGGGCGGCGGCGGAGGCGCAGGCGCGGGCGGGGGCGGGGGAGGGGGCGGGGGCGGCGGCGGCGGGGGCGGCGGAGGCGGGGGCGGGGGCGGCGGAGGCGGGGGCGGAGGCGACCTCGACCGGCCCCAAAGACGCAGCGGATGCGCGCGTGCTGCGCTCTACAGGAAGTCGCGTTTCGCCCGGCGCGGCGCGCCCCGTGGCAAATGGGCAACTTCTGGAGCACGCAACACGCCCGTGCGTTGCGGTGGGGATGGTGATTCGCTCTGCACGAGGTGAATATACACAACGAATTGCAGTGAACACGATGGAGATGGACATAGGATACGAAAAATGTTACATATTAGTTAAAAGTTACATTTGTCGGCGGCGATGGTGTAATGGTTAGCGTACCGGACTGTTGTACTGTTCGTACGCCTTACTTCGGAGGGGAAGTAAAGCCGGCTGTCCCATGTTAGTAGATTTACTTGCATGTAAAAGATCCTCAAGCCTAAATGACCTCTCTACTAAATGCCTCTGAGCTAAATTTAAATCGTCAGTTTGTCGCCCAAGAAATACCTCCTTTCTCTGCTAGTTGATGAAAGGAGCGTAGCGAAATTTGCGTGGTCAGACGGCCAGAGTCTCGCCATGTAAAATAAGGCTTCAATTCAATATTATAGAGAACCTTGTTCTCAAAATGAATAGTAGTCACATTTCGTTAGTTTCGTAAGTATTCATTCAACACCAACAATATCTCTACTCATCTCTTGTATCTGGGCATCTGAATGATTGCTGTATTACATCACCTTTGAGTCTAATAAAGCTTTCTCAGACTTAATAGCGTAATGCTCTTCGGTTTTATTTGCATGTCATTCCCACATTATCGAAGCCTTAATTCCATTTTCATGTAAATAACAAGTTATAAAAAGAGAAATGTTATTACACACCTCGCTTGTTCATTATGCTCCTTTGAGTCACGTGGCACGTAATCCACAGTTAGAGAATTTATCTACTATTGGTGCATTTTGACGGCAGTCCATGACTTAACCACAATATTCACGTTGATGTAAAATTAATAAGTTGTATCCCGTGTTACAGTGTAATGTTATGATCATGGTTGGATTAACAAGAAATATATCGCATTGTATGGGAGGTGCTTATTATTTTCGCATTAAATGCAATGAACCGTATATATCCCTCCCCACAACAAATGAAACATAAGCCATCGCACTGAACAAATAAACAGAGATGCGGGGAATCAAAGGGTCATACAATTCGACTCGCTACGAATTCCACAAGTACCCAGGGACCTACATTTATGAACAACTGAAGCGAAAAGCCGTCTACGACGTATTTAATTATTACTTCCATTTATTAGCATGTGATAAATTCGTTTGAAAGATGGGGTTTCGAAAATTCCTTTAATCGAAATTTCGATTGCTATTTACAGTAGAAAGAATATGCTTCTTAAGTGTCGAATGTAGTGCAGGGAATGTTTGTCCGAAAGACCTTGGGAGGTTGCCTGTATGGTAATTCTATCTATAAGTAATCTAGAGGCAAGTGTAGGCAGTACCCTTAATTCACGCTAAAAGACCCGTAAGATCCTGAGCATTGAAAGTTGCAACATAGCAAAGCGTTTACAAGGTTTATCCATGTGATACAACGTACGAATTCCCTTAGAAGCTGATACATCAAAACATTTACAATACTTTGTAAAGTGAAAGTATAAACATATGCTATTGCAATATGTAGTACTTTCCGTAATAGAAGAAAGTCCATTGAAAAAAAATATTGTTCCTATTTTCATTAAATCCTGTCAATTTTGAAAATTGTAAAGTTCCAACAAATGCAGTGTTAAAGCACGCTATTTTTTTCCAATGAAATTGGTACCTCAATTTTTGATCTCTAAATGATGTCCTATATATTTTTAAATTTGAGTAGTTATTAAGTAATAATCTAGTGACAATTAGCAGAGAAAACGCCTGTTCGCCAAATTCATTTCAACACTCTGAACCTGCTGAAATTAGCAGCCCAAAGCTCGTACTGACAGAGTACGTGTATTTGTTCTTACCAGTAATCAACAGTCAAGATTATTTTTGGAATAAAAACAGATAGTTAAAATACACTGACACAAATAACAGATATACTTGGAGGTATTACTTAACCCATAATTCAAACGTTTTCACTTTGACTGATGAACTTGAAGCAGAAAAGTTAAAAAGGCAATATTGTTCCATTCTTTCTTTACAAATAGATTCAGCACTGTCCACCAATCGATAGATCATTGTAATCTTACTTGACTAAAGAGATATTAAACATCCGATTCTTCATACGTGATTTCGTATGAGGAGCAAATGGATCGCGATGAATTCTCACGACTTCTTACCACTTCATGAAAGCCTTTCGTACAATTTCATTCAAAACCAGGACGAGAAGGTCAAGCTGTTCTTCTGAAGAGGTTAAATGTGTGCTAACTGCAGTTGACCTAATGGAACAGTCACTACGAGCATAGGACGCACATGACACAGCCTCCGCGCGGAAACGCACGGCATTCGCGTATACGGCACAGGCGTTAGAAGCAGGTAGTAGGAACAGCAAAGGGCGCCCATAGACAAGCGTTCGCGAAGATCTCAATAAAAAGCTGCAAACACGGGAAACGCCATTGGGGAGTTTGATCCAGTATTGTCAGCTAAAGCGGCAGTCAAACTGTTCAAGCTAGGAAGTCTCTATGTTACCTAATTAACATTCCCATGGAGTTAGCAGTAACGTACACACTGCGAAAATACCGGAGGTAGCACGTCAGTGAAGATGGACTAACACGGTTGAGTACGAGAGAAATGTAGAAGAAATACGAAGCAAAAACCCCATGTTGGAGAAAATAATTGAAAACCGGAAACAGTGCACTCGTGAAAAAAGAGCACCTACGTCCACCAGGTGACAATACGAACACGCCAATCCAGAACAAAATGCGAGAACGTAAAGCGAGGAGCAAATGAGGGCCGGGGTGGGGCCGCAGAACCGCGTGGAGGGAGCGGTAGAGAAGAGGACGAGTTGCAACTCAAGTCGTGCGAGGTGGTAAATCGTATAAACCGAAGAAGGCTAGGTGGCATAAACGGCAGCGGTCGGCGACGAAGACACCGAGATCAGAGCGCGCAAAGGCCTTACAGTGGAAGTGGAGTAGCAGCGAGGGACGGCGCGCCGGGCAGACGCAGGGCGCGATCCAAAGCGCGGCGCGCTGATCCAGGCGACACCTGGCGGTTGCGCCGGCACGTAGCCCCGCCGACGCGCGGCCCGGGCATGCATAATGTCGGCGTCATTTCGCAGGGTAAGCCACCTGGCGCTCGCGACGCCCCCGCCGGGCATAAGCCTCCTGTGCCCCGTGCGCGCGTCCCCGACTCGGCCGCCAACGCACGTGCCTGCGTCCTGTCCGCGCCGCGCCGCGCCACGCCCAGCCGCCCAGGTAACGCTCTGTCCCGAACCTAACTCTCGTCGTTCTACCATCTCCTTGCTTCATGTTCCTCCCCCCCCCCACATCTTCCCTGAAATCGCCTCCCCCTCGCCTCACACACAGTACTGTTTTTCATTCACCACATTTCATTCATCTTCAAATAACTCGTCAACACTCGCTTACCCTCATTAGCACCACCAGACAAGTCCATGAAGTCGCGGACACCCCCAAAAGCAGCCGCTCAAGTCAGAAAAAGGTTTGCCCCGAATTACAACCTAGTTATTCTACCATCTCCCAATTACATTACCTTCCCCCCTCATCTTCGGCGTTTTACTTCCCCCCAACCTGGCCGTCGCCTCTAACCTCTTTTTTTAGTCATCACATCACATTCGTTTTCCAACAACTCGTCGCAAGCCATAGCATCATTTCCAACAAACTCCAGTTATCTCAAAATACTATGTCAACGCAACAACCGGCATATTAAGTAACACTTGATACTATTTCTTGTCAGCCTCAAGTTTCGACATCCCTCATCGCATTTCGTCACATCCTTCCCACCACTCCACTCCACTCCACCCATCAGCCTCCCCGCAGGCCCTCGTTTTCTCCGCCATTCCCTGCTTCCACCCCCTCTTCCCCGCAGGCCCATTGCTTCCACGATCCCTCGCGCAACGCCACGGACGTTGCTTTTGTTTTGGGCGCGGGCAGCGGCACGCTAATAAAAAAAAGAAAGAAAAAAAAGCGATGCTCGGAAACGCGCTCCGCCTGCCTGTCCCGTCGCGTCGTCCGCAGATCAATGGCGCGTCGGGCGAGGGGGGGGGGGAGGGGGGGAGAGCGGAGCGGCGCACATCTCGCCCCGTATTCCCGCGAGGGTCACGGTTCAAGGGCGAGCACAGGCGCGACGCGAAATTTCCGCAGTGAAATGAGACTACAGGGTGTCGCAGAATAAATGAGACGAACTTCCAAGAGCAAGTCGAAACAAACGACGGTAATCACTGTTTGCCAATTAACGTGTGCTTGAAAATTTTACTAACGATCTTCCATATGTGACATTCGCCTCTCATTGTTTGGCAACTTCCATTGCTCTACATTTCGATAAATCACATCCTGTTGCAAAGAGATTTCGCATGCCTGACGAACACGGATGAACGAGGAGTTGCCCAACAATTAGAGACAAACGTCGCATGTGTAACTTCCTTATAACAAATTTCCGAGCAATGTTCATTGGCAAAAAGTGAGCATCTTCTACCCCTTATGTATGTTTAGAGGTTTGTTTCATTTATTCTGAGACTTTTGCGTAGCAAAACAAACTGCAATTGTCGGATGAATGGCAATCCGCGATTATTTGGGAATGTTGCTTACGTTGGCAAAATGACACATCAATACAATATCAAAGACATAAAATTTCATTGTTTGTGTATTAAATTGTATATTAAATTACAAAAGTATTGTTCAATATTGTCAGTTTGGTGTTATATCTTATGCTCTAGCCCTGATTCGTAGACAGATTGCCAGGTTTGCGCTCGAAGTGTTGTCCAAATGTGACTTTTGTTGTAAAGCTTTAGCATTTGCCTAGTGGTCACCTTGTGCATTTACTGAGCAGTGTTTCTGAATTGTAGTCTATGACCATGAAAAATAATTAGTGGGTTTCGAGACTAGAACCTTGTAACTTTCGGTCAGAGGTACTGCAGTGACATCAGTTAATCCCCCTGGTTTTTTAGCAAGCTGAAACCACTGTTCGACACCTGAAATGACGTTGGGCACCTCACACATCACGCGACTTCCCCACACCCGCTGGGCTCACCGAATTATCGCTTGGGATCCAAGACTAGGAAAGAGAAACGTCGGAAGGCAGAAAAAGAGGTGGTCGGACGAACTGAAAATGCTGTTTGGCAGTCAATTGTCTACCTCGGCAAAGGATCGTCAGTACACCATGTCTAAATATAACAAAATGAACGTTCTACACTAGATTATTCAATTTCTCACCAACTTAATAAGTGCCATTGCAAAGAGTAGTAAGATGAAGTGCTAACTAATTACATTTAAGAAGTGAAAACAAAGTGAACAGTGTTAGATTTGACAGTGACAAAGTGAAATTACTTATTTTGTGTGTAATTAGCATTTACATTTCCTTATTTTTGTGTGTAAATAGCGTCTGTATAAGGACGTTCCCAAATTGGGTACTCGGGAATTCCAGCATTGTGTAACCCATCCGACAACCGGAGGCCATTGCTCTCTACAGAATTGTAACGGACAATAATAATAATAATAATAATAATAATAATAATAATAATAATAATAATAATAATAAAATAATCATTATTAAGCAGCAAAAATAAAATGTGAAACACGAAATAGGATAATTAGGTCCCTGAAATGAGAAAAGTCAAAATGGAGAGAAATAAATTTAATCAAGAGGGATAAAAATATATCGATATAATCGTATTTGTAAAGACCCATACGCTTCAGTTATCAGTCATCTTTCCTTTACCAGGATTAAAATTTCAGGATCTTGATCTTTGTAGCAAGAAATGTCCATAGTTCAGACGAATAATTAGATCTTGCTAGCCTCACTCCTCTCGTGTGTGTGTTTTTTTGTTGTTTTTTTCCCCAATCTGGCCCACTTTGGCGTGGCAAATTCTGTTCACATTTAACTTTCTGGTGTCGCTCTACTACTAAAAAAGGAATAAATAATTCTCGGATCTGTCATACATTAACGCTCAAAAATAAAACAAAGAGGAAGCACAATCACCTTTCGTAATGCTATCATTCCCAAACAGAAGAAAAGAAGCCAATAGGTCAGAACGTGATAAAAAAAAAAACAATTGAACAACGGATGAAAGACATGAATGCATACACGATTTGACAAAATGAACACTGATCAAAACACACACAAGCACTGCGCGTAAGTGTATTAGAATTGCGGACGATATTCGAGTCGCACACGTGTTAGCTCAGTCAGCTGAGCAAGAGCGCAAATATCACCGCGCAACGATCTATTCAACCTGGGGGACGGTATTTCAGAGAATAGAGACAAATCTTCAATGGACGCAGCCACGATAATCCTTCGTGAATGAAGGTCAATGATCAAGAGATACAACGGGTGTTTGAAAAGCCCTTCATATGCTTATGTGTTCTGCTCTGTGTGAAGTGGGTCAAATATAACCGTGTCAGACAATGAATTAAAAAAATGTGAAAAGGCGATGACCGAGCTTCATTAATCACACATTGATCTATATTTTTTATCTTCTTGGCACAACAAAATATTTATTTTATACAATACGAATACAATTATATTCCCATAAAAAATCGACTATTCTCTGGTAACGTGTAGGTAGTTTACTTTTACATACCTTTATAAGCACTTTTTCAAGAATTGGAGAAATTTATCGAGCAGTCCGAGTAATATTTATTATGTTAAACTATAACAAAGCCAATTTGCGATTATGCTACATTTCTTCAGATTTTCCTTCACACGTTTGCTTTTCGTTACGCACATTACACGTCTTGTTACATTTCACAAATACAGGGCAAAAGCTTGTTGTTATGAGAATACTCTTATGAGAGTGCATCACAACAAGTCGTTGGCATAGCGTTGAAAACTAGCATTGGAAAAACGAAAAAAAAATTGAGGTTCTTATTCTTTCATTTGCTATATATCCTAAGCTCGTTAATGACTCATAACACCGGTTTGTTTATTAATTTTGTTTATACTAGTGGATAATATGAATTTTCGCATCTAGATTGTTGATGTATGTTGAGGGAGGGATTATGAACTCATCCCCGTACAAACAAGCCCCTAGAATACGCATTTTATCACATATGGATACTATGGATCCACAACACTGTGGTCAAGTTACGTACATATGAAATATTACTAGTACAAACAAATGAAACACTGACTCGAAAAGCTTCGGACTCTACCGGACATTGCTTTTACTGTGTAAACGAGCTCTCACAGTACTCCGTTTAACAAAAGCAGCACCCGATCCAGAATTTGCTGTAGTAACCCGTGTAAATCAAATGAGTAAACTTCGAACTCATCGATACTTCGAAACATGCTGCAGAGTGGCACAATCTACGAAACATCCTTTCCCAGCTTGGTGGTTTAACGTTGTCCATTTATGTAGTCTTGGGTAAATGTGATGGCAGTTAAATAGTAAAACACGTTTCCAACTGACGCAGTTTTGCGAAATAAGAGGTCAAGGAAGAAATAGTTTTAGCATCAACTCAGAGAACGTATTTATTTTATAATCAGCATTCATGCACGCTACGTCTAGAGAAGTAGAAAAAGCTAAAATGTTTGTACGTTGACGGATGAAAAAAATGAATACGTTTGTACGACACTGAAGGATTGGATTTCATCACAAGCGATTTAAGAAAGTTTCTCACAATAATTAATTTTCTACCTTACCCTTTTCACAAACACGCAAGCAATACCACAGTTTGGTACGTAATTCAATCTTGAATGCATTTTCTTGCAAATAACCTAGTTTTAATTTTCACTGCTGAGGTTTCTATCATTCATCATTCTATATTATTCATCAAGTGTTATGCATTCCACTATACCTCTCTGTGAGATTATAAAAAGCATATCTATAAGTAGATATAAGAGTATATATAAGAATACTTTGAATTTCTAAATATCTGGTAACGAAAGGAAGTACATTTTCAATAATCCAATCTATTTCACTTTGCGTGTCACATTTAATCTGGTCGCAATCTTGGCATTTGTGAACAGCAATTAAGAGTTTCATAGACCACCGCCCCAAGGGACATAGAGCTCCGCTGGAGAGGTTAAGGTTGTGGCGGTCCACTGGGAGGCGGCGGCGTGGCGCGGCGTGGCGAGGCGAGGCGAGGCGAGGCGAGGCGTGGCGGGGCGAGGCGGGGCGGGGTCGGGCCGGCAGAGTGCGCAGCGCTGTCCAGGCGCCAGGAGACCGCCTCCGAGCCCCGCCTCGCCCCAGCTACTGTACGCCCTCCCCCCCCTCCATCCTCATCAGTCCCACCACCCAAACCCCCACCCCCGCTGCCTCCGCGTCACCCCACGCCCGCCTCGCGTCTGGCCACCCTCCTTGGAAAGCCCATCACTCCGCCGCCCTGCCCCGCCCCAGCACGCCCGCCCCCATCCCCACCACCTCTGACCAACCCTGCCGTGTCAGGTCACTGTCCCCTGAGCCGCCATCGCTTCCACCGTCCCACCCTGCGCGCATCCGCGCTGTTGTCCCGCCCCATCCCCGACTTGCTCGTGCGCCGCCACCCTCACCCCTAAGCTCTCGCCCCGCCCCTCCTCCCCGCTGCCTTCGCCCTCGTCACACCCCTCGCCTGGCCTTTCCATCGCCCCTGGCTGCCGTCCCCAGCGCCGCGCCGCGCTGCGCCGCCTCGAAGTTAGTTGCTCTCCGCGGGCCTGACCCGGGCGGGCGAGTTGGCCGCGGCGCGGGCGACGCCAGTTACCGTGAACGCGGTTGAGAACTGCCGCCCCCGGCCGCCCCGCGCCCGCCGCCTCTTAAAAATGGGGGTGACCCGCCAGACGGGAAGCTAATGGAATTAGCCGGACTCCGCCGTCGCCTGGGCGCCTATCCTCACAGTGTGAATTGCGGGGCTGAAATCTCTCCAGGACATTCGTTACGCCCGGACTAAGAATTTAGAATTTCTACGGTTGACGCGAATAGGAACAAAGTAAAAATTGCCATTTTTTCTTGTAGTATTGTACAATTGTTTAATCATTCCGTTTTAAAAAAGCCGCAGAAGTCAAATCAGGGACACAAATCTCATCAGTCTGATGTAGTTTCCCTGGAGACAATGACGTACGTGTTTAACCACATGAGCAGCCGCAGATTTGGTCCTCTATTTTTTGTTGTATTGTAAACAATATGCATTTGAAATTTTTTGAGCGTCAGTTATTGCAGTGAAAATTTAATGTTTTTTTTAAATATTGTGAAAATACATAGCAGTCTACTTATTTGACACATTTCGTTCAGTGAGGCATGCCTTTCCACCATATGTGTCGAAACTGGCCCCAAATTTCTTTTACCTACTTTATTGGTAGAATAATCACGCGTAAAGTAGTACTTTGTAACTATAACTTTGTAATGTGGCTTCTGATTTTGTCACACCGCTGAGTTTTTTGAACTCATGTCCAATATTTTTATTTACTTCATGCATATGATTCACCGTATACCTTGACTGTTCATTTTTTAAACATTACACATAGCGACCCGTTTCAGAGAAACCACTCGTATCATCCCTAGTTGCTTCTCCTTGCTATAAAGGTACTTCATTTTTAACGTACTTTTTTATTTTTTATTTTTTTTTATTTTTGCAACCAACAGGCACATCACCTGTACGTGTATATTCCCGCGAGTTTGAATCCATGCAATATTGACTCGCTTTATTAACACCACCCCGAAAGCAAATATAAGAGCACACATCGCATAATCTATAAATAAATACAGGGCAGCAACTTCCAAAACCCCATTTAAAAATATTCAACCGCAAGCGCACTCCACATCCAGCGGCGTCGACGCGAGCGCTTCATTACTCTTTCATGGGCCGCCTCTGTTTCGCGACAGCGTTCGACCGCCGCAGTTCAAAAGCATTTGAATATTACAATAAGCTGCGCGCCGCGGCATTCAGTCCGCGCGCGCTGCCAACTCCTGCGCGGAGGAGGGCGACTGTCGCGCCGCGCCGCACCGCGCCGCGCTGGACGCATATATTAAGCGCCCGCCCGCCCGCCCGCCCGCCCGCCGCGCGCGATAAGCGCCAAACGCGCCTGGCGCACCCGCCCACGCGCTGGGGGAAGGGGGAGTGGTAGAAAGTGAGGGATGGTCTCTGTGTGTGTGTGGATGCGCGTGTGCTTTATGCAATTTTGTACATTTTTGTCAAATATGGGTCTGCTCAAGGATGTGTGTGTGTGTGTGTGCATGTGTATGTATGTGGTGAGTAGTTTCCTACATTTCCTTGTTATAACATCACTGTGAGTCAGGAAAAATGTATGCTTATGTATCGTATAGTGTATGTTCTCTGTACTCTGTTGATAAGCGGATTAGTCTGACGAAGATTTTCTAGCAGTGTTTTTCTTCAATTTGTTCGTTTCAGTTTAACAACTTGGGCGATAAGAGATTAACGCGCCAGGCCTATCCCGCCCACGCGCTGGGGGAAGGTGGGAGTGGTTGTGGCGTGGGGACATGTGAGGAATAGTCTCTGTGTGTCAGTGGATGCGGGGGTGCTTTATGCAATTTTGTACATTTTTTGTCAAAATATGGGTCTGCCCATGTCGGTGTGTGCGTGTGGTGTGCGCAGTTTCCTAGATTTCATTGTTACAACATCTCTGTGTCAGGATAACGTATGCTTCTGTATCCTACAATGCACGTGTCCTCTGCCCTCCGTTCAACAGAAGATGAGTCTGTGGAAGTGGGCGGTTTCTCGCAGAGTTTTTCTTCAAGTTGTTCGTTTCAGTTTAACAACTTATGCGATAAGCGCCAAACGCACGAGGCCCATCCCGCCCACGTACTTGGAGAAGGGAAGGTGGATGGTGGCGTGGGAATATGTGACGGATGGTCAGTGTGTGCCTGTGAATACGCGTGTGCTACGTGCAGTTTTGTACATTTTTGTCAGGTGTTTCGCCTCTGCAAGTCTGAGAGTGTGTGAGACGATCTGAATCGGGTCTGAATACGTCTGCCAATGTCAGTGTGTGAGTGCTTTCCTAGATTTTCTTCTGTTACAACATATCTGTGTGTCAGGAGAACATACGCCTACGTAGCGCACTATGCGTATGTTCTCTGTACTCAGTTCAATGGCGGATGAGCCTGTGAAAATCGGAACAGCGGTTTTCTAGCAGCGATTTTCGTGAATTTGTTCCCTTGTGTTTAGCAACTTTTGTAGGGGTGTCTCAAAGTATGAGTGTCGATTTATTTGCAAATTTGCTGTTTCCTAAAGTGTATTGGTTCTCTTTTTGTACGGTTTTGCATCTGTATGCACCTATCATCTATTTTAGTACGTTTATGAATGTTTGTGCTAGAATAAACTAAGTACGTTTGCCAATCGTTCTGTTATTCGTGTGTCCCTCTACCAGTTTATCTTCGTATCCTATCTATATCTGTGGACCAGAGAGTTCGAATAGCCATGCATTTGCATCCATGAGTCAATTCATGTCAGATTATTGCAATTCACTTGTCTTTAATTCAATATCTCTTATTGTTCACGTGTCTGTTCTTGTGCATGCAACTACATCTGTATATACGTCTGCACTTGTTATTGATACGTGTGTATGTGTATGTGTGTGTGTGTTAGCATTTATAGACACATGAATATCGCCCATGTAGATTGTGTTTTTCAATTATATAAGTATCAGTGCGTGAATGCACATAAGAGCGCGCTGGTCTACTTCAACATCGTCAATGTTTTTCTCTCACCTGTCGCCGTAATTAGTACATTTGGATAGCCTGCAGAAGAAATATCTTCAACAACATCAAATTTGTTTCAATGTCCACACCATCAGAGGTGACAATTCTCTTCATTTCTAAACGCTTAAACTCTCACCATCATTACCGTGAATGAACATGTTAAAAAAACCTATAAAATGGTATATTATACCACTGTTCCAACGCATAAAGCTGGAACAGACAATGACGCATTCACGTCAAGTATCTTCACACTGTCCCCTCCGCACACACCGTCCTCCACCACAACAACGCCCTCCCCACCCATTACGTTTACAACCGAGATGCAGTCTCTGGCACCGACACTTGCCCCCAGCACTCGTACATCCCGCCCCGCTCCTCCCCCGCACACATCCGGCGACGGCGCCGTATCTCTCTCGCACGCGCTGGACCGACCGTTGTCAAAATCCGCATCTCTCCCCGCGGCGGCCGACGGGGGCGTGGCCGGGGCGCCCGCATCACACGTAACTCCCGGCCGGCGACCCGCGACCCGCGCCGCCGCGCCGCCCCGGCCCGCTCGCTCGCTCGTCCGCTGCAGCGAGCGGGAGTGCGAGCGGACGCCGTGTCACAATGCGCGCCCCGGAGCCAGGTGCGGAATCTTGCCCCGCCCACACGGAGACAAAACGCGCGCAGGACAAAGTGGATTCCGCGCAGCACTTCTCCCCGCCCCGCCCCGCCCCGCCCCGCCCCGCCCCGCCCCGCCCCCGCGTCCGACTACGCTCCTGTATCCTGTAATTGCGCCCAGCGCTGCGCGCCGCTCCGCTCGCCGCCCACGCGTTTTGTCAGGCGCGGTCCGCCGGCCACGGCTACCAACTTCCCGCACTCTGCATATCTCGCCGCCGCCGCCGCCACCGCCGCAATCCTAGAGCAGTCCCATTTCCGTGGTTTTCTCGTCCCCTCTCGTGCGTCCCACGTTCGTTCTCATTCCATTGTTGTTCTCTTTACTGTTCCGCTTCTACGTCGGCCAAAATTTAGCAGTACATCCAACTATCAGCGTCGAAACGCATTCCGACTATTCAGCAACAGCGCTCGTCTTTCATACAAAGAACCGTTCAAATTGTTCCCACTAACCTTCGATATGTTGCTGCGTAATAGAACGATACGCTTCTGCAAAGCGTTTGAGAGAAGTAGAATCCCCACTTCCCTTTGAACAGTCTCATTCCAGCCTCATTAACGTAGCACGTAGACATTTCATAGCTCTAGTTCTAGCTACGTCCCTAAAACGCACGAGAGTTGGGTTTTGTACACCTGGAATGTAAAGATGGGATAAGGTGGAGAGTTTCTCTAAAGTCAACCAAGCGAATGAAAAAATCGATTTTTATAATATTTTATTTTTTAAATTAGTTGCTAGTTTCTAATTTTACTATTTTGCACAAACACTAATACATTTGCTACAAATTGAAGTTGTTTGTTTGCCTAGTTGATGCAGGTAAAAATATACTACCTACCTCCATACCATGAAAATCATTACTTTGTAATGTTATTATTTCTTTAATTATAGATAGTTATTAACGCATATTTTTTAGTTGTAATATAGCATTTAAAACCAACGATTATGAGGAACGTAATGAAAATTTGTTTGCGACAGAAAACGCCACATCAGTTTTTAGTTATGCTACAGCCTCGGCATCACTCCGCATCATACGTTCGTGAGCGGTTATTATCAACGCGCCGTCCAACAACCACTCCCACGCAAAATCACCCGTCATCACTTTCACCTCCACGCGCGCGATAGCCACACGACACTGACTCCCGGGCGTCCATAACGCCACACCCGCGGTGTCCCCACGCGCCCGCTCTCGCGCCTCTCCCGGGCCCACACGCGCACGCACACGCACACACACGCACACACACACACACACACACACACACACACAGAATCGCCACCCGCAACACGCCGCACGCACAAAGGGAGGGAGTCGTTTTTCAACGTAATGATGTTCATTTTTGTCCCCTGCCACGCAAAATATATCTCATTATCTTAATTACTGTCATTCACGCGCGGCGGCCCGAGAGCTCTGGCGGCCGCCGGCGGCTGGCCAACCCCTTGCGCCCACGGCGCCGCGCCGCCAATCGCCGCGCGCCATGTCCGCAGCGGCCATTGGACGCGGAGCGCGCGGGCTGATTGGCGCCGCGGGCGCCGCATGGCGGCGATTTTTAACGCGACAAAGAGCGCGCGCCGGAATCCAATTAAAGGTGCGGACGCCTGTCGAACCACCGTGACGAGCGGTGCTGTATGGAGAATGGATTCGGCCAGGGGGGGGGGGAGCGGTGGAAAATAATAAAGAGGAGGCGGCAACTAATCTCGTAACGCTGCGTTTGCGTTGGGAAATTCCCTCTCACACGGGATCCATTTACGTGGTTTGGTGCTCTTACGTCCATCACTGCTGACTTCATGTCGTTCATCCCTTCCTGCGCCTGCACTGCCATGCTTGTGGCCATCTCGCATACTCCAAATAGACAAAGTTATGTAACGCTTTATAGTCAATATACATGTTTTAGTGGTCACTGATGCAGGCTGCGGTTTGTCAGTTGCAGCATTTCGTTACCTCGGCAACAAGGGGTTAGAGCGTCTCCCCGCTAGTGCGGTGCATAGCTAGAAGAAATACCAGGTCATAGACCAGTCACTAGAACATTTTCAAAATTTTCTCAAAAATAGCACAAGCAAAATATCAAAGTTTTTCCCTTTAAATTGTTTGTTCCAATAGAACAAAGCATCCTTAATACTAAGGCGTAGGTCCTATTTTCATTAATATATACGGTTTTTCGAAAATTGTAAAAATTCAAAATAACTCTGATGACAATAACACTGTGGAAAGAGATCTATGTAACTACAAGAAATGAAATTCCGAAAATAATACAATCCCACAAGCAGATCTGCTTGAAATTTAACACACGTTTGAAAAAGCAGTCTCTGATTCAAAAGGATAACATTGCGCAATTTCAGGTAAAGGCAGGTAACACATGCAGTTTCCAATAGGGCCCGAAACAAATTAGTTGTGTTGTTGTTATTAGGATAAGTGTGTTCGTAAAAGATCCACCAGATAAAAGTGAAGATACTGCCAGTACGGAATAGTTATCATATTGGAAATCTCAACAACCTAGTTACGGACCTGTCAGATACAAAATGTGCAATTACGTATGCAATTACGTTTCAGCTTGTCGTTCTGCACTTTAAATGGACTAAAATCACAAAAATGCAGAGGAAATCTCTCGTTCTTATTAACGTTAAAGAAGATGAAGTGAAAATCTTCCCGGAAAACTCGCAATAACGCATGTATTTGCGCTAAACATACACTTTTCACAAATTCTATTTTATTTCCACCAAAACAGAAATTACTTAACCTCCCAGTACTGGATTTGTGACAGGAGCTACTTTTCGCTTTTTAACCTCTTAAATCCATTTCCATTCTAGAAATTACATTAGGTAGAATTAAATTCTAAATGTCAGAAATCCTCATTCGTTATATCGAGAGAGAGAGAGAGAGAGAGAGAGAGAGAGAGAGAGAGAGAGAGGGAGAGAGAGAGATTATTTTTAAAATTTTGCTTTCGTTTAGATAAAACAATTTTAATACCTCAAATTTGAAAATTAATAATTAGACATTTCACGTCACTCGTGAAGATTACGAGACGTTTTGAAGTAACCGCCAATATAAAACAAAAACTTTAAGTAACAACGAACATTTTGATTCGTATGTAATGAATATTTTCACAAAAATTAATGGCATTATTGAAATACCTTCATTTAATCTTCTCAAAAACTAAATGTTATCTCAGCCGCACGAGTATTACACTCTTTGACATTTTTAACAAACGAGACACGTCACCACAACCAATTAGACAACCTTCATGGCCCCTATTTCCGGCGCATGCAATTACCAATCAGACCATAGGGTGTCAGCGAGAACAGAAGGCATAAGCTCAATCAACTGTCAAGGAAACAGACGGAAAATCCGACGTCATTGCCCGAACCGATTAAGGAGCAATCGAGGGAACTTCTTGAGTCCCTCCCCTTCCACATCCCGGTCCCTCTCTTATTTTGCAGGGCATTACCCTTTTAACGCCCGCGCCCCCTTGCATTCGCGCAGTGCAGCACGCCGGCCCCGCCCGGCCCCGCCCACCAGACCGCTTCCTAAAAGCCTTAACCCGCAATTACTCCGCTTA
This sequence comes from Gryllus longicercus, assembly GCA_038098605.1. Lineage (NCBI taxonomy): Eukaryota > Metazoa > Arthropoda > Insecta > Orthoptera > Gryllidae > Gryllus > Gryllus longicercus. The sequence goes on from JAZDUA010001255.1 coordinate 23,863, forward strand.
GCGCCTACATCCAGTTACGAGTTTCCTCGTTACAGAGGGAAAAATCGATTGAATTTTTGATTAGAAATTAGAATCGAAATTGAAACATTAACGCAGCCCCACAGAGGGGCTCCCTAGGGATCTTAACCTCCCCCCTCCCCGCGCAGCATCGCCGCGAGAGGGGGTTAATGGGAAGAGAGGGCGGGGCACGAAAGAGACTTGGGCCGGGACAAGTGATCGCAGGCGCAAAGTTCCCAGAAGGGAGGGAAAAGAATCCGGACGAAGCGAAATGCAGAAGGCAGCGGCAGCGGCAGCGGCTGAAGTTCAGAGGCGCTGAATAAACGCAGAGAAAAACCGCAGCGCGCAAACGCAGAGACACATTAGAGGAACCAACTGAAAGATGAAACAACAAACATCTGGAACCTTGTGAAGCGGATAATGAAGTAGTGGAAGCTGTGAGAAGTAAGTATCTCTTGTTTCCCAGAGCGCAGGAAATAAGAGATTCTGGAATGAAAAAAGAAAAACGAGAATTTCTTTATTTTATACCGAACGTAGTGAAAATAGGACACAAATGAGCAATGCGTTGAAGAATAAACTGTACACCGGTATAATGTCTGCAAATTGGATTTGTGCAATAAGCATGGGAAGAAACAGGGAACGACAAAAAAAGAGAATCGGAAAGGATGTGACGGAAGAAAATTTCCGAAGAGCAAATAAAAATGTGAGAATTTCACTGCAAACGAAAGTAAAATGACACCTGTAGAGAATTTCCTGAAGTTAATTGAAAAGTAACAAAAATTGTACAAATATAACAATGTAAAGAATTATATGATTACATAAGAAAGAAAAGATAAATTACAGAGTCAGAATGTAGACAGAAGCGTGAAAGCATTTAGAATCTTAACATTTGAATGAAATATGTAATTAATTCGTCTGCTTTTGCAATGGCGAACATCATTTGAAATTCCCTGTTCAATGAAAGAAAAAGAATGTTTGCCACAATCGATAATAGTATTCTTCCATGGAAGAAGCCATCGCCGAATCGCCGAGGCACCATTTCCCCTTCGGAAGGCAGGCATTTAAACGCAAATCCGCTTCAATAATTCTACCTCGAACACGCGACCACGGGAGCCGCGAGCCCGTTCTCCAAAGCCCAGACCCTCGAAGACGGCGCGAGGCGGAAACGCAAAATAAGGACGCGAGGCTGTCAGGGCGGAGGCGCCGAAGGGCGAAAGGAGCGGAAGGGCGGGGGCGGGGGCGCCGATAGTGGGCCTCGCTCCGGTGCGTGGGGCGGGCGGCTTCGGCCATTGCGCCCCTTTATCTCCCGCGCCGAGCGCCACCGAACGCCAGTTAATCGCAAAACTTCGCCGCCATAAATCGCAGCCGAAGGGAGAGGGGGAACCACGCGGCCGCCGCCCCCACCCCTTCCACCGCCCCTCGCCCGCAGAAGGAAAAACAGCGCCGAACAACACGAATCTTGCTCGTGGAAGCGCTTTGTTCGGAAGCTCGCAAGCCGGGGGTCGCCAAATTCTTCCGGGTGAAGGAATATAGGGCAGGCTTTTGCATCGCGGGATTAGGAACATGGCGGAGTCCGGAAAGCATATTTTGCTTCTCTGCTACGCAATCTTGGTTGGAAGAATTCCCTTTCGTAATAACGAAGTCGGCCGAATAGTTTCCATGAACAATAAATAACTTTCTATTGCTTTCGCCTGTAATCAAGTCCTTGGCATCAATTTTTAAATTGAGGCGGAATGCAAAATGAAGTAAACTAAATAAACTTACGGATGTGGCAAATATTGAGCTGGCATTCCTTCAAGTTATTTCGTACAAGTCTTGTGGTTACTCTGATATCAATATTATTGAGGTGATTGAATAATTTTATAAATAATAGTTTTTGTTTGCAATTATTATAAAACACGTTTCTGCCTTACATTTTTTGACCGACTTGAAAGAAACTGACAAACCTTATCCTTGCTCAACACTCTTTAAATTACTATCATTATTTACGAAGCACTAAGCTTTTTATCATTTTCTATCATCATACACCGCAGAGAAAATTTATGACCTTCTAAACACCGTGATAAAAAGTAAAGTTCAGAAAAAAGTTCAAGATCAGGTTAAAGTTAATTCAGAACACAGAAATCTTCAATTGCAAAACTCAGCCGTCTAATCATCGAGACAACTCTCGAAATTAACCCCACAGCATGGCAGTGAGAGCCTGGCCCGAAAGGTATTAAAAACCAATTTATGACGTACATAAAACACTAATTTATGCCCTATTAAAAACGCTGACTTCAGCCGATTGCAATGCGATTCGCGGAATCGGGACCACTCGTCGCTCACCGCACTCCCTGATTTCATTTCGATTTCCACTTTGCATCATCCCTCAACGCCCTCCCTCACACGGGGCGGGCGCGCTCGACCCCTCTGTAGAACTGCATTACCGCATCCCTCCCATTGAAACATTGCCTCGCGACTCCTACGCACGTGTAAGTACTCTGCTGGAGATGCATTCAGAAACCTTTGCAATTTAAATGGCCATTACAAGATCGTTTCTCTTCACAATAATTAAAATGGCATTATTATTATGTTGTATTTTGCATAAGTTTAACAAAAACGTGTGGTATTATATTATCAAAATATATTTTTTTGCGATAAAATTCATTCACTCTTTTGTAGAACTTCCTACATTGAAGTTATTAATGTTGTATTAATTATTCTATTTAAAAGTACCATTTACAAAATCATCGCATGCTACATATCTAATTACCACTTCCAACAACTTATTAACGTTTACCCCCCCCCCAAAAAAAAACACGCGCCAAATCGTATGCTTCCAGCACCGGAAAGCAAAATTCGAGGCACTGCAATTCTAGCCATAACTTCTTTCCCAACACCAACTTGTGAACCGTACTTTCATATTTCCAACCCCACATATTCAATCACCGTCTCCCCACAACTCCGTAATTTCAATGCATCCTCAACCATTCGCCTATTCTCACCCCTCGCCCTATCTCTTCCCTCAACACTCATCACCACTCCATCGCTTGACTCAGCACCAGGAGCGGCTGCACCATCTCCTGCCAATGCGACTTTCCCACGGTGAGGGGGTGGCACCGTCGCCCCCAGGCTGAAGTTCCTCTGCCGACGGCCTGACTTTAGGCAGAACCCTTAGCTCGCTCGCTGTGGAATTGCTATATTACGTACAAATTTCCTGCATTTACCCATATTCAGACCAAATAACCCTATTTATTTAAAAGTATCCAGTATCGGGAAAGGCCAAGTAGGCAATTTCATCGATTCAAACTATGTACTGAAAGTTTCCCATTCCTTTGCCGCGCCCCAACCATTTCACTTCTCCACATTTCCCACAACTGCACCACCGTCTGAGCCCAGCTGTTAATCTTGCATACCACCACCCCAACCAATCCCTTCATCTCATAAGTAGTACATTCCCAACCACCCATTCGTTTCCATCACTCTCACGTCACTCCCCCACCCTCACTACACGTCACGCTCACCATCCCCCACATCTCTTGCTACTTCACCAGCCTATTCGTACTCTCCCCCTCCTCGGACGCGGCGGGGCACCCTCGCCTCCGCGGAACTGGCGGCGACAACTGCACCCTCTGGCGGTGGTGGCGACTTCACGTAGCGCAAACTCGCCGTGCCCATAGACACTACGCTCAAATTTTGCCTCAACTCAAATCAAAAAGCCCAAAATAATAAAACATGCCCTTCATAACCTAAAGTACATCGGGGCACTTTCTCGGTCCAAACATTGGACAGTCTACGCACAGAAAGCCTCCCATTCTTGTGCAACACCCTCAACCATGTCACTTCTTTAAATCTACCATAGCATCTCCGTCTGCACTCAGCTACCATATTTATGCATATTAATCCACCAACGCAGTAATATGAATGCATTCCCAACCACGCACCTACTTCCACCATTCTTTCACAACACAAATCAGCTCCCACCACCTCCATCGCTTGCCACACATCAGCTACTACACCGGCTGCTACAGCACCTGCCAATGCGCCCCCACCCCACCCGCGTAGACGCGTCGCCCCCGGCAGAACTTCCACTGGCGGCGGCGGCGGCGGGGCGACTTTCCGTAGCGCAGCCTCGCAGCGCCCATCGATCGCGCGCTGATAAAACGGTACACGCGTCGCGCGCCGCGGGCGGGAAGGGGGCGGGGGCTGGCGAGTGCGGAACGCTGTACGCCGCGGCGGCGGCGGCGGCGGCGGCGGCGCAGCGCGTTGGGCGGGCGGGCGGGCGGGCGGGCGGGCGGGCGGGCGGGCGGGCAGGCAACGCACACTTGCCCAAAATGCGAGCGGCAGGCGCGCGCGGCCAAAAAGAAATGGAGAAGAATAAGCAGTAACGACCAAAAAGAGGAAAGTGCTACCTCTAACGGGAAACACTAAGGAGATTGGTAAAGGCCACACGTGGCACATTAAAACGAATAATGAGAACTACATCAAGTTGCGTTATTTTTCGGAACTTTAAGGGTTATAATATGAATAAATGAAAAGGAAGTGTTAATTATTTCGGATAAAACAATGTAATTTTGATCTGGAGCCATTTTTTACTCATTGAATTGAATCAGGAAGACTGCCGTGACTTATTCTAAAAAAGGATGAGTATCTCAATGTTATTATATATTATAATTTAATTATAATCTAATACATTATATTTAAGTACATTTTGTACCTGCTGTGATGTAGGGAAATGTGTCTGTTCAGTAATTAATACGGCGTTTTTCGGTGAAAAAAAAGTTGAAAACATCCGACAAGCGCATGCCATGCTCTTTTCAATACGATTTATATTTTCTGGCGTAAAAAGTTCTTTTTATTTTTAGTGGCTGAGAGAGTTGTTTGAAAATCGGAGCTACGCGATCAGCGGTCCGGTGTCTCTCGGGGCCACTGTGCGACACGGGGCGAGGAGGGGCGAGGAGGGGCAGCGGGTGCAGGCCTAGGGCGTGGACGCGGACGGGCCCGCGGGCGCGTCGAGGGGAGGTGGGAGGGGGCGGAGAGGAGGCCGCATTATCCCGCCGGTGGCGCCGGCTCCCTGCGCCGCTAAGCCACGGGCGCTTAACCGCGCGCGCGCCCGGAACGAGAAAATACGCGCGGGGCGGCTGGGCGGGGTGGCTGGGCGGGGCGGCTGGGCGGGGCGGCTGGGCGGGGCGGCTGGGCGGGGCGGCTGGGCGGGGCGGCTGGGCGGGGCGGCTGGGCGGGGCGGCTGGGCGGGGCGGCTGGGCGGGGCGGCTGGGCGGGGCGGCGGGGTGGCGCGGGGCGACGCGGGGCGACGCGCCGCGGCTGCCGCGCTAATCGCGCGCGTATTAGCCACGCACAGGGTCTGCCCGCGCGCGGGCTCGGGATTGGGATTGGGCTTGGGACGGCGACGCGCCTGAGCCTCCGCGAGAGAGCGGCCGCTGGTCTGGCCCCGCCTCCCCCCCCCCCGTGCCAAGAGAGAGATCACTTTTGCCGGGAGATGTTTTGCAGGTCGCTTCTGACAGTGGATGGCTGTCAAGGGACAAGTTGAAAATGCACAAGACAAAGGGACATGAGATTTGTTGTCGGGTTATGAAATGCATTTTGAATTATATACCTACGTTGGGTGTACAGTGTGTACTGTAAGTGACTATTGCTCACAGGCCTCATTCTAGTTGGACGAAAGGCAACCAGGTGAATCTTTCTCACTCTCACATGTGTGTATGACACAAAACAATTCTTTTACGACCATAGACATAAAAATAAGAGAAATGGAAAACTATAAACTAACGCGGAGAAATACAATGAAAATGACTACCCTTTCCACAAAACATTGATAGAAGACGATTCCGATCTCGCATACAGTCTATTTGCTTTGACGCTTCAACAACGGGGACATGATGTACCGAACAGAACAAGCCTTGATAAATAGTTTATGTAGAACACAAGAGAAATATCTCGTTTTCTACTTCCCAGACAACTTTTAATCCGCCAGTTAATATTAAACAACTGAACATTTCTATTAGAACGTCCGAAATTACCAGATCCAACCACACCGCAACACGAAACGACTTAAACATGTATCGCCTCCAATCACACGAACACATGTTGAAACACTATCACCGTTAGACGATCTCATTCTCTAAAAGGTCGGACGCAATTCTCACAACCCCGCGCACCGAATCGCTACGTTCTTCGACCGCGCAATGCGTCATGGCCCGCCATGGCCCGCCATCGTCCGCCATCGCCCGCCATCGCCCGCCATCGTCCGCCATCGCCCGCCATCGCCCGCCATCGCCCGCCATCGCCCGCCATCGCCCGCCATCGCCCGCCATCGCCCGCCATCGCCCACCATCGCCTACCATCGCCCGCCATCGCCCGCCATCGCCCGCCATCGCCCGCCATCGCCCGCCATCGCCCGCCATCGCCCGCCATCGCCCACCATCGCCCACCATCGCCCACCATCGCCCGCCATCGCCCGCCATCGCCCACCATCGCCCGCCATCGCCCGCCGCGAGGAGCAGGGCCGCACGGCATCGCGGAGGCGCCCGCGGCCGCGGCCGCGCTATAAACAGAACCGGAAATAACCTCTCGAACCCGCTTATAGACGGCGGCGCAGCGCCTGTGTCGCTGCTCGGCGAACGCCGTGCCCGCGCGCGCCGCCTCCGCGGGGATATTGTACCGCTCTCGAAGCTCGCGGAGTCGCTATTTCCGTTCGCGATACTTGCGGTATCGGCACTGTTCAATCTATGGCAGTAGGAATTTTGTTATAGACATTCCGGAGTGTGCGTCCAAAAACAATAACTGACAAAGTAAATAACCGATTGCTAGCTTAACGAGGTGTGCCGTTTGAAGAGCGATCTTTCCTCCTCAGTTGGCACTTCATACACTTTCTGTTCTTTACATAACTTTAGAACTGTTTTAATGAAAAGACTTGAATCGCTTCGTTTTTAAGTTAAATTGCAAATAATTGTTTATAATAGAAAATAAACGTGGATTATAGAACTTTTCCGCGTGGGAAGACATTTTCCGCAGCCCGACATTCTGAGAAGAGTCTTGGCATATTGTCTTGCAAACGTGAATACATTTTGGATTAAAATGATACTAGTTATTATTTAATTATTATTACTTTTAGACTATTTTAAACGAAAAATAAATTAAAATACCGTTATCAAAAGAACGAATGTAAAACGAGGATGCTATTTTCACATGAACACTTGCACGTCTCCCTGATAATTTCAAGTTTTTGCGTGTTATTCTTCTGGAACATTTTTTTTTTTTTAATTCTGACCTCTCACTGATCTAGGTATTCTCTCAAGGAACCCGCAGATCTTACTCCCACCTCCATCTATCACCAATGAAAACGTTGTTCCAGGCCTTTAAATCAAATGTCAAAAACCTGGTTTGCACCACAAAAAATACCTACAATTTATATTTAGATTTATTTAGTAAAAAAACAAACTGTATGTGACGTATGGGGGACGTATTTTAGTTCTGTCCTTTATTAAGGGTTACACTTACCACGTAGGGGCAGGCTCCTTCCATTATTTCAGCATTTATCGCCCTTCAACAGAGCTGAGCATCACAAATTTAAAAATTCCTCGCAGGCCGCTCCTTTGCAATCTAGAAAGGAAGTTCCGCTTCCAGGTCATCGAAGAAGAAACGACGATTGGCATTGACATCGATATGGGGCACGTGGGTACTTCTTGATCGTAGGGATGTTTATTCGACATGAAACACAGAGCGACCGATGGTTACGAGTCGCAGTTCCTGGAAGCGAAAGACCACCGTAACGGCGCTCGAAGTTTCAGAATTCGTAAGTGCAGCTTACTCCGAAGTCGAAATCCACTAGCGCCTGGCGCGCTAGCTCGAATCGAACGTAGACACAAAGAAAACAGACGACAAATACGACTCTCGCAGGAAGTGAAATATCGGCTTTTTAAACAGCTGGAAATGGCACATGTTTCCCAAACTTTAAGGAAAACGAAATGAAAAACAACTTCCTGAGTTGGTCTTGTGAAGGTAATGACAGAACCACTCTGTGTTTACACGAAAAAAAAAAAACTGGGTAGTCAAATATTGAACTTGACTTTCCGACAAGAACGAATTGATCAACAGAATAATCTTGAGACTGCATTTCGAATCTAACATTAAATCGTTTACTTTGTAGAACACAAACTTACTTTATCTTTTCACAGTAAAACTTTAGTTTCAAGAGCCTGAATGTTGATTCTTAAACCTTCAACGCACAATTACGTGGGTGTCTACGGTTCACATTAGAATATAAATTTGCTTGTACCAGCAAACACGGCTTATGGGTAACATACGCATCACAGTAAAGACCCAAGCGCTTATCTAGAAAACCATTTTACACTGAAAAGGAAAAAGTGGGAGACATGATACGAATAACTCGCAGCGATTTCCTCCCGCGAAATCCTGTATTTCCGCAAGAACGCGCATCTTCTGTGGCACTAAGTCGCTCCATTCACCGTCGGGCGTGGCGCTGGTGCCAAACCCCAGCGACCGACAGCTCTCCCGAAAACACGTCGCTCCGTCTGCCACGACCTGGGCTGGGCGCCGCGGGGCCGCGCCTCGCTTTGCCGCCGATCGGCTGGAGGTGGCGCGTCGGCGGCGGGGGCGGAGGCGGGGAGGTGTCCGGCAAGGAGAACGACGGCGGCGGTGCAGGCGGAGGCGGCGTGCGCAAGGGTATTGATCCCGGGTCTGCCGCCGCCGCCGCCGCCGCCGCCGTCTCCCGCGGCCACCGTACAGCAGCCGAGGTGTCGCAGGCTCCATCGGCGAAAGCATTAGCAGCGGCTAAGGCGGCGGGGCGGAGCGGGGCGGGGCGGGCCCGCCAAGGCAAGACCTGTTGGGTGGGAGGAGCCAGCAAAAGCAAAGCCCAAAGCGCCGGGGAGACTTCACAGGGAGGGAGAAGCTCACCGGTAAGAAATACCACAGAGAAACGTGCGCGCTGTAGGGTGCAAGACAAAGAACTTGGTGCGTGGAGATGCGAAAGGGGCGAAGCAGCGCCTACAGACATGAAGTCTTGAAACACCGAATGCGTTTGTACAAGGCGCAAAAGGTTTGGAATCTTCGGATCAAACAAGACAAAATCGAGGTCTAAAAACAGAACGCGAAGAGCTCGTCATTAAAAACAATGAATTTCCTACGATTTCGTTGAAAAACACTTCAGTATTTCTGTAAGGAAGAGAAACGTAATACCTCAAACCATCTAGAACACTTAGGCGACAAGTACTCTAAGATCAGTCAGCTGAAACATGTCAATAATTTACCACACACACGCACACACCGTATACACATACATACATACACACACACATACACACACACACACACACACACACACACACACACACACACACACATATATATATATATATATATATATATATATATATATATATATATATATATATACTTATATAATTCTTCAGACTTACTAGATATTCCTTATTTTAAATTTGCAAATGTGATACATTCTATCCTCTGCAAACCCTCTCCTGGAAAACCCCCCAAGACAAAACAACATGGGTGCAAATTGATACAACCAATTCCACAGCACGATACGTCCATACACGAGCAGAGCATCTCCTGAACAGGATATTACCGAATCACGTGAAGTGAAAACCTATGCTGGTACGCAGGAAATTGCATCAGGTAGAATATACAGAAAACAAGAGTGAATTCTGAGTGTGTATTAAATGTAACGTTAGAACGTTGGTAGCAATAACCAGGCCTGGTAGCATGTGGGCAAACACGACTCGTCGGATTCTCTCCTTCTGACCTTTCGCTGCGCGCTTGACGGGAGAGATTTTAAATAATCCACTTCCTCGAGCTCGGTTGCCGAGAAAACAGGGAAAAGGGCTGCTGGGTCACGAAACTTTCCTGTTGAAATACATACAGAATCTGAAAGTGGGACGAAGAGAAAAATAGTAATTCAGATTTTATTTTAAATGTGGATAGACGCAATCCAACGTTATAGCTTTAACCACAAAATACCATTAGGAGTAAAGATCACTTTCGCAAATTTTAACACTTACCTTGCAGCTCAGGTAATGTTTTGATTTCTGATTCTCATAAACGAACCTCTGAATGGACACGGAGTGAATAAAGAAACTCATTCGTGGATGTACGAACAGGTCAAACTCACTGATGCTTTTGCAAAGTAATATACATGAATAAGTACAAAATTAGGGCGGTTATCACTTCTGCAATTCGAAAAAAAACTATTATTACATACATTTTATTTACCGAAACAACGTAAGTTATTTCAATAATTTTCGAATACGATAATTGTGAGTATATACGATAATATTTGATACGACTTGCGAGTACGATAATAAAACTCGCTTGAAATGCAATTGGTGGCATACAATACTATTTAACGGGCATCCATGTCCTACAAGCAAAGGTTCACTCATTCTCAACATCTGCTTAAAACCAAACCATCCTTTCAATTAAATCTGAAACTCCGTTCAACTTACTCAATCTGACATTTACGTTCACATAAAGGCAGCTTTGCAATAGGCTATAAAAAAACCTAATGGAACAAACTCTTACGCCTACATCCACCGACCGCCGCATAATGAGGGAAATCGGAAAGACGACTGCGAGCGTCAAGAAGAATATACTTCCTGAACATTTGAAGAAAAGCAGCGTAGAATCCCTTATTCCGCCCTGCAAGAAAAAGCGCCCGGCGTCGCCCCAGGGGGATTGCGTCGGTGTTACTGAAGGGAGTGGGGGGGGGGGGCGCCAACGGGCGCAAACGCAAGCAGAAGCTGCTGCGGGGGCGTCGAACACTCCGGACTGACGGACGGACGGACGAAAGAGCTCGCTTTGCATACGCCCTGCCGGCGAGTGGGCGGCGCCTCCGCTAGAGAGCGCGGCTGGGAACGCGGCAACTGCGGGCGGCCGCCGCGCCGCTCTCGCCGAGCGTCCGATATCGGACGACGACGGTGCGGGCGGCGAAGCCAACGGACGGCGACGGCGCTGCGGGAGGTGGAGGCGAGTGACGCCGTCGGGCGTCTTCGAGGGCGAAAGAGGAACAACGAGAGGAGCACAAGGCGTCAAAGTTACTGGATGAAGGTGAGACACTATGTGTGAACGCGCATACGAGGGTAGAGTGGGAGATGGTCGTGCTTTTACCATCGGTGGAAAAGGAAAAGATGTGGGGAAAGAAAAATGAAAGAAAACTAAGATAAAATCCAGGTTGTATCCAGGAGGAGAGGGATGATCAGGAGGAGGAAGAAGTACAAGAAGTATCAGCATTTTATGGGTAGATGCAGGAGGGGATGTAAGTAGCGGCGACAAAAGCGAGATGTGATGACGGCATCTCTAATGTTAGATTCGAAGGAAGGAGGGACGAAAGGATGGCTCTAGGACAGTGACAACTCTGTCATTCGTTTTGCTGAAAGGCAGCGAATGAGCAGACGATAACACAAGAAACCGCGCCACCTGGGGAAATGAGAGTTGGGCGGTGACTGGAGAACATATACAAACGTGTCGCAGAAAATGGTGCAGCAGTAACAGCAATAACTGGATAATCATATTATGGAAGAGCTGAACTTACAAATTTGAAACCAACGACTTCTAATGTGTGCATTTCGATCCAGAAGGAGAGTTCATGAAGGAAAACCCCAAAAGTACAGTAGAAACACAATAAAATCCAAGTACAAATTAATAGCGTCACAATTTTTAATACTCCAATTGCAACGAGGATTCGGAAAAATACCTGCAAACGAGAGGCCCGTAAACTTGCATTTCTTAGAACACCGTACACGTAACGAGACAGACGAGGGCGGAACGGACGATGACAAAAATGAAAAACACTGGCGTAGAAAGAAAGACGAGATCGGCGCCGATAGCGCGGTAATTTTTTTTCCTCACCTCGCAGCGCGTCGCCCCGCCCCGCGCCCCCCGCCGCGCACCGCCCGCGCCTTCGCGTCGCCTCTTGAGTTCGCCGCGCGTCGAAAGCCGATTTCGAGAGGAGTCGCAGATGGAAGAAATTCAGCGGAAACAGCGGCGGAGGCGGGGCCGGGGCCGGGGCCGGCCGGGGGCGAGAGGAGAGGGGAGCTGGGCGCTTACAGGACGCTCGCCGCCGGCTGTCTTCGCCTCGATGCCCTCCTACGGCGAAGCTGCTGTCGCGGACACGCTCCGCCGAAAGGACCAGGCCCACGGCAATTGCGCTTCACCCTACGTCAACTTTTCGTCCAAGTCCCTATTTTTTTGTTTTATTTAATTTCGGCAAACTTTGTTATATTCAACTCACCCTTGTCTGCGTGCTTCTTTTCTTTGTGTCCGTGCATTTTAAGAAAATATATAAATTTAAAATCCTTAAATTTGTTGTTACTAGCTGAGTTCAGGGTCAATCAGGGTCAGACAAGAATGCTCTGACAAACGTCGTTTATAATGAGTCATTTAAATACCTATTTTCTCCATTAAAACTCAAATTTATAAGGATGAATATGCCATTGAGAGTTTGGTTGTGCGGAAGATGTGTATAGATTGATGAGAATATGGTAGAAATTATAACCCTCTTGGATTGACTTTGCCTACAATTTTGTTGAAGTATTCAACGTTATTGTGATGTTCGAAATCCTTCAGCAGCCTACATTCGGATTCTTGATGGGAACTACATTCTCTGGTCTAGTATTTGTTATGTCGTCATTTCGAACATACTTCATTTTTTACAATAATAATTAGAAACCTATTAGAAATATAAAATATAATTCATAAAGTGAAATATATGTTAAAAAATCACCCATCTATTACATTTTCCTACTATAATAATAAGAAAACACTATTTCCATACAACATGCTACACGCCCGTGGAACATCAATAAACACCACACGCCTACATCGTACCCACCGAAAAGCAACTCTGCTTACCGAGAGTTCCCGAGATGGGCAACGTTGCCATGGCAACCGGGCGAGGCGTCTACAGCGCTCTGCCGAAACGTCGTCGCGCACCACTAACTTCATTTGTTTTCGCGAGCTCTCAAGTTCAGAGAGGTGCAGTGGACTGAGAGACGGAAAAGACGCGGGAGAGGTTTTCACGCCTGCTCTGCACTTTGCGGAGGAGCCCGGCGCACGGGGCCGACCTGCGCCATCGCTCCTCCACTCGTCGACGACGACGAGACTGCGAGCGACAATTTTCTCACAATTTGTTCGGTGCGCATCAATCGTTGAGACTGGGAAATGGCGGAAATCAAATCTTCATTTTTCAAAATAAAATACCAAATCGTTCTTTTATTAAAACTGAATAAATATAGAGTCGCCTCGGGTTAAACAGAACCGCTGGGGACTAACAGTTCTCGTTCGCTCTATCGGAGGGTCATTATATCCGTTAATGCTGAAAGAAACTAGTTTCTTCTCGATGATTGTTCTTGTTATTTCGGTTTTCTCGCAGCCGGCGTCAATAAAATCTCCACGCTTCTGAGCCATAGATGAACTGAAATAATTTCCTCGGGGGTACTCTTCCTCAGTTGCTATCATTTCCCATTAATGCTACAAAAATAACTCAGGAGACCTACGCCTCGAAACCCTTAGGTTATTGGAATTCCCGGCCGTCAGGCGAAGTATAGGTTCTTGGAAGTTGTACTTTCCGTTGTAGCTACAGGTGATGTGGTTTCTTTTCCCGCCCAACGAATCATCTAGTGTTTAATTACAATTTATATAGCGGAACCGGTGACTTCGATTCGTTATAACCGAAAGTCCAGAGTAGAATATATATATATATATATATATATATATATATATATATATATATATATATTGTGACATACCTGGTGGTGCCGGGTATTTTCACTGCAATACAACACTAAGAGAGGGTATCTTTTACGTGAATGGGTCCCTGGATAAGTTGGTGCAACGTTGGGGTGGTTAATCATAAATTGAAATACAATTATAAACAAGATTTATTTTAAACCAAATTTGTTATTTACATCATTAGACAACGTTTTTACACTCTGCCTTGGTACCAAGATTAAGAGTGAAATGCATTTCTCATACCTGCGGGGCCCCGAACGAATACCTATGATGTTCGTAGAATCGCTCGTGCCGACAGGATTGTCGACCTCTGCTACTGCTGCGGGCCGTCAGCGTCGGATGGCGTGGTAATCGCCCACGGCTGATGCTCCAGCAATTCTTCCCCGATCAGGATCTTGACACCTCGGCTCCGCACCTTCCTCGAATCACTGTCCGTCAGTGAGTTTAATTACACAACCCGCGCCTACTCTGTATACTGGTCACAGTTCTGTATCGCGCAATTTCAAGAATGTTTCCACCGCGCCAACTAATAAGAACAACATCAATTATTCTACCAACACTAATCTTTCACTATACTGATACTTCTAATGTTCTATTTACACGTCAATCACTTTGCGGTTTCTAATAGCACATAAAATACGTCGCAATGTTATATGCGTCCATACACCGGCGGAGAACTCTCGCCGCACGTCCGCACTCGTCGCCGCTCTGCTAACGTCTCTCTCGTCAGCGCTCTGCCAACGGCTCTCGTCCGCGATTCTCGTAACGAACTTTTTCCTGACCGGGAGCACGCCGGCCACGTCCAGCATCGACGGGCGGCACGGCTCGACTGCCCCAAACGGCTGCTTACACGTGCTCGCTCCCCGCTTCTAACCGAAATTCTCACGCTGCTCGCGATGGTGGCACCGGAGGCGGTGGCAACCGTCGCTGGCTGCCCGCTGCTCGCAGCGCCCGGCGCGCCACGCTCGGCGCGCTCACCGCGCAGTCCAAAATAGCTATTGATTTCTTACACTAATGATTTAATTAGTGTAATGAAACACATATTCTGGGTTTCATCACCCCCCCCTTTCTTTTTTTGAATTTTTTTCACTTCTGGAAAAATTCACACCAGTAACATCGTCACTGCCGATGGTTGCACTCGTTTGCATATTGCTCGACGCCCTATATACACTTATAACCTAACATCGAATTAACATGTGATTACTTATATTAACACTAATCTTGCACTTATTTACACTTCACTATTTTCCATCCATGTTGAACCAGGTTTCCGATTTGAAGCTTGTAATGTCCTACTATGTCTTGTCTCTTGTGCGACGGTTCATTCCCATTTTGCTGACAGTGATTTCCTGAATCACAGTTGTAGGACATAGCTTCCAGCGTGTTGAACACATCTTGATAGGTATCATCCCATTTCCAGCTACGACCTCTTCTACGTTTGTACCAGTGGTTGACCATACCATCACTCTTCCCTCGCCCCTGACTTCGCTCCATTCTTGACCTGCCTACATCTCCTTCACTCCCATTCGTTGGGGCTTCTGCAAACATAAAGTTGTACCCCTCCAATATCTTCAAACCCTTTCCTAAATCGGTATGATCTGCTCTGCTCAGTAGGCTTTGCACGGTGACAGAATACTGTCGCGTTGACATGCAAATAATTCCTTGATATTTTATAGGAGCAAATAATGTTTTTGGCTCCATAACGCTCTTCGTTCTGTATTCACTACGACTTCCCGTGATGTAGTTGTGATGGCTATTCCTCTGGTCGCTCTTGATGTTTATTTGGGTTTCTTCATTCCGCTTTCGTACAGAAATCTTGTTTTCAAATTCCTTCAAAAATTTCGGAAATATACCAAAATTCTCTGCCCATGTCCTGGCGTTCTCTACTAACATTGGGTGTAATAACTGGATCTTGTATCCTTCCAATATGTTGTTTGATGCTAGGTGCCGTTCTTCTGCTCGCAGAACTACCTTAGGGTTTTCCGTCCCATCTCCCAGAGATTTCATCGACTTTGGAGGCATAATTGGTGTCACCCCATACTTGACACTTGGCGACATTTTCCCGTCTTCTTCCTGTTTAAACTCTTCTTGTACTCTTTTCTCTTCGCACCCTTGTATATTTTCCACGATTTCTTCTTCTACTATACGCTCCATTTCTTCTATTTTCATTTCCATTTCTTCTTCCATTATTAACTTCAATTCTTCCGTTTTCACTTTCACTTTGTAAACATCCTCCTCGGTCTCGATTTGGACCTCCACCGTTTTGCCCTCCGCTGTCTTGACTTCCTCATGGATTTGGTTCGTCATTCCCTCGTTTCTATCTGTTACCGCTACCCTAGCATCTACTTGATGGCATGATTGAAATTTTAACACCTCATCTTTCCTATCCAGTTCCTCCGCTTTCCCATACGGTTTTTCGCATATATCGATGAGCTTCCTATTCCGTTCTTCTGTGATTCTTCCCATTTCTTCTGCCGGCTTCTTAATCTGTTCTTCAACCACCTTCCCGTTCTGTTCTTCTATTAGTTTTCTATTCCGTTCCTCCGCCTTCCTATTCTGTTCCTCCTCGGATCTTTTCTGTTTACCTAATTCTTTGCTCTGTTCTTCCGCAAACTTCTCAATCTGCTTCTCCGTTTGCTGCCTCAGCTGTTCTTCTAATGAATCTTCTGCCATTACGCCCGTACACGCTTCGTATTCTTCGTCCATCCCCAAGTCAAATCCTACCGCCTGGCTCCCCAGTTCTACCACCTGCCGTTCTAGATCTATATTTACTCTGTGATCGACCAGAAAATCCATCCCTATGATTACCGAATACAATAATTTTTTGACTACCAGGGCCACCATCTCGTATACTTGGTTGCCAATCCTGGCTTGAAACATGATTTGTTTTGTGATGGGGCTTGACTTCTTCTGAGTTGCCCCAATCACATACGCCCTATTCATAGGCAAACACATTACTTCTTTTCCTGTTGCTTTTAACTCCTCATACATTTCTTCTGATACTACTGTAGTCGTGCACCCTGTATCCACTAAAGCTTCTTTAATTATGCCTTCACATTCTATCGATATCGTGGGACATTTCCTGATTCTGACCGCTGAGTTCTTACATCTCCGCCACGGTTGGGTATCGTAGGTTACCGGCTGCATAGCGTTTATGGAGACCGCGTTTACGTCATCGATTTCCGCGTCCGCAATGGGGCCACCTATCACCGCGGACTCTATTAGTTTAAATAGTGTCCTTGATCACTACTTGTGCTAGGCTGTGCTAATCGGTCGGGTGCATTCCCGCCCCCGCCTCGCGTCTCCGTATGGTTTGAATTAGATCTGTTCCAGTCCGGTCTCTGGTTCCCCGGCTCTGGTCTCCATCCGTCTCCCCCTCTTCCGCGTTGGTTTCTCTGGTAATCGTTGCTCCTATCATTCCCTTGCCCCTGGTTACGTTCCGATCTAACCATATTAACATTCCCTTCATTTCTGTTCTTTGATACGCCTGCAAATGTCAAGTCGTACCCTCCTAACACATTCTGGAATCTTTCCAAGTCGGTGTGCTGCACACTACGTAAAAGATTCTGCACCGTAACTGGGAACTGTCTCGTCAGTACACATATTATTTCCTGATCGCTCATCGGTGGGGATAGCGTTTTGTATTCCATAATACGCCTTGTTGCGTATTCCCGCAAACTTCCCATTGACTGGTTGTAATGATTATTCATTAAGCTGATTTTAAAATTAATTTGAATTTCCTCATTCCAATACCGCTCAAGGAATCGATCTTTAAATGCCTTTACTGATTCGGGAAACTTATCAAATGTATCGGCCCATATCCTTGCGTTGCCTTCTAACATTAAATATAATAATTGTATTTTACACCTTTCCGAAGTATTGATAACATCTAGATGTCGTTCTGCTGCCTTCATAAATATACATGGATTTTCTTTCCCGTCTCCTGAAAACTTTAGTGATCTAGGAGGGGTAAATGGTACCGTCCCGCTTGCTGCGATTGGGGATGCCTTGCATTCTTTTATTTGTTCAATCTCTGTTCGTAATGACACAACCTTCTCCTCGCATTCCCTCTTATTCTCCAGCATTTCTTCCTTGACTACCAATTGTATCCTTTCAATTTTCTCGTCCTGCTTAGCGGTTCTATCATCTAATTGCTGATATAGCTTATTCTCTAATTCTCCCCCCAGATTGATTACTTGGGATTCTAACTCCTTTTTCTGTTTCCCTAATTCTTCGGCAGTCCATTTTTCATGAATTTCTACCCGCTCCGTGATTTTGGTCATCTCATTCTTCGTTAACTCAATTTGTTCTTCAGCGCGTCCCATTCGCCCCCCTATTATATCTAATTTCCTATTCTGTTCTTCTGCCAGCTTCCTAATCTGTTCCTCTGTGAATAATTTCTGTTCGTCTAATTTCCTGCTCTGCTCTTCTGCCAATTTCCCAATCTGTTCCTCTACTTTCCTATTCAGTTCTTCAGCTAACTTCCTGTTCTGCTCCTCTGTGAAAATTTTCTGCTCCTCAGCTGACTTCCTAATCTGCTCCACTGTAAATATTTTCTGTTCATCCAGTTTCCCATTCAGTTGTTCGAACATCTTCCTATTCTGTTCATCAGCCAGCTTCCTACTTCGTTCCTCTGCTTTCCTATCCCGTTCTTCTGCTTTGCTCTGTCCCTCCAATATCTTCCCATTCAGTTGTTCGAACATCTTCATCATCATCTGCATAGCGCCTGAATTAACATCTTCTCCACCCCCCTGATTTAAATTTCCTGCCGCTTGGTTCATCGGTGTTGATGTAACTTGTACATCTTTAATGAAACTGTCCCCTGACGTATCATCCAACCGACTTTCGATACCACTATCCCTGCTTTCCGATGACATGCTATTGTCGATTCCTACATTTATCTCCCCTACTTCATCCGCCTTCTCTTCCCGGTCCAGCACTACATTTTGCGCCTCCATTCTGTTGCTTTGAACTGTCCGATCGATTCTCACTTCACGAAAATACCGCACAAATTTTCCACTTGCCTCACCTACCAACGATACCACAGTTATCCTGTGAAGTAACTATATCCGCCACAACACTGTATCCTTCGTGAATGGATTAATTCACACCTATTTCAATTGCTAACTAATGACGGACAACCCTCACTCACCACCAAAACACAATAACACTAATTCAATAGCCATATAAATTTCCACTCACCTACCAATGCATAAACATAATCCTTACAATACATAATATTATTACCATTGAAACACATATACACTGCTAATAACCTCATTAATACTATTACACAAAAATGCTTTCAAATTATAATAAATCCCTTATTAATTGAAATTACTTTTCAACGCACCTATTGCTATATTATGTACATCATCATCATTCACATTTGCATGTCATATCTCCTCCCTGAATTTTCCTCAATAATATTATATAGATATTCACAACAAACATTCACACTGCTGGTATATATTTCCCAACCTGGTATCTTTTCTAATAAATTCCCCACACTTTACCATCACCAATAGATAATGCACTACTGAGTGAATGTTCCCAGCAAAAAACAATTTTGTGCATAATTTGTACAACACTATTAACCACCTTTATATTCTCATAAGAATTATTACTACTTCCCCATTTCTTTGATTTCCATGTTATCAAAAAATTGCCAAGCAGTTCAAATATTATTAATATGTCTTACAAAACTTGGAATTCTATTACATTATATTATCTGTAACATGTACATGTATAGCCTTCATAACCTCAGTAACTACAATATTAACTATATATTGGATGCTCACAAATAATTGCCTATGTCAGCCCGCAATTAATTACGCAGCAACATTTTTGTAATTATCAACATTTCATTATGCTTACTTGACTTGTGCATGTTTTTGCTAACACATGTATTGTTATTTTTTTTTTATACTCTATAATAATACACTTTGCACTGCCTGCTTCTCATCTATACCCTGCATTACTATACATCACTTACATGCACATTGTTTTCCAACATTTCACCAACTTTCCTAAGGCCACATTTCTTAACTATACGTTTTCCACTTGTTCGGGCGCCAGCTGTGACATACCTGGTGGTGCCGGGTGATGCCTCCACTGGGACGTACCTATCAGTGCAATACACTGTTCGGGCGCCAGCTGTGACATACCTGGTGGTGCCGGGTATTTTCACTGCAATACAACACTAAGAGAGGGTATCTTTTACGTGAATGGGTCCCTGGATAAGTTGGTGCAACGTTGGGGTGGTTAATCATAAATTGAAATACAATTATAAACAAGATTTATTTTAAACCAAATTTGTTATTTACATCATTAGACAACGTTTTTACACTCTGCCTTGGTACCAAGATTAAGAGTGAAATGCATTTCTCATACCTGCGGGGCCCCGAACGAATACCTATGATGTTCGTAGAATCGCTCGTGCCGACAGGATTGTCGACCTCTGCTACTGCTGCGGGCCGTCAGCGTCGGATGGCGTGGTAATCGCCCACGGCTGATGCTCCAGCAATTCTTCCCCGATCAGGATCTTGACACCTCGGCTCCGCACCTTCCTCGAATCACTGTCCGTCAGTGAGTTTAATTACACAACCCGCGCCTACTCTGTATACTGGTCACAGTTCTGTATCGCGCAATTTCAAGAATGTTTCCACCGCGCCAACTAATAAGAACAACATCAATTATTCTACCAACACTAATCTTTCACTATACTGATACTTCTAATGTTCTATTTACACGTCAATCACTTTGCGGTTTCTAATAGCACATAAAATACGTCGCAATGTTATATGCGTCCATACACCGGCGGAGAACTCTCGCCGCACGTCCGCACTCGTCGCCGCTCTGCTAACGTCTCTCTCGTCAGCGCTCTGCCAACGGCTCTCGTCCGCGATTCTCGTAACGAACTTTTTCCTGACCGGGAGCACGCCGGCCACGTCCAGCATCGACGGGCGGCACGGCTCGACTGCCCCAAACGGCTGCTTACACGTGCTCGCTCCCCGCTTCTAACCGAAATTCTCACGCTGCTCGCGATGGTGGCACCGGAGGCGGTGGCAACCGTCGCTGGCTGCCCGCTGCTCGCAGCGCCCGGCGCGCCACGCTCGGCGCGCTCACCGCGCAGTCCAAAATAGCTATTGATTTCTTACACTAATGATTTAATTAGTGTAATGAAACACATATTCTGGGTTTCAATATATATATATATATATATATATATATATATATATATTTCATTTCTTGCAATCACACATTATAATATAGTTCCCCAAATAAGATTCAAAATCTGACAAACAATAAGCGCCGTTTCGTTCTTATCTAATCGCATTTCACTTTTTGTATGAGCACGCACCGATGAAAACAATTTCCATCTTTCCCATTTTATTTCCCGACAAAACGGCTATCAAAAACCGTCCATAAACCCCGCCGGAGCAGCCTTGTTACGCGTAAATGAATTAACCCCACGGCAGACCCTTTTTCCGTGCGTGGCGCGGGGCGCCGGTGTCGCGGTGTCGTGCTCCTGATTGGCGTTATTTACAGGCGAGGTTTTCGCTGGCGTTTACGACCCTCGGCGTTTGACGGCGCTGCCACCCGCGGGGCGAGGAGTGACGCGGGCGGGGGCGGGGGCGGAGTCACACGTCGGCTTCAAGGCACTCAGCGCTCGCCTCCCCCGCCCCCGCCCCCGCCCCCGGCAAGGAAATTTTCAAGGCCCTTGCGCGCCCCTACCCCGGCAGCACGTCCTCTCACCGAGCTCTCACCGTTTCTGTGATGTTGACACCGGTGTCGTTCCCGTAAGTGCTACCGTCTCCGTCAATGATGTCGCGACTGTGAACGTCAGTGCCGTCGTCACCGTCGCATTTACCATCACCAACAGTGGAACTGTCGCCGTGTCCGACACTAACATTGTCGCCGTCGTCGACCAGCGTCACCATCACCAACAGCGTCACTTTCGCCATCGCCGACGGCGTCACCCTCACCATCACCGATAGGCTCACCGTCGCTTTCATCCGCGTCACCGTCATCGACACACAGACATATACACACACGACAATGTATCCGCCACGAACACTGTCATGGACCCGCGTCATTCCTTACCTCTTCCCCACCTTCCTTATTCCCCGTTTTCAACTGTTAGTTCATTATCTCCCACATGCCATAACTTAGTTCTGAATTTCCGCAGTAACCTCTGACCACAGCACCAGACGTCTTCGCTGACACGAGCGTCACCCATTTAGTAACACCGTCCATCAACGTCACACTGATCTCTCTCACCATCAGTAACAGTGAATAAGTATCTTCATCCATCTCTCACAGTCGCCTCATTAGTGCCCATCCACATTCCGACAACCCCCTTCCGTTCTAGCACATTCTATTTTTGACGATCACTTCACTCGACTTCACTATCGCTCAATCATCAACTGTTGGCATTTCCAACCAAGTTTGTGGGATTTCTACAAACGTTGCGAAACACAACTTATTATTCACGTGTCTAAATTTCACACATAGCATTCCCTCCCTTCGTTGGGTCACATCAAACGACACTAGACACAGATATTTTATTTTCACTACACGCGTTGTTCTAAATTACATTTAGTCTACATTGCTTCAATTCATCCACTTGAACTCCACCGTATTCCCCAACTCTACGTTTTTCAAAAATCACCTTCACAGCAATGGGAAACAAACTCTGTCGCCGGCCCCCTTTCCTATACCCCTCGTCCCTCCAATCATTCTAGCCACCCACGTCTCTCCACCTGTCAAAGTCTTTCATCTCCTTCGTTGCCGCAGTCTCCCCTAGGAGCCGCCGTTTGTTCTCCGCTTCGCTGGCACCCCCGCCCCCGTGAAACCTCGCGCCTGTCTCCACCGCCAACTCTGCGGCAATCGCCGCCGCCGTCGACTGTCGCCTGTCGCCCACCTCCCGTTCTCTCACTGCCTGCAAACGCTGTCGGCACCGTCGCTCGGTCCAAAAACAATCGCCGAACTCTCTTCGCCTCTTATCACTACCAATCGATTAACTCGGTACTAGCGCACCGCCCAACCAGCAACCCTCTTGTATCCCACCCAGGAACCTTTCTTCTCCAGGCTTCATTAGCCATCGTGCCAAGATTCTCCTTCAACCCTCTAGCTCCTACCACACCTAATCGAACAATAGTAGTAGCTCACTGCCCAACCAGCAACCCTCTTGTATCCCACCCAGGAACATTTCTTCTCCAGACTTCAGTGGCCATCGTGCCAACATTCTCACACCAAATCAAACAACATAGTACTAGCCCACTTCCCAACCAGCAACCTTTTTGCATCTCACCCATGAACATTTCATGTCCCGACTTCATTGGCCAACGTACCAACATATCCCTTCAACCCTCTATGCTTTCGCATCGCTTCACCAGCCATTCTGTTTCCCCTGCTCCCAGATGATCGCTACTGCTTTGGAGGATATCCTTCGCTTGTTCATCACTGCGCATCGCATACCCAGTACCAACTCACTGCCCCACTAACGTCAAGAAGGTTCCTCGTCCAGAAGGTTCGGCCAACGCGCCCACACTCTCCCTGCGTCTACATCACCTCGTCAGCCCCCCCTCTTTCCCTTTCCCTCGGACCCATTACGCCTTCGCCCCGCGCGACTCGCCCACCCGGCGCGCCACTCGCGATCGCGTGTCGCTCAAGCGCGGGCGAGCGACTCTCACTCAACTCCTCGAATTTACAACTTTCGTGCCCCCTCCCCGCCCCCACCCCCACCCCTCTCGACCCTGACGACGGCGCGTGGCGGCGACGAAGACGCAAGTTCTTGTGCGACGGAGAACACAGACGGTGGCGGCGGGCGTTTTCTCGAGCGGAAAGCATTTGCGACGAAATCAACGCACGAGCAAGAAAATTAAAAATGGCACGACACGCGTCCATTTAATGTTCGTTGATGCAAAGAGTACCTTCTACTTACACTAACTGAGAAGTGTAATCTATTATAGAGACAGTATTCACTTACAAGTGTACTTCATTGCTTTAAGAGATTTTGTTTTCTAATTTTTATTTTTTATTTTTTGCATTTCCAATAATTAAACATTACGTGAAAACAATGGGCGGTTAAAAATTTGAATTTCTATACTTAATACAACACACTGCTTACGAAATAACGAAACACGCGCAGACATTTTTAGCGGAATAATCACGCCAACATAGACTTATAGCGTAGAGCTATGGGGCACAGCCAACAAGTCGACCTGGAGATCCTGAGAAGGTTCAAAACAAAAACATTGAGATATTTATGCAACGCGCCGTGATTCGTATCTAACAATACGTTGTAGAAAGATTTGAACGTCTCAACGGAGGCAGAGATTATCACCGAGCGAAGTAAGGGGCGTCTGAGCTACCACCCGAATCAACAATCAGTGAACAAGTTGGACAACAGTGAACATGTGTATAGACTGAAGCGAGAGCATATTCTTGATTTAACCTTTCGATTATCTTAATTGATACTTACGTCTTGTATACCATTTCCTAATTGTTTCAAGTGAAAATATTGTAAATTAACAGTATATATTTTTTTAAATTAGCGTCGAACATGTCATAAATTAATTAAAGAAAAAATGCTTGAACTTTTCAGATCGAGGGTCGTCTCTTTGACTGCGTCCATCCCCTACATTTCAATCCGCTTCTCCACCCCACGCCTCTCCGTCGCACACATTCCTCCGAATACGTGCCCGCCCCTTCCCGCACGTCGAAAGCTCTCTGTCGGGCGGCGCCCGCCCCTCTCGCCGAACCTCCTCTCCCCCCCTCCCCCGCGTCCCTCACACGCTGCGCGGCGCGCAACCAACCCCTCGTTCGATGCGGCCGTGACCGCCCGCCGAAATGGAACGGGGCGGGCGCGCGGCGCGGGTCAGGAATTCGGCGGCGCGGCGCGGCGCGGCGTGCGGCCGGACAATGCGACGGCGGACAAAGCGGCGCGGGCCACACGCAGCGGCGCACGCGAGGGGGGCGCGGGGGGCGTGGGCGGGGCGGGCGGCGCGGGCGGCGCGGGTGCGGGGGCAGCGGCGATCGTGTTAATAGAAGCGCCAGAGACGTCATTGCAGGAGGGGTGAGGTGTGAAGGTAATGATTGCGCCGCGAAGGGGATGCCCGCGGTCGTAGATGTCCGGGATAAAACCACCGGGGAGATCTGATAGCAAGGAGAAAGACGAAATGGGGTAGTAATGAGGAAGGGGTGTGGTAACAGTTCGAATTTTGGGATTAACGGCGACATGAAAGGGTTTTCAGATGTGAAAATATTCAAATCTGGTCGTAAATTTGAATCAAACGTCAAATTAAATTGAAGGTGACCTTGTTCTGGCAAGACCAAATACTTATTTCTTCCGAAATGAGTTATTATTAGACCAAGAACGCTTTCTAGTACTCAGCATGAGAAACGAAGACTAAGCAAAAAAGAAACGTAAAAAGAGTTAAAAAGACGAATATTACAATTACGTATAACAAATTTCAGAATAAATAAGATTAAGTATCCCTCCAATTTCTCTAAAACATTACACCCTCACTTCCGAAATTTGAATCTTTGTTTCCCGTACAATTTTGTTTCTACCGCTTGTTAAATCGGATCGTATTGATAACTGTGATTCGTGTTTGTTTTTTTAGTCTTAACGTAAGACAGATGAACGGCTTTCACTCCCTGTCTTCCGACACTTCTGTTCTTGCTTCTTGAGCTCGTCCATTCGTATCATGGACATTAAAGCTTTCTCGCTCCACAACCACGTTAGCTCCATTTTGTGACCCCTCCTCGACTCCATCCATGCTTCACCTCTGCGACTATAGAGCCAGTCATTTCGTCTCCATTACCACCACCTCTATTCTCCTTCACCAGCCTTCACCCCCTTGAACTCTCCCGCTGTCTATACAGCCTCCACCACTCTCGCCTTCGACTTCGCCTCTTCTGTCTTCACCATCACCACCCCCGCTCTCGCCACAACCATCATCATCGCCCCAACCGCTTCCGACAAGTCCACCGCCACCCCTTCGTCCGGCATTGCCGACTTCTCTTCGTCCTTCGCCCGCTTAGTCTCCGCCTTCACCGCCTCTGCCTCGAGCGCTTCCATCGCGCCCACCGCCGCTGGCTGTGTCGTCCCCGCCGCCTCGGCCCGCGCTGTCGCAGCCGCCGCCAGTCGCCTTTGTGGCCGGCGAGTAATGAGCGCTCCAGATTACATTTTTATCGCCGCCGGCAGCGCTATCTGCGCCGTGCGGCAATAACCGGCACCCCGACGGCCATTAGGGCGCCAAAAGAGGCGCCGCGCGGCGGGACGGGGCGGGACGAAGCGGGACGGGACGGGGCGGGACGGGGAGGGACGGGGCTGGGCGGGGCGGGGCGGGGCGGGGTGGAATGGAATGGGGCGGGGAGGGGCGGGGCGGGACGGGGCGGGGTGGGATGGAATGGGGCGGGACGGGACGGGGCGGGGCGGGGAGGGGCGGGACAGAACCGGGGCCGCGAGGCACGGGCGGGGGTGGAGGTGGAGGACGAAGGTAAGCAGGGACAAGGGGACGGAGGCCAAGCGATAAGAAAGCGGATCACGGGAGCTGTATTCAGCGTTGACCGTGCGAAGACGAAAGAAGGGTCAGTGTAAGATAAAAACGATCGATCGTAGGACACTAAATAGTCGAGAAGATAAACGGTCGCGCAATACGTGTGCGACGAGGGAACATATCTTGAGAACACATTAAGAAGCAAATGAACAAGCAAGAAAAGATAGAATTTGGTGTCACGATGAAATAGGGTGGGGATAATACGATTTTTTATGTGACAGATTGGAATTAGGCGTTGTGTAGGAGAAACGCGGTGGAATGTATACCTCAGCAAAGTTGGTGATTACGGGTCATGGGAACAAAGGGATATGCTACCTTTTACACGGCATGTAGCGGACGGTGCGAGATAATAGAGCCTGGTGTTGCATTTAGCAGAACTAAAAACACCTGTCCGCGGACCCCGCAGCCATACACGCCGAAGCGACATTGGCGGAGAGGACAAGAAAAAAACACGTCTGTAAGGAAGCGAGAAGCTACAAGGCATGTGCTGCGAGGTAAGGCGGAGTTGCGTCCGTCAAGAGACCATCTCAAGAGGCGCACAACAAAGCCGCAGCGATAGCCGAGGAGACAATGGCGGGGAGGCGATGGAAGTAGGGGACGACGCGCGCCGTGTTGGGAGGTGGTGGCGGCGATGGAAGCGCGGGGGCGGACGCAATGGAGCGAGTTGGCAGCCCTGCCGTCGAAGCGCACGGAGCGGAAACTTCGGCCGAACAAGAACTATCGACTAAACACGGAAACTATGTAGTAATAACTACGGAATCAAACCCTGGCAACTTTCGAGAGTGGTAATTCACACGACATGGATGGATACGTAAGTTTGTGAATAGCTTCGGGCGTGAGATGTGTAATGTGTCTTATTTGTCATGGCATGTATTGTCTACGCATTCAACAAGAACGTTATCGTCAGACTAACAGCAGCAACCTCTCAAAAGATAGTCTGCAGAGAGTATTATCACTTGTAGCACATTAGTTCGATTTTCACACATATATCAATAAACAACAAAACGTACGTGAATATGATTTATTGTATATGTTTTTCCTTAAATTCTTCAACGAATTTCGTACAATGCTAAGTATGCTTATCTAGTGCACTCTGATCCATCGTATTTGTACATCATAGAAAATCTCACTGTTTTGCGAACCTTTTATCAACAATTTAAATGTCCCAAGACCCATTGCTTCTCCTGTAACATGGTTCCCAACATAACAAGCAACTGCTCTCCTCATTGAAGCAAAAATTAAAATACCAATGGGTGCTCGCCACATGTTTTTTTCTCACAGCTCAGCCCAATGCATTATCTTTTATCGCAGTTTGGCAAGATGGAAGTATTTATCTTGCCATTATGAATTTTTATACGTTCATTATATTTGTCTGGAACGCACTAAAATGCAACCGAATCCGTTCAAATTATGGACAAGACTATAAAGAAAAATTTCCTTAAATTACCAATAGCAGCACTCTATTAAAATGTTCACCGGGAGAAAGTGATAAAAATTTTACAACACTAAGAAGATAAAATATTTTAATAATTCTCCGATTGTTTGCATAGGCTTAGATAATGATGTCTTATTCTCATCACGTATGCCTATGAAGAACTCGCATCACCACAATCCACTAATTCAACTGCACAATGAGGCTTCCCACCCACCCAATATTCAAAACACCAAATCAATTACAAAACTCATTACACACTCACAATTCCATTTCGCATCCGCAGCCTTCGATCCAACACGATTTTCCTCGAGCGAGTACCGCACACGCGCCATCTCGTAACCTCTGCCCTTCCTCCTCCCTTTCTCCGCGTCTCTTCCCCGTTTCTTCTTCTCCTTCTCCTTCTTCGAACTCCTTGCCCTTTCGCAGCGGCGCGGAGCGGAAACCCGCATCATCTGCGAGTTTCTCGCTCCGCTGCTCCGCGCGGCTCGCAAGCGCGCGCGCGCAGCATGCAAACATTGCGGGCACGTTCGCCGCCGGGCGGGGCGGGGAGGGGCGGGGAGGGGCGGGGCGGAGCCGGGCGGGGCCTGGCGGGGCCAGGGGGGCCGGGCCGGCGGGGCCGGGACAAGGGAGGCCGGGTGGGGCGGGGGGCGGGGGGCGGGCCGGGCGGGGCCGGGCCAGGCGGGGGCGGGGCGCCCGGGCGGGGGCGGGGCGACCGGGCGGGGGCGGACGGGGCGGGGCGGGGCGAGCGCTGGGAGCTGCTTGGCGTCGCCGCCAGGAAACACGCTAATTCGAAACGTGCGCCCCGGCAGCGCCGCGCCGCGCCCGGGCGGGCGTTACCCAAAGCTCAGCCGGCGCGGGCGGGGGAGATGTGGGGGTGAATTTGAAAAGCACATGGAGACGAACGAAGCTGAAGGAGATGGCGAATGTGGAGGAAGAGGATGAGGTTGTAATGGAGACAGAGCTGGCCGTGGTGGTAGAGGTGGCCGTGATGCCGGAGGTTGATGCGAGTGATAGTGGATGTGTACGTGACTGTGATTGTGGAGGTGGCCTTGACAGGGGAGGTGGATGTGGCCATGATAGTGGAGGTGGCCGTGATATTATAGCGTGAAAGTCACGAATATGCAGGAATAGGATGAAATAAGGAAAGAATTGAGGTGAAGGTGAAGAAGCAGTGAAAATGAAGATGAACCAGAGGCGATTCCTAAAATTTCCTTACTTGTAGGGGGCGGAAGAGTTAGGAGATGATGTTAATGAAGGGAATGACAAAGCACAACACGAAAGGATGAACAGGCATAACTCATGCGTGGCACGGAAAATCGGCGTATGTGAGAGCTCTACTGGAACAGCCCATTCGTAAAATTAGATGCGTCGTAAACGTTCGTTTTCATGAAGCAGGTTGGCACTGGCTTTTACTACTCCTAATTATGACGCATTTGAAATAAAACCTTCAAGTTCGTCCATCTATCATAGTTTAACACCGCAAATAGAAACCCATCATTGGGGATAAAATCCAAATAAATGCTAACGTCCAAATCAATCCTCGAAGTGGCTCCCAATATCAACTGTTGTCATTGCCTTGCCTGTGACCAAGAGGTAATAGGGTTCAGTCCTGGTGGTGACAGGATTTTCAACCAAAGCTAAATGTTCATGTGCTGTTTCCACAATTCTAGCGGCCGGCTGCACTGATCGGTACTTTTCGAAGCTTAGAGTGTGTCCCGCTAGCGAGAGATACCTAGAGTGAGAAAACCCTGCAAGCAGACGTGTATGTCGACACTGGATCTCATGACCCAGCGTGGGAATAACACCTCTCATTGCATAAATATACACTACGCGTACGGGAGAAATGATCACAGCCGTTAACGGGTACGGAGGCACTATTATAGTGTTTAAGTCGATATACATATCGACGTAGTGAAAGATCTTCCAGCAATCCACTTTAAGAATTAAGGATTACTCATGAAATACTTTCAAATTTACTGAATCGTTAAAACATAATTACAAGAGATTATCTCAACTCTACAATTTTATTAGCACATTATTATTATATTATTATTATATCATAATTATATTATATTATTATTATTATTATTATTATTATTATTATTATTATTGTACATCACAACTAAGATGTTATGAGTCGGCTGAATATAAAATCTACTCCAAGTTGCAACCAGCTTCTTAAGGAGCAGATCTAGTGACTGTCGGTGCCTCTACAATACTTTGCGTAAAATGTAAGCTGTTGCAAATAATGCAATATTCTTGCCCTTCCCCGCCTTTTGAATGCGCCTTTTGAATCCAAGATCTTACACAAATTTTGCGGAACAAATCCAAGAGCTCCAATGACTGTCGGTACGATCTGTGCTTTTACACCCCATTCGGCTGATCTCGCCTTCCAAACAATTGTCTTGTAGATGTTTCATTAAGACATTATTATTATTATTATTATTATTATTATTATTATTATTATTATTATTATTATTATTATTACTGGCTTTCTGTTCTGCTTGGGGCCCCCAGGCCACATGTGCGAGGGCAAGCGATCCGCCCGTCTGCTCTCGGCGGCTGTCTCCGCCCTGTCTCCGGCCCTCCACTTGACCTTTGAACCCAGAGCCGCGCCCCCGCCCCGCCCCGCCCCACCCCCTCGCTCCTTCGAGGGAGCCTCCGCGCTTCGTCCGGCTGGAAGCCGCCCGCACAGCTCCAACTCCTCCGCGACGCCATCGTGTGGCTGAAACTTCTTGGCGTATTCGTAGTTCATAACACGCCCAAGCGCTGGTTACGCTGCATTACTCGTGCGTAATATGGATCACAGCCATTAATACATCTTCGAGCTAGACACGTATTGTCTACTGTTTTGTCATTATTACTCCATAGATTTGGAGATGGGGGACTATCTAGTTCCAGTTGTCAGAGGGGAGAGAAGGATGGACTTGACACCAAACTTTCTCATGATTCATTTCTGAGTTCATTTGTAATAGTGCTACTATTTATATTTCATATACGTTTGAATTTTTCTTCCTTAATATATGTTTTTCTCTCTTCTTAGCTATTTTCCACGTATAACTTTCAATCGAATTTTTAAATACACGAGTTTTTTGGTACAACAAAATAATAATAATAATAATAATAATAATAATAACATACAATAGTATTAGAAGTATATAAGTAGTATTATAAAAATATATATAAAAGTAATATAAAGTAGTATTAAAAGATAATTCCTACGGTGTTAGGGAATCACGAGTCATTTCGTTGTACTTCGTCGCACTTGTCACATTACGAATGAAATCTTCAATTGCTCCTTTCTTCGGTTTACAGTTCAAGGACTCCCATTCATTAGAAAGCCAACTCCTGCGTCAACTTCACTTAAGTCACCATCATTCACACTGACCGAAGGCCTGCCCCTCCCCGCCACGTTCGGTACGAACACCCGCACCCCGCGGTCACGTGATCGCCGGCGCCCCGCAATGCTGCCATCTTCATCACGCGCTCGAGAGCGCGCGGGCCGCCAACGGCGCGCGACTGTCCGGTTCGATCGCGCCTTTATTGCCTCATTATTACGATGACGCTGTAAACCCAGAGTACTCAATGTCACGCTGGCCGTGGATTACCGTAAGGGCGACGCGTAGCGAACATGCACAGCGTTCGAAGGTTTCTCACTTGCTGCACATGTAAACCTTCAACCGCAATATTCTACCATAAACGCCATTTGCGTTCCTTTAATTCCTACCTGTACATTTTGCGGTTAAATTCACTTGTTTTCGGTTGAAATGTCTTAATAATTTTCGTAAAATATGAAAATATATACTCAAACTATATGAGAACAAAATTATTGGCTTGTTAAACCGATCCAGAAAACTGTCCACGAACAAAATTTAAAAAAAAATTAATAAACTTAACCGCTGGTCGTTGACAATTCTGATTACTGAAATGTGTACTCGTATACGCCAAACTTAAGCAAAAAGAGAAGTAAAATGTATTGTGAAGATTTATGGATAGGCAAAACGATAAATATGATTTTTTTTTAATTGTTTCATATTATTATTTTTTATATTATTGAATTTACCATTACAACTGAAATTCTAGAGCAATAAAACACGCTAGCCCATTTTTATTGCAAATAAAATTGATTTGGTTTACTTGTACCATATTGCTCCCCTTTTTAAATGAATGCATTTTATTTCACTCGCGTAGATGGAATCAGAGATACGTAATGTTGAGGAACTTCAACACGAGTCTATGATATTAGAATAAGAAAATAAATTTACCATCTCCGAATTTTAGCTGAATCCCTATTATCTCCATGGAAATCATTGTCTTTTTTCACGGATTTCCACAAAAGAGCATCAACCAGTGCACAGAAAGCTCAGATATTAATATGTATTTAAAATATTTTACCGGGCAACGTTGCACATTAATTCAAAATTCATTTTTTTGGAAACATGCAAAATTTAACTACAAACGCGCTCTCACAATTTTGAACAAAATCTCTAGCTTGTTTCCATGCACGCACAGTAGTCACCTAGGCAGAACAGACCTATTTTTTCCCACAACTTAAGATGAACAGAGTGAATGCAACTTTGATCAAAGAGCTCCTGGTAACATGCGCCCGACGTGCAACGCGCCAACCAGCGTCTAGCGAGCAACCTGCCAGCTAGGGCGACAACAGGATTATTGTGATCGCGGCGCAGAACGAGTGCGAGCGTGACGCGCCTGGCGCACGCGGCGGCGCCATTGGTTATGCGCGGGCTGTCGGGAGCGGCCATTTGCGCCAATGAATCTCGATACCGGATCCCAACGAGGGCCGACAAGAGCTACCACGGACGTGCAGTCAAGGACCAGATCGGATAATGCGTCTGAAACCGTCTCGCGTATCCCCGTTGCTCTAGTAGCATTTTTAACTTGAGCGTTTTAGAAGAATTTAAACAGTGTAAACTAATTTAAACAATAATTTATTAGAATTTTTGTCTTACATCAACTACAACTTATCTTTCCGGACGCGCATATTACTGAGGTCATTTGCCCCCGTATGTGCAACGCAGGTTCAATCCGAAAGGTGGCGGTGTTCCCCTCCTAATGGAACCTGACATCCGGCAACGAAATACACGACGTCGGCTTCGGGTTCCCACACTCGGGATATCTCCTACAGCGACGTCCTGCCCCAGCTGGGACTAGTATTCAGCTCCAGACATGTCTGGTAGTGGATGTATGTATGTGAGGAGCGAGGAGAGGGCGAGGTTAAGGAAGCATAGTTCGCGTGAGGTCTGTGGCCCGTACAGCCCCTGCACTCGCTAGTTATTAATTGGAGAAATCCGGCCAACCGAATTCTCTAGACAGTGGTTGAATTCGATCCTCAAGTTTTGCAAACCCTTCAGTGACGAAACCTTAGACCTCCCGGTGAACAATGCTGTTGAAAACACGGTGGTGCAGTTGAGCTATCACAGCTGGTTACCTAGTACCTAGCTTTTGTAAATGTAAAACAAATAAATGCAGAGGAATGCATGAACGAAGTAGCGTAGTCGGCTGCGGCAACAGCTAATGCGTTTGGCCTCGCTTACAACGATGTTTTCACCTAGTCATCGAGGCACAAGGTCAACAGACGAATAATCGCGTTTCTCTTCTTACTGCTTGTTTTATAATTACTCACTGATGTTCAGAACCAGTTTCCTGATATTTGACCTACTATACCAAGTCACAACGAACGGTATTAGAAGATGAAGAAGAAATATTCAATCTGACACGCAAGTTACTGTACGTAGTGTATACAGGAAGAACTATGCAAAACGAAAACTTTAGACTTGTGTATTAATGGATAGATTAAGAAAGCCTCGCTTTCAATTTTTGTAATGAAAAATAACACAAAAACGAATATAAAACCATCCAGTGTATTTATATCCACCACCTCGGGTTTCGTTCAAATGAATGCAGTGCAAATACAATAGGTCAATATAACACGGATAACAAGGGCGGAATTCGGAATACAAAGATTCCATTGTATCCCGTTTACCCGTCTCCCATAGTAGGCACGTTCGGGTTTCCTGGCATGGATTTGTATCGATTTGCCCTTCTCTGGGTGCATATAACAGAGTTCACCAGAAAAAAGTGCGGTTAGTCAGCCAAGTTTCTTTCGGTAGTATGGTGCAAGTCATTCGATAGCTTCAAATGAGCCCAAAATTGTCTCAAATATTACGATAGTATTGTTTAAAAAGATGTTCCTGCAAATAAATCGACGTACTATTTGATTTAGAAAAAAACTGATGGACCAATTTGTTCGAGAATAAAATATTTTCTACTTATTATACAGACATTAGAATTTCTTTATGACAGCCCAATGCTGAATTTATTGAAAATATATATGTATTTGTAAAGAGTCAAATATTGTATTATGCCGATTCATTGTATTGTTTTTGTTTTTTAAGGAGATCTACACAAAGATCGGCATATATTTGGATATTAAATATATTTAAAATACATTTCGTTCAAAGAATTTATTCCATTAGATTGTGGTCGTGTGTCATAATTTACACTGTCACACTGCATTAATTAACGTATGTTTATGAAAATTGGCATGTATGAGGAAAATAGTGTTATGTTTATCAAAAATATTTATAATAATATACTATTTCTGTAGATAAATGTTATAAGGAGGTAAATTTAGATTGGCTTTCGGTTATCAACTGAGGTTGCAGAAAATGCCTGTACATAAAATAGGTGGATAGGAACACTTTTTTTACTCAAGTATATTTCTTAGTCTTTCTCCTAATGCATCACAACTGAATCCTCTTGAAGTTTTGTGTCGAAGTTCATTAGAATGTTCGAGAGAACGCCTCGATTCACACATTTGCCTCAACATGTGTTCAAACGCAATGCCATTTACCAGAATACAGAACTCTAATGAGCTCGCAAGGATCATTACATCACAGCAAATGTAACGCATGTTCGGTATACAGAGGCGCATGCTTTGCTTAAAAGGGAGTTTCCAACTGCGACCCAGTTCACATCTCGTGCGAGAATGGCTCGGGCAGCCGCGTGGACCGCGCCCCCGCATCCAGCACGCCCGACGAGCAAATTCTACGAAAAGTCCACAACGCCCGCTACTGAAACAACGCTTCACGATGGGTGCGAGAACGCAGGCACGCGTGTGGGAGCGAGCGAGCGAGATGGGGGGTAAGGAAGAGGGGGGAGAGGGTTGCCATATGAACTGTAAAAGGAAGCGATGCACTAGTTCAGGAAAAAGGAATGCGTACTGATGCGATGGCAACGTCCGGGACGTTAATTATCAAATATTTTGAAAATGTTTGTGATCCATACCGTATTTACTATATTACCTACTTGTGTAGTATTACCTTATATGTGAACTAATCATTATTTTAATATCCAAAAAAATCCTCAACTTAATGCTCTAAAAAACGTTTGTAATTAGATTCAGATTGAGTAACTAAAAAGTATCTAATTAGGTATTTAATGTAAATTGATGCAGAGTTCACATAAAATATAGTGCAATAATGGCAAAGCAAGAAATTGCACCACTTATTTTATAATAGTACGACGTTCATTGGATGGTCACGAGAGATCCGGCATGTTCTATAATCTAGATTTAAGACATAGTACATTCACATTTAAATCGGAGTTTCATCCAATTCCTCTTCAACAGCGAATCAGGGCCGTGTAAGCAAAATACTTGGTACACGAATAGCCGAACACAACACCCACTGACTGAGAACAAAAGTATGAATATTAATTCACAAAACCTCCTCACCTATCGATCAATCACCAATCTCAAAATCGCATCGGTATCTCACGACGTAAGTCAGAAACTATCGCAAAGCCTCGCACTTCTGACGCAACAAAAAAATCAAAGACTCGAAAAACTTCGAAGCAGTGTTGGCAAACGAAGCGCTTCCCCCCAGATGCGATGGCCAAGGCAGTGAAAAGCGGTGCGGAGCGCGGCGAGGGATGGGGAAGGCGATCTGCGGGGCGGGTGGGAGAGGGGGCGGGGAAGAGAGGGATGATGCGAGAAGGAGCAGGCCGGTGCGCAGGGGAACGGGTGGAGAAGGGGAGGGGTGGGTGTGTTGTGAGGTGGGGCAGTGCGGAGCGGGAATGGGTGAGGTGGGGAGGGACGGGGCGGGGTAGGGTGAGGTGGGGCAAGGCGGGGGCGGGGAGAATAGTGGGGTGGGATGGGCGGGGTGGTCTGGAGTGGGGCGGGTTGGGTTGGGGCAGGGCGGATTGTGAGGCGGGGCAGGGTGGGATGGGGTGGGGCAGTGTGGGTTGGGGTGGGACGGGGTCGGGCGGGGCGAGCGGGTTGTGGGGCCGGGGCGAGTTGTGGGATGGGGCGGAGTGGGTTGAGGCGGAGCGGGGCGTGGCGGAGCGGGGCGTGGCGGAGCGGGGCGTGGCGGAGCGGAACGGGCTGAGGAGGCAAGGAGCGAGACGAGGAGCAGCGGGGCGGGTTGGGAACAGGGCAAGGCGGGGCAAGGTCAGGTGTTCGCCGCCGCCGCCGCCGCCGCCGCCGTCGCGAGGTGCACCTGATAATCAGGGAAGAGAGCGCGCGCGCGCTAATCTGGGCGGCCTCCGCGCCACACCTGCCGCGCGGCACGTCGCGGCGGCGCCGGCAGCTGCGAGCCCCGAGCCGGCACCTGCGCCCGCGCCGCCCCACACAGCGCTGAGTCACCGGCTGGGCCGTCTCATCTCAGGACATCTATGCTATCGTTTACACAGGTCCTCAAACTGTTTCAAGATTCTACCTCTCACGCACAACTAACAACTTCAGTTATCGCACGAGATAAATCCCTACATGACTGGTTTAAAATATTCCCTGGCTACATTATTAACGCAGTTTAATTTAGAGAAAAAAAATTTTAAATTTATAAATTTAATAATGACAGGGACGTGGAAGAAACAAATCATTACATATGTAATTTTTTTGTAAATTCCGTTCCTTTCAGTCGGTATCTGTGCATTGACAACAAGATATCACAGCTTTATAAAGAACATTCGGAATTATCAGTCAAATGGTTAATTTCTTAAAATATTCTCATTGTGGTGGTACAAGCCTCCGGCGATACAGTTGCCACAATTTGATATTCCTTAGTTTCTTATACTGCTTATTTGCTACAATACTGGCATACTTTAAATTTTTATAACGATTACGAGGACGCTATTTCAAATATTACCTTATATAAACATAAAATCGTGTACACAAACAGCACTTGATTATTGCTATAATCCTGCAGCAGTATTTGCCATAATTCTTAATCAGAAGTAAGCATTAGAGCAAATGTATAACATTCAATGAGCGCTGGAGTTCCATTCGTTCCGATTTCAAAACTTCCCAATCTCCAGAGCTCCGAGGCACAAAACAACAGGCCAACGCCGCAGACAGAGCGCGCTGAGAGCCTTTCAATCGAACGTCCTCATCCGATTGCTCACGACAGCGGAAATAGCTTAGTATCATTAGTCACTTTTATACGCTGGGTACACTCACGATAACGTTCCGAAGAGTCATAAATCCAAATATGTACTGCTGAAGTTCGTATCAGAGCAGTTTGTCATGTTTTGATCGATGATAACAAGTCGAATAGTTTCTTCCAGGGCTTCTCTGAGATTTAGGAGTAAGAACAGCTAGGGTAAATTAATGACGAACAATTATGAGATACTTGCCGAGTATTTGATTCCATCAAAAAATTATATAATTTAACAAGCATATTCTGAAAGTAATTTCCAAAAATGGGTTTATGCTAAAAAAAGTTTACATCCAATTTAAACTGATTCGTTGAATTCGAAGTATTAGAGAAATTTTGAACAATAATAACGGATTGCAAGACGTGGATCGAGTAACGGTTCCGGAAAAAATTCCGTATCGTTTTCAAAAAAAAAAAAAAGACAGAATAGTGTCATACAATAAATTTCAGGAGAAGGGAACTTTTCAAGAACAATACACCATGGAACCACAATATAACATGGCAGAAATATTTAATGTGCGGTGTGAGAAACTCAAGACTAAGGAATATGAATATATATAGGGTATGAATTGAAAGTGTGAGAAACGAACGTGAGAATGAAATAAATGAAGCATTCACACCGAGGTAATCAGACTAAAACCCGCGGTAAGGTCAACGTGCGAAGTAAAAAGCGTTCGTGAAAATGATGACAATAACAAAATACTTGAAAGGAGGCTCCACACATTCGGCATTCGCCGAGGAACAAGCTACTGTTCGTCCCGTCCCGAATCGCAAGCAACTCGTTCACACTACTCGGGATTCGGCGAGCGGTTGCTGGCTACTCACCGGATACCGATTGTGTGGAGCCGCCTCAAGGCGGAAGGCAGGCCGGCGGTGTGGCCTATGTGGGGGAGGTGCCGAGGGCAGGGGCGGGGGCCGGAGGGGAAGGGGCGTGAAAGCGGCGTCCGCGGGCGACGCTGGGGGGCCGGAGGCAAGAGGACCAGGGGGCCCAGGGCAAGGCCCTGGGCGCCACCGCGCCGCGGGCGTCGGCTGTTTATCAGCGCGGGCAACGAGATTGAGCCGCGGGTTAAAGCGGAGCTCCCGCGGGGCGCAGCCGGCAGGGACCGCGCACGCACACACCACGGGGGTGGCGACGGACATAAGGGTAACGGTGTTACAGGAACGATCTAATGATGTCCATAGACTGGAAGGCGATTAACGAGATAATTGGTCAGTGATAAGCAACGAGAAAGATGTTTGAAAAATGTAATACAGTGAGAAGCCGTTTGTGTAAAACTTACGTGCTGAAGGCGGTGGTGGTGAAGACGTAGCGGTAATGGTATTTCCCAAAACGTCAATTATGATGATGATGATGATGATAATGCACGATAATTCGGGAGGTAGGGTGACAAGGAAGGTAATGCACGCAGGGGGTAGCGGTGGTGGTGGTGGTAACAATGGCAATACCGATTTATTACCGACTTGACTGAGCAGAAAGAAGGTTAACTAGGTAATGTTAACATGTTAACTAGTTTTTATATCTTGCAGTTATGAAACAGCGATTGGAAAAAGTGGTAGCAAAGAACGTGCCAGTACAGCTGACACTCCTGGAAAATGCACTAGCAATAGACTTTTGCCCTCGAGATTAATTGAGAGCTACGGAAGGAGGTTGCACACCGCCGAGATTGTAATGTTGAATATAGAATTGAAGCTTCCCACCGCAATGTCCAGTTTCATCGATTAATTTCAGATTTCATTAAAATATTTTACAGCCGATATATACTTACGAACGTATACTATTCAGTTCAAGAGAAAGAAGAGAGAGTGCATACACATCTCGTGCAATCTCTGAACCAGTATTTCTGTGAAATCATTTTTCTCTAAGAAATTGCATAAATTGCACACGTACCTTTAAAAGATTCGGAACTAATTCAGACACTCACCTGCAACAAAAGAAAAAACATTGTTGTAAACTTAAAAGTTATGATTAATTTCATTAATAAATACAATAAAGTTGTAAGAGAAATATAAAAACAACTTTAACAAAACAAAACATTTCATGCTAAGATGCATTCAAGTTATGTTCTTCTGCATTATCAATGCAATAAATAAAAACAATAAGATTAATAATGTTTTCAGCAAACTTCTAGGAGTAAAGTAGTAACTTATAATGTTAATATTGTCTTTTGCTATCAGCCAAGAGAAGCAATTGATGGCCACAGACCACGTCTTTGGCACTTGATTACATCGAATAATAAGATAAACACATAAATACATAAAAAGATTAATAATGATGCAGGTGCATTATCGGATACGTGAGGTTCGCCATCACCCTAACACTCATGGAGTAAAAATTATTATTATTATTATTATTATTATTATTATTATTATTATTATTATTATTATTATTATTATTATTATTATTATTATTATTATTATTATTAGGCAACCAAGATATCATTAAGGGCAAAGGCCTGCTGCCTTTTGCAGGGAATGTTGAAGGAAGTGATAGGAGGATGAGAGTTGAAAGGACTATAATGATGGGACGTGGCAAGTGGGGTGGTGGGAGGTGATCGTGGCATTTTTTAATTGTCCCAGTAGTCGCCTGGGTGACCGAGTGAAACCACGAAAACCCTGGTCAGAATGGCCGGCCCGGGAATCGAACCCGGACCTCCCGATTGCAAAGTCAGCGCGCTACGCACTGAGCCACTTCGCTCGGTGGAGTAAAAATACACACGCCTTATCCGGGACTAGAATCCACAACCCGAGAGCAACGCCTACAGGTGACAGTCGTCTGCACCAAAAGGGTCCGCAGAAAAATATGAACACCAATTTTTATTGCAAATTTCGCACATCAAATAATATCAAGCCTTCCAGTACGATATGTCCCTCCAAAGTAGAGATAGCTCTCTTCAAATGGCGTCGCCTACGATGAACAAAAAAAAACCACTCCGAGAAGTGTGACATCATCGGTGACCCAAGCAAGTGCCCGGGAATGCAGCAGGCCTGTTTTCAACCGCATTCAGTTGGCAACTGGGGCGAGTGGTTCTCTTTAGAATGACTGTTCCATTGAGTGGACGAGGAGGTTGTTAGCAAACCGGGCTGGAAAAAGATTCAGGAGAAGACCCACTCAACAATAAATGTTTCCTTGTAAAATGAATTTGCCACCGGATACGACTAATTGGAAGGAGCTTCTTCAGAAAAAGGAAATTATGATAATATTGAATCAAAATAATATTTTATGTGTGCAAGCACACAAATTAACTACTAATTTTAAAAAGACATTACGTCTCATTTTCTTAGGTCTACGCATTATTTCTTAGGTTCCCCTAAATCTGTCGTAAGCTATTGATTTTATTCTGGAAGCTAGAATCATTCATTATATACCATATTCCTAGACAAAGTGTAAACAAATATACGAAGAGCCGTATAAAAAGAATGATGAGGAAATTAATAGATTTAAAAAATGGTCCGTAAAAAAATATTTCGTATCCTTATCTTTCTACGTAGTACAACAAAGACCGGCATACACAAGTGCAAACGATCTATATAATTCCGAAGTGAATTTGTTTATTGATGATCCGAAAATAATGAAAGTATTCTATAGTTTACCGAATAAAAGAAAAAAACCTTAGGAAGCCGGAGATGAATGTAATGTTAAGGAAAACAACACAAATAGACAAGAGCGCGTCACGAAGGTAGGTACATTTTCAAGTACATTAAAATATAAGGAACTTTGAGAGCTGTTGTTGTGTCTGCTGTAGCAAAGAAGGGAGAGATTGAGATGAAGGCAGAAAGGCTGTAGCTTCATAAGAGGCGTGGCGGGTAGGAAGGGGTTTGCAGCCGAGCGGACGCGTCAGAGGCGGAGCGGAGGCGGGGCGCAGGCGGGGGCGGCGACAGGGTGGTGTTTGTTACTACCAGAAATCTGAAACCGCCACGCCGGCCTGGCTGTTGCTGGGCGTCATACGAGGACAAACGGGCGCGGAAAGCGGAGGAAGGCAGCAAACAGCTCGCACGACGCGAAAAGCCTTTCGCGCACCAGTCTGCGCTCGCTGAACAACCCACAACCGATATCCGCAATACCATACCGACTTTCGTCGAAAAATTAATATTCCTTGTACCTTGAATAATCATATTCACCACTTTTCTTATCGCAATACTTTCCAAAACCACCCGCAACCACCAAAATTGACCAGCATGAAAATGCAAAGCTCAGCAATCCGTCACCCAGCAGCGTATTCACTCTGATTAGCTTCACCACCGCCTCAATCATCGCAGCATCTCCCAAAGCCTTCACCCAGCATCACCACCCTTAACGACGGACCTGAACCTCGGTAGACAGCACTCGCGTCTTTAAACTCCTCCATCCGTCGCCACGCGCACCGTCCCACCGCCCTCCAGCGGCACCAGCAGCAGCAGCAGCCGCCCCCGCCCCCGCCACCGCCGCCGCCGCCGAGCGCCGTCATGACGTACGACGCAACTCCACTTCCGGCGCAAGTCGCCCTTCATATTTCTCCGCGCGCCTCCAGCCGACGAGGAAAGAGGAGGGCGACGAAGAAAGGGGGCGGGAACGGGCGAGGGGTGGGGAGGGGAGGGGGGCGACAGCGGAAAAGGGCGGAGCGGCTGCAGAGGCGACCAGAATGAGAAGGCCGTACATCTCCCCCTGGTCCATGTACCACGCGCCGCGCGTCGAAGCTGCAGCCCATTGGAAGGGGCGCGACGCCAGTGATATACGACGGAAGACGCCTCATTCAGGGAAGATTTACACGGAAATCGCTCTGTCAGAGGCTCCCAGCCCGTGCACAAGCGGGAGTTTAGAGTGTGAGATTTCCATATTAATAGACGCTACATTTATATAAGGCTGTTTATTATAAATAGGGTTAATATGTCCAGGCTTGATTCATACGTCATAGCAACTACATATGTAAATGTTTCCCATCAAGCAGAAAAACAAAACGTTTCACCAGATTGTGACCACGTGCTTTGGCCGCTAGTAACCAGCTTAAGAAAACTTAGTTTATTGCCAGACCAATGTTATTTATTGTCATACTGATACTTACATGATTATAAACAATAATGATAAAACATAAAATGGGTTAAATCGCCGTTTCAAAAATTCATTCGTTCATAAAACTCTAAAAATCCGGGCCCTAATAATCATATATTATAGTGGTAGTAAAAAAGTTTCAACATATTAATCTAAACAATGCTTTCTATTGTACGGCAGTGTTTTATACATCCTGTGTCATAAAAACCGTCAGTATAATTTCATTTTGATAATTTATAGACGTTAGCGGTTTCCGAATTACTTTCCACAGAATTTTCATCAACATGGTCAAAAAAAGTTCCATCTTGCTCAGGTTCGAAGGCAATATTTAATCATCCTGCACCACCAGTGGCTCTCCAAGTACTGTGAGTAAGTTTCAGAGCACCTTTGCTACTCCACGTTTTGAATTCAAGATTCGTAAAGAAACCGAAGGCGTACTCCTACATAAGCGGTAGGGTATGGAACATCTTAGTGCTACATGGCGACAAAATACACAATAACGAATTACATAAATCTGATGGGATTCAATTTCTTAACCGTTGTTGAGAAATGTATTTGGAACA
This sequence comes from Gryllus longicercus, assembly GCA_038098605.1. Lineage (NCBI taxonomy): Eukaryota > Metazoa > Arthropoda > Insecta > Orthoptera > Gryllidae > Gryllus > Gryllus longicercus. The sequence continues at coordinate 66,672 of JAZDUA010001255.1, forward strand.
CGTACGCTTTTATTTTGACGTGTTTGTGATTGCCAACAACTCATGTGCCCGGAGAACTGGGACACTGGGAAGCTTGGTAGCCAGTGGTGGACTTTAGTACTTAATGGATTTTCATTTACACATGTCCTAAGACTTTCGCTTCTGCTGCTGAATAAACCCATAACAACGACGAACTTGTTCTTATAGGACAGATATTTATAAGATATTTCATTGCGATATACTGAACCGAATGCCATTAATACTTGTAAATATGTTTTTAAGCAATTGGGCAGTTCTTTAGATCGTAGAAATCATTACGATACAAACACGTTTATAGTTATTAAGAAGACTTCGAAAACTATTAATCCTGGAATCATTATAGAACGAATACCACAATCAAATGATTTTACAAGTGTAATGCACAAAGTTTTGGAGGGCAAATAATTGAAAACATCTAGAATTTTAGATTATGTGTTATTGGGAGATAAAAATTCAATTTTGACGCCATAAAAGTGTGCCAGTTTTTTTTTTGTAGAAAAGATGTATGACACCAACTTAACAGGTGTGTTGAACGTTGTAGTCATAAAACATCACACATGAGGCTGTGACAGTTTTATACGCGAATAACGGCACTATGTGCATCATAATTCAATCTGAAATTGTCGGATAGGACAGCATCGAAGAGAGTTGCATACAAGAACAACAGATCACAGGTGACACTACCACGCAACCCTGTCAACACTTTGCATTCAATTAACATTTCAAAGAACAAATCTATACTTGATTTGCACGGGAAAAGATAAAATGACGTATGACTGTTTACGAAATCTCTCAACACAAACAATGTCAGATCTAGACCCTTAATGGTACATTTGATACGACACATTTTAATTACACTTGATAGTTTGTATCGAATAGTGAGAGACTTGTTCAAAGTACGTATCGTAAAAACATCAAGTCGTTCAGACAGCAGAGGGAGAAAAGATACATCTCAGAACAAATAAAAGTAGAGAAATAACCCAACAAATATCAATTTCCAAAACTCTTCCACCTAGACCCTTCTTCAAACTCGAAGGATCTCAACAAAAAGTTGCTTTTTTTTAAGTTCGTGCACTCAAACACCAACAGGAGAACGGTGTCAGGATGGAAGTTGAAGGAGATGCCAAAAACGAGTCATGAGAGTTTGAGAGGATCTCAAAGAAACAAAAATAACAAATAAAATGTTTGGAAGCTGATACAAAACGCAAAAAAGTAAACGAGAAAACTAAGAAGTCGACAGAGATGAGTGGCACGGCTGTTAGCAGGAAATGAGACACGAAAATTATAAAGGTACACGCAACGAATGGTTACGATGTGACGTAAAAAAGTCAACTTCCTGAGCCTGTTCGTACAGAGCTACGCTGAATCACAATGGGGCAGATAGAGCGGCAAAAGTCCAGAAATACGAGCGCGGCTCCAAGCAGCAGATTGAGGACCCGAAGGAGGGGGATGAGATCGAGTCGAGGGGGGGGGGGGGCGTTAGAGGACAGCAAGGGGCGCGGGAAATCCAGGAGAGCAACGGCATTTACAGGGCTCCAAGTTTGAAAACGACAGAGAGAGAGAGAAAGAGGGTGGAATCGTGATTGCACAGTCTACAGTAGAGCGGAAAGAGAAGAGTGGGAATGAGAAAGTGTGAGAAGACAGAAAGAAGCAAATGTGTATCATTCACTACGATTTCACAACGATGATGGCACAGTTAGCGATTGTGAAATTTTTCTAGTGGTGATTTTGTGATTGTGTTGAGGGAAGGTGTTTGCAATGGTTGTGATATTGTTGTTGCTAATAGTACCGCTTCATGGACCACGCATAACGGTGTCTCTCCGACAGACAGGAGGTTGGGGAAGGCTTCATGGCGCTGGGGGAGGAGGCACGGGGCGACGCGAGGCGGCACAGAGAAGTGTGAGACGCTGACGGGGCCGTGCCGGCGCCGTGCCGGGGCCGTGCCGGGGCCGTGCCGGAGCCGTGCCGGGGCCGTGCCGGGGCCGTGCCGGGGCCGCGCCGGGACCGTACCGGAGCCGTGCCGGGGCCGTGCCGGGGCCGTGCCTGGGCCGTGCCGGGGCCGTGCCGGGGCCGTGCCGGAGCCGTGCCGGGGCCGTGCCGGGGTCGTGCCGGGGCCGTGCCGGGGCCGAGCCGGGGTCGTGCCGGGGCCGTGCCGGCGACGTGACGGCGACGTGACGGCGACGTGAGGGGGCCGTGACGGGGTCGTGACGAGACCGTGACGGGGCCCTGATAGGGGCGTGGCGGGGCCGTGGCGGGGCCCTGACGGGGCCCTGACGGGGCCCTGACGGGGCCATGACGGGGCCATGACGGGGCCATGACGGGGCCTTGGCAGGGCCATGACGGGGCCTTGGCAGGGCCATGACGGGGCCTTGGCAGGGCCATGACAGGGCCTTGACGGGGCCGTGGCAGGGCCATGACGGGGCCGTGCGGGGGCCGTGACGGCGCCATGACGGAGTATTGGCAGTGCGTTGGCGGGGTGGTGCTGCATCATTTTCAGTGCGCTGGGGGATGGTGACGCAACATTGGCGAGATGGTGACGGGGTGGTGTCGGGGCGGTGACGGAGCGCTGGTGTGGCGATGGAGGCGCGCTGTGGGGGTGGTAACGGGGCGATGAAGGAACACTAGCGGGGCGCCGGCGGGCGGTGACGGGGAAGTGGCGTGGCGGTGGAGGGGACGTCGGTGGGACGCTGGTGGGGCGGAGACGGGGAAGGGGCGCGGCGATGGCGAGGCACTGGAGGGGGCGTGGGTGGAGCGCAGGTGGGGTGGTGAGTGGGGAAGTTGGGCGGCGCTAGCGGGGCGGAGACGGGGAAGGGGCGCGGCGGTGGCGGGGCGGTGGTGGGCGTGGGTGGGGGGCGGGCGGGGATGGATTCCTGGCGCAGCCGTCGCTCTTCCGCCGGCACGCTAAGCTAGTTTTATTTAACGCGCTCGCTTCATTGCGCACGAGAAATTTCTCGCGTTCCCGGCGAAGTGGCCTCGCCGTCGGCGAGAACAAGGGGCGCGCACAAGAGGGTGTCAAGACAGGCGCTGCGGGACAAAACGAGACCGGGTGAGGCTGCGGAGTGGGAAGAACCTCTGAGGGAAGAAATAGTGAGGTTAAAGACACGGTGGAGAGAAGCAGATTGTTGCAAACCAGAACATAAGGAATTGAGGGAAAGATGTACCGAAATGTGAAGATGAGGACAGGTATAAAAGAGCGAAAGGAAAAGAGTGGATAAGAAGAAACACAGGAGAAAAGTTATACAAATAAATTGGAGAAAAATGTTGGGAGAATCTCTGACACTGGTAGAATTGTGGAATTGTAAGAGAGGCCCAAGGAGACGAAAGAGAAAAAGGAGGGAGAGGCGTTAAGAGGATATAAATATGCGAGTCATTCAGTACCACGAATGATGAGCGAAGCAACGGCGTCCTACTTGAAAAGGGCAACTGCAACAACAAAGCACTGGGCCAGGGCGAAGGTCCAAGCAAAACAGGCGATAGCAGTGGGATCCTCGAGTAAAGCAAGGCCCGCGAAGAGAGCAGGCGGAGAGGGCGAGGAAAGGGCCGGCGGAATGGCGAGGCCGCCGGGTGGAACACTGTCGCCCGTGGCGCCCTCTCGCGCCGAAGGGAGCAGCTCAGCCGCTCGCGCAGTTGATGCCTGCTTCGCGTCGTAAAATCCGATTAAAAGGAACTCTGCATAAAAGGTTGATGGAACAGGCAAAGACGTTACTCCGCTGCCACTTTGCAATGGAAAAAATGAGAGGTCACCGAGAGATCACAGGCAATTTACGCTTGTATTAAATGCTGGCTGATTTCAACGCGCGAAACAAAAGAAAACATCGAAACAAAAGAAACGAATGCACGATGTCACTAATAGGCTCATTCAATATAGGCAAATGAGATTTGCCTACATTTTAAAACTTATTTTATACAATTTAAAGACGTCTTTTACTTTTTACTTTCGTAAACTCACTTTTTATAAACTGAATTACAATAAAGTACTAAACAGGAGGTATAATGAAAGAAACTTAAATACGAATATTTAAAAACAGTATGAGTAGCATTTAGTACATTAATAGTCCTATTAACGTCATACAGTAGTATTTCTCAAAGACCTTTTCTATTCTATTTCGGCACTTTGAACAATTACGAGTATTAACCATTCACCGCACCTAAAGATCATATACAAACGGTACCTCAAAGAATTGTTTCTTAGATGATTAGAAAGAGGAAAATGTGTAAGAAACTTTCAAACGCAAGTGGCTGTGTCTGAAGTCAATTTCAAGGAACTCAAAGCAACCATTTACCTCCCATGTTGAACATTTAAAGAACTGTCTACTTATACTTCCCGCCTAATTTCGTGTTACAGCTGTCCGGAAACAATGTATTCCACGGTGGGTCACTCCGCCCTTCTGCAACATGTCGCGACGGAAGTGCAGCCTCGTGTTACAGCCCACCCCTGCCAGCGTTTCCGCTTTCTCACACACTTTAAATTCGAAGTCACGAATCATAATTGCTGCTGCTGTAGTAACACCTGCTGCCAGCTTCGTCGTCGCCTTCTTTCACAAAACCGATACCACGATTCTTAGTTCCTTTGGTAAAAGGCAAAACGTTACTTACTTAAAATCAGGGCAAGCTTAAATTGAAAATATAATATTTTGAAATTATTTTGGTTCAATATTATCAATGTTGTAAATAAACAAATGCATCAATATGTAAAAACTGCTCAATTCAAACATTATATCCATTATGAAAAAATATACGATGCATCAATGTTGGATTATATATACTAATATGCTGTTGTGAATGTAAATAACTACAATATTTACATAAACACGTGAAAAATGTTGTAACATCCAAACAACATATTTTTATCAAATAAATATTATATCTTTATCTAAATATTCTATGTACTCTAAATATCAAATACATGTTTCTTCTGGTTTCTGTTATCTTATTTTCATCGTTATTGTAAACGGTTTTACACTTCTTATTTTCGTTTTATATTTCTTAGACTCTTCCTTTCACCTATCCGAATCCCCTTCTTCTCCTCTTTCACCCTCCCCTTCTTCTGATCCACCGCCGCGTGTTCTCCGTCAGCGAAGCCCCCTGCGCTTCGGAGAATGGAATTGAATTGAATTAACGCCTTATTTTACGTGGCGAGACTGACCTCGCAAATTTCGCTACGCTTCTTTCACCTACTAGCAGAGAAAGGAGGTATTTCTTGGGCGAGAAACAGGCGATTTCAATTTAGCCCAGAAGCGTCATATAGGCTTGAGGATTTTTTACATGCAAGAAAATCTACTAACATGGGACAGCCGGCTTTATTTCCCCTCCGAAGGAAGGCGTAGGAAGGATTGTTTCGCCCTTAAAAATCCACGGCTTCGATCGGGTTTGAACCCGCCAACTTGGGTACAACAGCCGATACGCTAACCGTTACACTATCGCCACGCGCAAAGGAGGAAGGGGTGAGGGTGGGGGTGGGGGTGGGGTGGGAGAACGTTCGCAGGCTGCCACGACGCGGCGCCAGGGGCAAACGGGATGTGGGCACGCGACCGAGGGTTCCGCCCGCCTCTTTTGGGGGGCAGCGCAACCCTTGCTGCGTGAGACGAACGAAAGGTGGTTGGGGCTCCATAAAACGTGCTCTCAATTCGGATTTCCTTCGAGTGTGGTCGTTGGAAATTGCTATGTGTATGATTGAGCGCCCTAATGTTTTTATAGGTGATGTGCACGATCAAATAAACGCGTTTTTCTGTGGCTGGTCAATCATAAATATAAGAGCAATTTGAATACGTTTATTCACAACTCGAGCGGCAGAAAAGTGGGCTCGGTAAATCTAGCACTTTCACTTCTAATAATTGGTTAATAAGACATTTATTCATTAAAAATTTTCTACTTTATAGTTGTTGGGACTATATAGTATAAACAACGTTTCGGAAAATATATTTCCATCATAATGGCTATAATGTACAAGATCAAAAAAGCAACAAAAGCAACTTTAACATCTTAAGCCTACCTTCTCGTATAATGTACATTTTCTATCACCATATAAAATTTACAAATGCCACACTTTTCTTTTCTCTGAGAGTAATTTTCTTTGCAACGTTTATTATTACATTTAACGTCTAAAAAAACTACTGTACTCTATGCAAAAGTAAATTTTTTTACTCGCGAATAAAGAAATGCCGAATCATCAATGCACTTGAAAATTAAGAACATGATAATAACGGATGTTTAATTTAGATTCAATATTTTATTTTATTATTGAATGGTTGGAAGGTACCGGAGAACTCACAATGTGTTAGACAAACAAGGTATTTGAAGCCACCTACGCATCCCCCACTGCATCAGCGTAAAACAACAAGGGAGACTAACCAAAGAGCTGTCCCATGAGAATGGGAGGCCTAACAAACGCTGCCCGAGAAGTGCGGGAGGAGACTAAACCAGAACTCACAAAGTAGCACGAGCACTTTTCTCTTTTCGCATTAAGAGCATACCTCCAGAGATTCAATAGGCGAGAAAAAGATCTCTCCAGGAGTGAAGGATTATAGTTGGGAGGGAGGAGAGAATTGTGGAGTATGTGGAAAGGCATGGCTCATTAGTGAAAAACGTAAGTCTCGAGGATGAAAAAAGTGGATAGCATAAACGTGAGATAATAGGGGTTTTATGAATCCAACACAAAATCTGTCTCATGCTTATTATGAATAGAGAGCTATATCCAATGGAAAATTTATAGACGAGTATATAACGTAATACTGAATGTTGTTACTAAAACGCCCAAATCATTCATTCTAGTTAAGAAGTATTTGTGTTATTAAGCAAGGAATATTCCATATTATGCAGACGATCATGGAAAATGAAACATGGGCACATAACGAATGGATATTTACAGAAGAACAGAACACGAATATATGTCAGAAACAGATACGCAATCAAATTGTTTTTTAAATTTATTACTTTACTGCTGAACGTTTATTTCTAAACTTGTTCAATCGTGTATGGATGATCGCACCACACAAACTGTTGGATACGTAATGAAGCTACTTTACGAAACAAATAAAAAGGCAATGACCGCAACGCAATTGGCAAAGAAGATAAGAGGATAGATCTTCGTCGAGGAAAGCAAGCCCACAGTGCGGCAATTACGAAGTGGCTCAGGAATGAAGAGTAGGTTTGACAATTACGTCCAGGGGGCAAGAATAGGGACGCAACCGTCATGGAAGCGCTGTACGGGAATTCTTTCATCGTTACCGCGCCCGAAATGCGTGCGCGTGGGGCGAGCTGTTCCCACCCCCGCTCACCCGCAGAGTAGCGCACCGGCGGCGCGGACCGCGCTCGAGGCGGGGAAGACACGCGCCACCCGTGGGCTAATTACCCAGGAATGCCCCCTCCCCCTCCCCCTGCCCCTCCGCCATCGACCACAGGGGCGGCGCGACTGCTCATCTGATTCAAATTCGAGGAGGGGGGGGGGGCGATTCGAGATCGATATGGGGCAGACCTCCCCCCTCATCGGCGGAGCTGTCAGGTAGAATTGATCCATTGCTGTGGTTTAATTTGGATGAGGGGAGAACTAATCGACCGACCTCCCAGCTAATCTCTTGCGCGTATTGGTGAATAATTCACACACAACTTTCACGTTTTTGTTTTTTTTCTGTTTGGTTTTCTTTCACTTGCCAAGGAAATATTATTATCACAGGGAAAGAAAAATACACAGATGTTTCGTTAAATTCCAGGTCTATAATTTTTGTTTTGCTATTCCTACCCATATTGATTAAGATGAGATGGTAAAAAAAGGTATATCTTAAATTGTTTGTAAAACATCAGGGCGGGGAAGATATGAAATGAATTAATGAAAAAGTTACACGAAAATAAAGTACGATGAAAACAAATTCTATACATAATGACATTAAAAGCAATTTAAACGCCTTAAATATCTTCATTTTTATTTTCTGATATAGCGCTTACATATCGCAAAAGAAGAACCCCTTTCTCCCCAAGAAGCTCTTTACTTTACATTCCAATCAAACAGAAATCTTCAAACATTTTCCCCAACCATAACGATTCCAACTCACGTCGAGAACACCCAGGGCATCAAGCGTGCTCACGCCCCCCCAGCATGTAAAACACACTCCCGGAGACGGGGGCACACCGGAAAGAGCAGCTGCCCCAGGGGAGGCCCCACACGCGCCGCCAGCCCCACCCCCACCCCCGCCCCTCGGCCCTTCACGGAGCCCATTTCCGTCCCCGTACGCGCTTTGCTAGAGCAGACAATTGGTATCCTCTGCGAGCGACCACAATGCAAAACACATCATTCTAAAGTTTCAGGAGCCGTGTAATCCAAAGGGGACACTAACCCCTAGAGAGGGAATGGAGAAACAGACCTTCGTTTATTTCAGCCAGAGAGTATCCAAAGCGAAAGAAAAATAAACAAACTTGAGATATACTTCTCCCATAATAATTACTTTTATAAAATGTACTGTGCCGAGTAGTAGAGTGTTAAAATGTGATGTGCTGTGCTGCGAACTTAGTTTTAAACATTTTTTCAAACGTTGAAATAATAAGTACTTTCTTATGAAAGGGATAAAATTTCATAAACGTTTAATCCTGATTAATAAGAGCCGCTTTCTTTACAGAATATAATATGTATAGCATGTAGAGCATTTACAGACAAAACATATACGTAGAATAAAAATGTACATGATACTTCTCTTCAATGATAAACCAACATTCTTAGATTTTTTTAATTCAAATTATGTCTACTTCATACTCAAACTCGTTTCATTCATTCTTTCACAAATCGGAAAATGAAAACAGAAACAAAAAACCAAAACATTGATTGAGTCCAAAAACTGTCAACATTATCGATAACTTACACCCATTTTCAGTGGCGAGGTATGAGTTGGGGGCGCCCGCAGGCCAGATGCGGCGCGGGCCCACGGCTTAGCCACCCCTCCCGCAGCTAATTAAGAGCGGCGCGGCAGAGTGCACGCGAGGCGGTGCCCCACGCCACCCCCACCCCCGGCGGCCTCCGGGGGCGGAGGGGGATGCGTTGTTTGGCGAGCGCGGAAGAAGACACCGCCCTCCACCTCTGCCCCTCCCCCCCTCCCCTCCCCCCCTTCCGCCACTTCCCGGCACGCGCACTCCGGTAAACTAAAGAGTCTCCCTCGCTCGTTTTTCTTTTTTTTCCCCCTTTTTTTTCTTCTTGGAACGCGCCCTCGATCGTTAGCGCCCTATTCCGGGTCACATTTCGATTTATCGATATGTTGTTTGTGTCGGCAGTTAAGACTATCGATGCAGAGTTAATCCAGCGCGTTGTCGGTGCTATTAATGTTACGGTCAGAACGACGCTGAAAACCGTAAAACATTGTCTTGAGTTCTCTAAAGGCACAAGACAAAATAAATGAATCGTTATATCGATTAGAGGTAGATGAAAGAGATGAGTTCCATCCACATTACTGTAATCAGTACAGCAATCGAGAGGTGGTTTAGATATTTCACGTTGGCAATGCATATCAACTTACGCACTCGTCAAATATAGTATAAAAGTACAAGAATATTTGAATGGGTCAAAACCAGGACGATAAAAGTAGCATTTTATAAATTCTGAGAAATATATGTGTTTAAGACAATATCACTGAGAAACAGTGGTACTCTGTTTCATCGTTAAAACCACGCCATATCGAGTGTTCACGAAAACCACGAAAATACTTTGCCACTAAAACAACGGCTAAAATAAACACGTTTTTGCCAGAATTTATAAAATGTCACACCGTTCTGGTTTTCACATATTCAATTGTTTCTAAACAACCATTCTAATTATGAGTACTACTGCAAAAATGTTAGGTAAAAGATTTGCGATTATGGGTCCCTGGGTAAATACTTTTTTTTCGATTTAAATCGCGTCTGTAAGATAATATAATGCCAACACATATTCTCATTTTCTTAAAACATCTGGAGTAACTTGAAATATCGAAGATGGCTCATGGGAGGCAGTAGCATGATGAGCCACAAAGAAGAAAACGGTGACCCCACATCTTTGCCACATGAGTATTCCCACAAACCACATGAACACGTATTAATCTTATTGCAGCGTTTGTAAATTCCTTGCAACGACAACGCCGTAAAGCGCATGCGCTCGCACTCGGCGACGAAGATCGCGATAAACCGATAGAACCACTCCACGTGCAGTTTCAAACTCCGTCAGCTACAAGAGTAAACTCTGCGGGAAGGCTAATACGACGAAGGCTTTGGGACCAGGAGTACGTCACGCTTCCATGACTCATGCCCGCCCACTCGCCGAGAGTTCGCCCTCCACCTCACTTGCCCGCCTGCCCACTCGTTCACCCACTTTGCAGCTCGCCCCGCGTGGCGGACACCTCCGACTAGCTCGCCCTCTTGCCCGATCGTTTGTCCCTTCGCCTGCTAGCTCAACCGCCTTTTCTCCTCTGTCGGTCCGCTGGCCATCTGGCGCCCTCGTACACCACCCGTCCCGCCCTCTCTTGCCGTCGGCCCCCTCTCCTCGCCGCCCAACCTTGCCGCAGCCCCCTCTCGTCCCCATCCCCCCTCTCGCCCCCAGCCCCCTCTCGCGCCCAGCCCCCTCTCGCGCCCAGCCCCCTCTCGCCCCCAGCCCCCTCTCGCCCCCAGCCCCCCTCTCGTCCCCAGCCCCCTCTCGCCCCCAGCCCCCTCTCGCCCCCAGCCCCCTCTCGCCCCCAGCCCCCTCTCGCCCCCAGCCCCCTCTCGCCCCCAGCCCCCTCTCGCCCCCAGCCCTCTCTCACCCCCGGCCCTCTCTCGCCTCCAGCTCTCGCGCCCCGCCCCCTCCAGACCATCTCGCTCGCCCGCGCCATTGCTTCTCGCCCCGCCGCGCGAAGTAGCGCCCCGCGCGCGCCTCGCTGCTGAGCAGAACGAACGAGTGGAGAGGGAGATAGACGCGCTGCGGCTTTAAGCAAGGTATACAGCTCATACCGTCACGAGACGGTATCTCACTCTTAACAACCCGCCCTTGCGTACGCCGCGTCAGGCGGCGGCGGAGGCGGTGGCTATGTTTAGCTAGCGACTGAACAGCAGGGCGTCGAACGTTGCGGCGCAGGCGGGAATGCAATTTGCGAGAGAAGGGTTGCAGGAATGGGAGAGAGCCAGAGGGCAGATACCGATAAAATGCGTTATGTTGCAGATGATGAGCGAGGAAAATGAAGAGAAATTTTGAGTAAAATTGGTAAAGATGATAAAAATTATCAGTAAAAAACGAAGGAAAAACTATGTCTGACGTAATCTTTTTTTTTTTTCTTTGGCCCCTCCACAGTAACTCTGTGGAGAAGGGGAATTTATTTACTTGACATTTTTTACATTAACCTGCTGCCTTGCGGCTTAAGCAGGTAGAGGAGGAGCTTTTTCTTACAGCTACGTTTTACATACTAGTCCTTAAGTTAACTTACATGCACTTTGGCATTTCTAACTTTTACTAAGATCGGTTTTGTCAATACTATAATACTACAGAGCTTGTTATTTTACGGACGAGATATTTTTCTTCTTTTTCTCTACATTCACACATCATTCATACGTGTTTCAATATATACTTAACCATTCATCCTTCCCATTCATTCGCACTTCACTACACTACGCACTGCACTACGCACTGTTCGCCACGGCACTGACTTGGCTCAAAGTGTCCGTGGCGCTCGGGCCCATTGGGAGGCGTGGCAGGTGGGACGCGGCGTCGCGTTCCCCGCGCGCCCCTCGGCCGATGGCAAGTCCTCCCCCTCACGCTCGGCTGCCTCCGCTCGCTCGCACAAGGCAGCAAGCGTGTCGTGGGGCAGCGCGCGGAAGGAGAAGGCGACGCGCTTCGGACCTTTCCGGAGGTGGGACCGATGCGCGTCACTGTTCGCCTCACGGCCGGTGTCGCGCAGGATGCGCGGCGCCTTCGGACCCAGAGCCCTTCTAAGCGCCGTCACTGACCGCCTTTGGAGCTCCGGCAAGAATTGGTTTTTTATACCCAGAACTCCGAACACGTCGGTGTTTCTAGGGTATCTATTGGGAATGGGAGGAGGGAGGTGGGGGTACGCCGCGAGACGCGCAGCGCGGTTCTCCGCCGTGCGAATCGGGCGGAGGGTGGAGGGAGGTGCCGCCGCGAATACCTCGCAGGCATACGTCCAAATGGACCGCACGCAGGCGGTGAATAGGCGGCGTTTGAGGGCAGGATGAAGTTCGGGGGCTCGAAGAAGTGGACGTAGGAGGGTGGTTCGGGCAGTTATTTTTTGGCTAACGTACTTGGCGTGGGCGTGCCAGCGGAGGCCGCTGTCAAGCTTCACACCAAGATACTTCGCCGTCTTTTGCCACGGTAGATGCGTGCCTAACAAGCTCACGACTTCATCGGGGTCGGCCCTCTGTCGAGTGAAGTTGACGGCTACGCACTTGTCAGGGTTGAGGGCAAGCTTTTTATGGCTTAGCCATTTGGGAAGCTCGGCGAGACAATCATTCAGATATCTCACCGATTTCCTTTTGTCCGCCGATTTCGCATAGTAAGCGAAATCATCCGCGAACATTAGGAGCCCGCAATGTTGAATGCCTGTATTTTTTTTCAACCGGAAGCGGCGCGTCGTTGACGTACAGGCCGAATAGTGTCGGTGAGAGCACACTACCCTGAGGCACGCCGGCTGCGGCTCGTCTTGGGGACGAATGTACGCCATTGACGCGAACCTTGAATCGTCTATCTGTCAAGAAGCTGGCGATTAGTCTGACGTAGCAGTCGCTGATTCCAATGTCCGCAAGACACGCGAGAGCCCCCTCGTGCCATACAGAATCGAATGCCGACCGCATGTCTAGAAAAACCACTGGCAAGTTCTGCCGTCTTTCGAGAGAGAGACCGATCTCGGTACTTAGCCGCGTCAGTTGTTGCGCGGAACTTAGACCAATTCGAAATCCGAATTGCTCATCTCTAAGAAGCTTAAGACGCCGTATTTCCTGTTGCAAGCGCTCCAGGATCAGGCGCTCGAAAGCTTTCGCAAGAAGCGAGAGGAGACTAATTGGTCTGTAACCGCTCGCCAGGAGTTGGTCCTTGTTGGCTTTGGTATCATGGATACTGTCGCGATTTTCCACGCTCTGGGGTAGTATCCTAGCGCTAGGCACGCATTTAGGAGCTCCCGCAGGAACTCCACCCCGTCGGCGCCGAGCGCGCGGAGCTGGGCGGCTGTTATGCCGTCCGGCCCGCATGCCTTGCGCGTATTGAGTTGTCGCAGCGCCTCGCGGAGCTCCCTTCCCGTCACACGTCGCGCCGAGGTGCTCGGCGTAGCGGTCAGGTAGTCGCGTAAGCGTGCAACAGTGCTCTGGTCCCCGAAATCGCCGGACTCGAATGGGCGGAACTGCCGTTCAAGCGTCTCCGCGAAGAGTTCGCTTTTCGCGGCGTCCTCCCACACGTATTCCGGCTGCATAGCGGTGTGACCGGGCGGCTGTGGTGTCGGAGTGGTGCGGAGCGGGCGGTTTACTCCCGCCTTGCGGCCCAGCGCCTTAGATAATCCCCAAAGGTTTCTTTCACGAAGATTGCAATCTTCGATCGTGCGCGACCATTTTGCGGTTCTCTCGTCTTGTAGAGATTTACGGAATTCTCTGCTGAGAGCTCGCGCCCGCGCTCCGTCCGCGGGACCGCCGTAGCGGCTGTGTAGCTTAGAATATCTGCGCAGCTCCCGCAGCGTCCTTCTCTGCTCATCTGTAAGCTCAGGACGTGACTCCGGTTCGCTAGTAATTTTAGTATTTGATTTGTAGGTCGTTCGAATCGCGGAAGTGATGTGAGTCACCGCGCTATCGATTTCGTCTCGTGAATTTAGCGGTTTTCGCTCAAGCACGGTGCTTATATGAGCTGTGAAACCGGCCCAGTTGGTGTTGTGTGATATTTTGAATTTGTTTCGGCGTGCTGCGGCGAAAGACGAAACCACGAATGTTACCGGCCTGTGATCGGAAACCAGATAGGAGATCGAAAGCGGGGCTCCGCAGTCAATTCCTTTCGCGATCGCAAGGTCGATAATTCCCGGATTTCCAGTCGACGGGTATATCGTGGGTTCTTTCGGGGCGCATACGTATACGCCACGTCTCGTCGCTATGTAGTTGGCTAAACGGGTGCCGTTTCGGTTTACACCGAGGCAGCCCCACTGTCTGTTCCTTGCATTAAAATCCCCTAGAATGAGAACTTTAGTATCTAACGCGAGTATCGCGTCGATACAGGCAGTGTCTAGTTGCTGATTTGGGCAGTAGACGGACGCGATTGTCAGTCGGCCGCCAACCGTCCAAACTCGCACCACGACTGCCTCTAGAGAACGCAAGGCGTCAGGTGGGGTCGTTACTTCGAGCTGGGGGATGTCGCGTCGGACCAGGAGCGCAACACCGCCCCCCCGTTTGACCTCGCGGTCTCGGCGATACACTGCGTATCCGTGAATACGGGCAGTGTGATGCTCACGAAAATGCTGACGTAATCCAAACCAAGGCCTCACACTCCCAGACCACAAAGAAGGCAGAAATAGATTGACCTTTTAGAACGAGGAAAACGACAATCGGATAAACAATAAAAAAAGACTTACTAATAATCACGAGCTGCTGTTATTCATCCGGTAATGTGAAGTACAGAAGTTGGGAGAAAACAGTCGCAGAGATCAGAAATACACCACTGCAATGAGAATGGAAACGTCGCGCCACTAGCGCAGGCGTCGCACAGAGAGAATGACGAGGCGGCGAGATGAGGCTTGCCATAAATACGGCGGTGTGCCAATGGGCCCTGAGAGGGACGAGCGCGACCAGCGTGGGCGCGATCAACGAACGCGTCAAGGCAAGAGATGGAAACGAAGCCAGGCGCGAGGCGCAGCGATTGCATTGCCATTTCTCCCACCCCATCGCCTCCACCCCACCCGCCAACGTTTCGAAGCGACGACTCCCACCCCGCGGTGCCGTCGTCGGACCGACAGCCAACACTGCCCTGCGCAGCAACCCAGACTTATCATCACCACTACCCTCCAACCCCACACTGCCAGCGCGCCAGTTCCCCGCCACAGGTCTACCGCTACCTTCAGTGTCCCTCCAGCACATCACTACACCTCCACCTGCATCCATCGCCAGTCGCCCTCGATCCAGTCGACGCCTGAGCCTCCACTCGCACCTGGCCTCCCACCGCCCGCCTTGCACTGCCGCATCCTGTCGCCTGGCGCCGCACTGCAGCGCAGTGCAGAGCTATCGCCCATCGCAGGGGCAATCCCTCTCTTGGCACGCGCCACGCCACGCCACGCCACGGCCACTGCATACGGCGCCTCACTCTATTGCGAAATTGGATCGCCTCCCGGGCCGGCCAACACGCGGTCGCCACCAGCGATGCAACGCTACAATTTCCAGCCCGTCCCCTTCAAAGCCACTCCTCCCCCCGACCCCTTCAAAAAATATTTGAAAAATACGAATACCCTTTTTTAAAAAACACACACAAATATTATGAGTATTTTACTAGTGGATTTGTTAGGTCTCAAATTAATTCAAGATTTAACGTAATACATTGGAATCCATTCTTTGCTGCAACTTATACCGTTATGAGTCGATATAACCGGCGTATAGCCGACGCGTTAAGTTTGCTAGGAGCTAACCGAGGTTTATAACTTACCACGAATGTAAATACTGCTATCTGCTGGGCGTTGTTCAATACTCTTCGTTAAACCACCGTTATAAAACTAAATTTAAATAAATAAGAAATACTTTGGCTTTGAATAAACGTTCTCATACACCACTTTTACCTGCGACTGATGATTTACGACTGGTCTTAACGGATGGCGAACTGTTAAAATTATTAACAGATGCCGCTCATTAAGAGTGGCTTTTCTTTCCTCTGGATGTGTTAGTCAAAATAACAGTACAATAATATGATTTTTTTAATTATTACAATTTTACTTTTTATTATTTTTCACGTAACACGTTTCTGGGTCAACGCCCAGGGTGGTCATCGGTTTGGCCTGCGCCTACCGTCAGCGCTGACTGTCAACCAAGACAATACCCTCACCTCCACCCCTTCATGAGACATCGAGCGCTCCCATCGTGTGTGTAGCGCGATCCTTGTTACTCACCTCCACGAAAATCGAGTTAGCGTTTCGCCGAAAGTAGTCGTCAGCGCTACACGAGAATAAAAGACGCGCTTAAACATACAGATACAGCAAGTTGCATAGGCGCTAATGGATGAACATTGCTAGAGCTGCAGGAAGATTTCAAGGAAGCAGTGGTAGAAGATTCATAAAAAGGATGTTGAAGTTTCTCGCCTTTTTTGAATACATATTGCCAAGTTCTAGTTATTAAAACAAGACTAACATTTTCTTTATGAATTTTACCACAAAACGTGAAACTAAAACTCAAAAGTAAAATAAATCAATTTCAGAGGTTTAATAAGGTATAAAAGCAGTTATTTTTATCCCCAAATGAACTAAGTACTATGAATTATTTTTTTAAGAAACAATGAAACAGATATAACTACTCCTGATTCATGGACCAAAATTTATCGTGTAAGTCGAAAATTTGGAGTTTGTTTTAAACTAAAAATGTATACATATGATAAATGTGATAAATCAATACATGTGACATGCCGTGTATCACTTGGTAATTGTCTTATAAAATATTATTAAAGGGATAATTGAGAATAAATTTTTTCTTCTGCAAATTTTACAGATCTCTCATCTCAATTCATCGTATTTTATCAATGCTGTACAATTAACCAAAATATATCTACGTGTTTATTCCTCAGAGTAGGTATTTAAAACAGCAAACAATCTTCCGGAAGCCTTATAAGTATGAGCCGTTATTCCTTATCAAAGGTAAATGAAACATTCCATTTGGGAGCACTACAAGGAGCCTATGCATGCATACAATTGAAATAAAAACAGAACAATAACAATTAGCGTTGATGTTTCAAATATTCATATTAAGAGTCGAGATAAAGGTGTCAGGGAAGGTCATATAGAGTAGTTCCTTCCTGAACATAACAGGAACCAAATACCAGGGCCAAGGCATTCGCGTCCTTAACCGTTGCACTATTAATATTCAACAGGGTGGCCGATTGTACTTCTCACTCAGCGCTCGCAGGAAGTGCATGACTAAGAAGCCAGGGGGCCTATTACAGGCCGGCAGACCGATCCCATCCCACACCCACTACTTAGGAGCACGCTCCGCCCGGCGCCTCCACCGACCGGTTTGGCAACAGCGCTTGCAGCGCTCGGGCGCCGGGACTGGGCGCTGCACTCGCGTCCGCGTTGGCCACGAAGGACGCATTTTTTAAAAATTGAATTTGCCTTATTGTACGTGGCGAGACGCATAACCTCTGACACATCTGATAATATGCAGTTTTTAATATTATTGGCCACATTATAATCGCATGTGTTATAGAATTGTAGCTGCTAAATTAACACCTTTGATGATGAGAAAGCAGTGGAAATTTGAATTGCAGTCAGATTCAGCTTTTGCAATAATGAAAATAAGATCGCCAAATACATGAAGTAGACAGTATTATCAAAAATCTACGTCAAAAGGATCAACAAAGAAATGAAATATTTTTAATGTATGGCCTTTCTGCGTAAAAGAGAGTGTTTGCATTCTTCTACTATTAAAAGTCGGAGAATTTCTCTCTCGATGGTCAAAATGAACAGAAGCCTTGAGAAATGCCAGAGAAAATGTAATGTTTTATGATGCAAAATGTTATGGTCTTTTATTTTCATTAGACATTTTCCACGTACAAAAAACTTTGACACATTCTCGACAAATATACGAGTAAATTTAAAAACCGTCTCTAATTAGATCCTATATATACTCAGCTTGGGAAAGATCCTTGTAGGTAGAGTTTAAATAGGACTGAATTCATTGTGTCGCCGTTGCTGGCGAGTGTGAGTCCATTTCAATTGGCAATTCTGGGAGGCTTTAGGGTTCACAGATCTAAAGTGCACGTCAGATATGGGCTAATTAAATTCACGATTTACTTTTAATTTCCCGAGTAATCCCCTTTGTGGATTAACAAAAAAGGTACTAAAACTTATAAGTAGAAGCATGAATTTCTCGTCAAAACGATGAAACCTACTAACCTAAACTGAAGCGAGTTTGCTTTCTCTTAACAAATTCAATTGTTGGGACAGTAAGTCAATATTTATTGCAAATTTTCTGGACAGTGCTTTTAAAGAATAATTGGCACATTTTCGTTATTCACGCAGAATACTTACGAAATCCCATACGAAATTGGTATCTATGTCCCTCTGCTTAGCATAAAAGTGGAAGAACAGTGAGAGTTTAATTATTAGGAACAAATATTACCCCGGAGTACATTAACACAGGCTCGGCGATTCCCGTCGTTCAGAAGAGTAGCTGCGTACATTTGCTGCAATATTCGACATTGTTTGTCGTTTATTTATATTTTATACATCTATCCTTTTATAATTTAAGTTAAATATATAATAAAAAATAAAACAAAAATCAATTTTCGGACTAAAATAACGCGAAATTACTAGGATATCGCTAACTCTTTATCGCTAAAAAAAGGTTTCCATTGACAACTTCTTGTTCGGCGGCTGAATCCTCGCTTCGGAGTCTGAGAGAAGTATGTCCTGCGCGGCGCGGCGCGAGGGTGGAAGGGGAGAGGCGGAGGGGGAGAGGCCAGGGCGGAAGTCACGCGCCGCGAGTGCGCGCCGCCTCTTCCGGCTGGCGGCGTGGAGCGGCGTGGCGCGGCGTGGCGAGGTCCGGGCCGCCACGCGGACACCTGCCGCCGCCGCCGGCCCCGCGCGTGCCACGCCGACCCAGGGGGCGCCAAGAAGGCGGGGGACAGCTGGGGCAACTTGCCCCAGGCCCCGGCTTATTGGGATCCCGATTTCTTTTTTTTTTTTTTCAAGACGTAAAATGTATCCGCTCTACGTCATTTCTCTTGCAGGGAGAGACGAATTCTGTGGATGAATCAGGGGAGCGGGATTTTTATTTACAATAAGGGGCCTCGTGGATCTATTGCCCCAGGCCCTGTTGTTCCTGGGCGCCCCCTGCGTTTACTTGCCACCTACGAGATTGGTGAACTAAGCAAACCGCCTAGCGCACTAACCTCAAACAGGCGCAATGCTTGCATTTGCAAAATGTAAAATAGTTTATAATACAAATAGCATTAGTGCTGAGTGGGCTGTAACTAAAAGAAATTGCAGTTCGATACACCAAGTGCACTCAGTGTATTTATACAAAAACGTATTTACAGCTTGGAGTCTAGAATTATGATAAACGTTTATCCCGCCGTTGTTTTGCTACCTAATTTTACCTCTTTATACACCCAGTCGCTACCAAACAAGGTCGTACACAATGATATACGTATCTCTTTACGAAGTATTGCATTTTTAATTTTATGCCTACAGGATTCGGTATCATAGGTTATCACTGCTTTGAGCATCCACCTCGCACAACAATAATTAAGATAAGTGGTGAACGTAGTGTTTGGAAACTCAAACTTACGACATTTTTACAATCTACAATGTTTCCGGAGAGTATTCCTTCATTTTATAACTTCCAAACATGCTGAAGTATCGATTCTCTATCTAAGACAATAAGTAAAATAAAAAGTGAAATAAAAAGCGCACCAAGTTTTGTTTTAAAAAAACGAAACTATAAAAAAAACGAAAAAATAAAAAGTTACTATTATCACTTTTCTTCAAATATTTTGTGAATTTATTGTTTGGCAACCAATGGAACTTAATTAAAATTTGATGTGCACTATGTTTAATATTTTATGTTTAAAAAAATATCAATTCTGGTGGAGGGAGCGCAAAATAACCTGTCGACCGAGCGGAACTGCGCGTCGATAGAGGAGGTCCAGCGAGGGAAGCCCGTCGAGGCAGAGGCGACACTCGCCCCGTGCGGTCCGCACAGAGATGGCGATTATTGCTGAAAGAGGATTTGGAACGAGGGTCGGCTGGGACGGACCGCGGGCAATGACAGCAGTTGCGGGCGCGATGAAGACGCCAACGCAAATTACAGGGCGGAAATGACCGCAATGGAACGTCGGGGACCTATAGGAAAACCAGGAGGGTGGAGCGCAGGCAATCTCGGCGAGGTTAGGAACAAATGGAATGAACCTGTTGTCCAACAAAGGCGTACTTGAATGCACGAACGACAGTAAAACCGACAGTAGTGGGAATAGAGGCAGCAGGAGAAAAAGAAAACAGCGGGTTCCCTTCAGGGGACAGGGAGGGACAATAAATGAGCGCTTAAAGTAGAATGTTTATGCCAGACGCTCGTAAGATACTCAACGAATTATTACATCTATAGATAAATAATAGCAGTTATTAAACGTGAATTAACCATTTAAATAATCTTCTGTATGTAGTTAAAAGAAAATTATTAAATTGTTTGTCTTGAAAATCAATGTTTAATATTAAATTTTCTATCTCATGATTTTCATTTACATAATAGTTGGCAATACAAATTTAAATTGCGTTGACTTCGGCTCCTACACCTTATTTTATTTTCTATTAAACTGCATTAGTTGAATCGAAAGAGAATGATTGTCAAATACGCGTAGTTTGTGGTGATGCAAAACTTCGTCGAAGATTCGTCGAAGAAGCGTCTGGGATTCCGCCGGAGGGGGCTGGGCTGCTGGCAGCGGCTGCCACAGCGATGAAGATGGCTGCGACAGATGAGGGTGAACGGGAATGCCTGGTGTTCTAGGAAGACTGACTCCGATGAACGCACAACGGGCGACGCCCCGTTTGGATTGTTACCAACACGGCCCGAGGAGTTACAACTTCGTATCTTCTCTCCCATCCTTACACTCAATTTTCTTCGCTGTGTAACTTGTGCCGAGTAAACGCGTGAGTGAAGTGTCCGTACACAGCAGATTTATTATTTAGAATTATTTAGAAGAAACGTCTTTTTGCGTCGTATACGTAATATGCGCTAAAGACGTATGTTATACTATACAAGCGTTATTTTATATTAGTTTTCTGAGTTCGTCTGAGTCCTTCTCACGATGCAGACTAAAATAATTATAATTGCATGAAAAATAAGAATGAATTCCATTACGTTATCGAATTATTTTTTAATAGAAAACCCTTTTGGAGGATATTTCACTATATGCAGAAAAGTTAGGAAAAAGATAAAAGAGGACAAGTATTTTCTTTAACTTTAAATCAAAATAAAATTTCTAAAAAGAGAAAGTTCGATATAAGAAGGTTTTATATTTATTATTTACTATTTTTAAACATTTTCAAAAATAAAAATCGTAATAAATTTCAGCGAAAATCTTCAGAAACACTTTTCCCAATCAAATCTCTTGGTCATTCTTTACAAATCGCTATCCCCACTCACTCTTTCCTTAATTTTTCCTTTCACACACACACACACACACACACACACACACACACTTATATTGTAAGGCATTAAACCGAAACAGTTATTTTTATATTAAACTTATAGCTAAAATTGTAACGGAACGAAAATAGCCTAAACAGCACACTTCAGAGTTTCCGGACAGTTTTGAATAACCTCGAAACGATTACAATTATCTTTTGTTTTTTCGAAAGCAAGAAACAGAAAGTGAACAATTCCCTTTAGTCTTCAATATCATATCCAAGGACACCTACAAAAAGTGTGCAAAGTTTAGTAATGCACGTTTGGTTGGACTTACATGAAAGTAAGAAAAAGGACTTTAAAAAAAAATTAAGAGCCCGTATATTTCAAAACAAAAACCAATTCCGCAACAGTAATGTTATCTACAATCGAAATATTATATTAATCGAAACCGTTAAGTTATTTGAAACGGTTTGATACCTTTATTATAAATCACTTCTACTGATCTAACAAAATGCAAAAGCTCTACAATTTGTTGCTAATCCAGAATAGCGCATTTGTTTTGTAAATTCTCTGGTAAAAGCCATTTGTGTCTAGTGAATAATGAACGCCAGCTAAAAACAATTTTCTCTCAAATATTCATGCATCAATATACTTGCGCATGTACGCAATGCGCTGGAAATTTTAGAAATGAACAATTTGCATTTGCGCGAGTGTAAATTTGAGCGTAAAAGTAGTCGCACTTGGAATGTATAAAATCCTTTTGACACGTTTCAATAAATATACGCATTACGCAAATACTTTCGGGGTAAATAAAACACATTTAATCAAAGCCTCGCAATCCATTTCTTGGGACTGCGCGTATATTTTAAAAGCTGCCAGACTGTTGCTTGAAATGCATATTACTGGCATCGACCCAAAGAGGACAAAATCCCTAATGCGGCTTTCAGAAAAATATCGTTCTTTGAAGCGATTTGAAATGGAAGAACGAATGAGTGAATATTTGGGAAAGAATATCAATACCTGATAAGATGCTGGAACGTTAAATCGGATATTGCATAGAACATTTTTGTAACAACATTAATCTACACACAAGCCGATCAGATGGCGGAGATCGCTAAATATAGCGGTCACGGAGCAGAGATCGTGGGTTCCAGTCCCGTCCCGGACATGGGTGTGTTTGTGCACGTAAGTATGTGTGTCTCGTCCTTTCGCTCCTCACTACCGTCATTTCATGTTTCACTCTCTCAGGGCTAACAACCCTGGGGGATACAAATCGAATCTAGCTAAATGCGGATCCCATGCAAAAAACATTACATGCATCTGCCACCGAGTTAATGTTACTGAGCCCCGCTAGATGCCGGGTGCAAGTACGCGTGGACGACGTCAGCCTATTCACGAGTAATATTCACATACTATTTAGTATTAATACAATCATGAAAATTTTGAAACGAATATTTTCACCATTACATTAAAATCTATTTAAAAAATATATACGATAAATTAATAATGTATTACTTCAAATTCGTTAATAAATTATTTATTCAAAGGAATATGTGATTTGTGCATTTTTTCGAATACCATAGTCAAGTATTTTGCCATCTTTATCTTTTGAAATAATTCTTTATTATTATCAGTCACTATACAAATGTGGTTTGTGCATTATCACTTTCCCCGCTTATTTCTCTTAAGTTCTACGATTACCATATTTTTAATTACCTATACATCTCCATATCCACGATGAAGTATGAAGTTTCATCTTGACTACCACAAGAAATAATAATAATAATAATAATAATAATAATAATAATAATAATAATAATAATAATAATAATAATAATAATAAACACGAACATAAACATTTCGAATAAATTGAAGACTTAAACAAAAAATTAGTGAGCATGTACTTGTAAAAGTACACGAAAAGATCTTGACTAAAGCCGTCTAAAACAAGACGCATATTTACAACTATAAACATTGCAGTCGTACATCAAAAGAGAGAAAAGTGCAAAAAAGACGAAAAGACCCGTCCAGGTGATGGTTAGGCCGCATAAATATGCAGGGTGGTCGTGGAAGGCTCAACTGGCTCGCTCACTCAGCCAAACCGCCCCGCGCCGCCCCTACCACCCCGCCCATCCTGCGCTACCCTGCCCGCCATGCCACCCCGACCGTACAGCACCGCTTTACTCAGGTCGTACCGCCGCACCTCCGCCACCAGCCGCCCCGCGCCACACCCCCGCTCCGCCGCTCCGCCGCCCCGCCTGCGCCGCGCGTCCCGCCACGCCCTCGCCACCAGCCACCCCGTGCCTCCCTACGCCCTCGCGCTAACACGCCCCGCCCCAGCCCGCACCGCCTGCGCCGCGTCGCCCCACCCCGCCACCAGCCGCCCTGCCCCGCCCTGCCCCGCCCCGCCCTTCCCCGCCCTGCCCCGCCCTGTCCTGCCCCGCCCTGCCCCGCCCCGCCCTGCCCCGCCCTGCCCCGCCCTGCCCCGCCCTGCCCCGCCCTGCCCCGCCCTGCCCCGCCCTGCCCCGCCCCGCCCCGCCCTGCCCCGCCCTGCCCCGCCCTGCCCCGCCCCCAGCCGCCCCGTGCCACCCTACCCACCTCGCGCCGCATCGCGAATGGCCCTCGCGAGCGCCACAAACCGCAGGACATTTGAGCCCATCAGTTTCCGTGATGGACGGGCGCACTCGGCGGAGGCGGACGCGGATGAAATGCAAACCGCAGCGCGGGCGCAAGGCGCTCGCATGCGAACTGAACGCGAATCAATGAACCCGCGGAGCATCGGCGACGAGAAAGAGGGCGAGCGCCGCCGGGGAGCAGCGACCCGGACGAGGATCCAGGGAGAACATTGCGTCGAAGGCATTACTACTCTTTCCATACAAGTTACCCGAATAATAATAAAAATTAACAAAATCTTTTGATAATAGGACGATTAAACAATATCATATTACACAGATATCTCGAATATTCTCAGTGAAATGAATTATATGAGGACCAATGGGTCATGGTGAGGTAAAGTTTTACAAGATAACTGGAGACTGCGGAACGGGGTGGGCGGAAAGCAGAAGACCGCGGAACAGCAAGCAGCGAAAGGCGGAATATATGAGATATTGAAAAAAATGAATGGTGCGAATGTTTCTTTCCTCAGGATTTCTAGTGCGGTTGTGAGCAGCGGGAACGGCGGTGAAGACAGGAATATTAGCAATTGTGTGAGGGCCACGATGCGCAGCGTTGGTGAGGGGGAACGAAATGACAGTGAGACTGAGTAGGGCTATGGAATATGAGGACAAGGTTGACGGAAAGGCGGAGGATGGTGAACATGTCAGTGTCTGGGACAGGAGGACACTGGGGGCCAGTAAGGGGGGGGGCAGAGTGACTGGGAGCAGAGGGTCAGTGGTCAGCAGGGCGAGGAGCGAAAGAGCGGGGAGCAGACGGACGAGAGGCAGAGGAACTAGTGGCAGGGTGTTGGAAAGGACGAGGGTGGGAAACACGGGGATGGGAAGGAGGCAGGGGGCGGGAGGCAGAGGGACGGTAGGCAGGGTTGGGAGCCAGGGAGTTGGGAGGCAGGATGCCGGGAGGCAGGGGGACGGAGCGACGGTGAAACGGCGGCACGGGGCAGCAAGAGAGAGGGGGGCGCGGGTTCGCCCGCGCTCCGCCGCGCGCCGTTGCGTGCGCCCCCCGCCGCACTCGAGCGGCACGGAACGGGCCAGCAGGAATATGAAAGGGCGGCAGGCGGGGGCGGGGGGCGTTCGGTCGGTCGACCGGCGGTCGATGGGATAACGGCAGCCGTACCATTCACAAGCGGCACAAAGCGGCGGCGGCGGAGATACGGCGGGGCGGTGAAGAGGCGGCGGGGCGACGCCCGCGCCCCGAGGTTGCAACGCCCGGGGCGGCAGCGGCGACGGTGGCGCTGGGGCGCAGGAAGCATCAATGGTCACCACACAGGTAAGGAAAAGATGGCAAACGTGTTGCTGGACATTCTGATAATTGCTGCCATTGGGGATGTAAGACATTCTTAATATAGTTGTCGCCGATAATAATGATTTTATAAGAAATGCTTGAAGAAACTGTATTTGAGTGAATTTGAGTGCAGACAATAATAAAAAACGATATTATTATAATCGCACGGATACAGGAGAAACCTTCATTTCACGACAGTACAGTAAAATATGTGCAGCATTTTTGTCTTAAAACTGTGGGATCCAGAATGGAATTAGGTATTACTAGGGGTTGATTTCTCGCGGAACGCGACGGAACGGCGTTCTGGTACCTCGAAATAAAAATAGAAAAACATCAAATGCAGAGGACAAACACAAGGCAATTTCGATTTGTGGTTCCTCCACCATTCGTAACCTCAAAATAAAATATTTTTCGGCCTAACAGTTTCGTTTCTACGAACGAAATAAAAATATTAAAACAAAAAATAATACATTATTTTCAACTCAATTGTTTTTATTTCCTATCATTATATTCACAGAGAGCCAATGCTAATACTGTTGCAAATTGTTATTAAGTAGGATTTATAATTATGAGATTGTGTTATAAATAAGTAACTATTAAATTAAGTATTAATTTAGAGCGCCTTCCGGGACCTACACTTTTATAAACCAAGCACTGGGTATTAGTATAAATGAAAACATAAGGCCGAGATCGAGAGGAGACAAGGAAATTCAGAGACACGTGTTCAAACGAAAGTATATAACAACGTGAACTAATCTCAAGATCAAAAAGCCCCACGTAATTGAAAGAGCAATTACGAAAGTGATACCAGCGTCACTGCGACATGGTAACAAGGGGGCAGCTTCAGCCGCTTCACACGAAGGCAGGTAGGCGACATCCACTGACGAATATTCCCGATTAGAAGGAACAGCAGCCGAACGCAAGGGCACAATAAATTGAGGGCGAAAGGGGCGCGGGGGCGAGTTGTAGGTCGCAAGCGACAACCGCGCCGCAAGGCACGAGATAGGACAACGGCACAGCGCTGGAGCAGGAGCCGGCAGGCAGGGCGCGGAGCACGACGGAGGGCGGAGATACGACGCCCCGCCCCGGCCCACCCCGCCCCGCCCCGCCCCGCCCCGAGCGGAGCGGAGGAAGGAAGCGCCCGCAGAGAGGCGGGCGCGATAGTGCGAAGGACGGCGGGGAGAGGGGACGTCGGTGGCGGGGACGTGAAGGAGGCAAAGATTGCGGTGGCGGGGGACTAACGAAGGCGAGAAAAGTTGGGAAAGATTATATGTATTAAAAGTTAGGAAAGGATATATATATATATATATATATATATATATATATATATATATATATATATATATATATAGAAGAAAGAAGAAGAGGACAGGAGCAGGCGGAGAAAAAAGAAGAAAGAGCGGAGTAGGCGGAGAAGAAAGAAGAGGAGCAGGTGGAGAAGAAAAAAGAAGAGGAGCAGACGGAGAAGAAAGAAGAAGAGGATGAGGTGGAGAAGAAAGAAGAAGAGCATAAAGAGAAGTACGAGGATCAGAAAGAGTAAGAAGAGCAACGAGGAGGAAAAAACCTGCCAGGGGAGAGACATGGCTGAGAAAGTCCCGTAGAGAAAAGACGGCGGCGCAGCAGAGAGAAGGGGTTGCGCGCGGAGAGCGGAGGGGCAGCCCGGCTGCAGCAACGGCGGGGCCAGGAGACGCGGGGAGGGGCGAGTGGGGGTGGAAGGCATTACGCGCACGCGTTGAGAGCGGCGGCGCCGCTTTCCTTATCGCCGCCCGGAGAGTCTGTTAAAACGAACAACCTCGGGCGAGAAGCCGCAGCGCGCCTGCCGATCCTGATATACGAATATGGACCCGCGAAGGCGCGCCCGCGCCGCGGATTGCTCCCTTTTCAGGCGCACTGTCCCCGCGGGTTACGGCGAGGGCGTCGACTAAATTACGAGAGAAATTCCCGTTCATTAACGGACGGCGCAATTGCTTCGGCACGATTGCACACGTTCTTCGAATCTTTTTTCAAGTATTTACGTAAAAAAACAAAAGTATATTTCATTTATATGCCCACTGTTAAATATACCGCTGCGTGTTCAATTTATGTGCAAATATTGATTACGAACAGTCCTGGTATCGACTGATGACATTTAAACACTTGAGTTCAACATGCTTGCTTTAAGTAATTAAGAGAAAAATAAAAAATAAAAACACTTTTTTTTGTTCTCAGCGTATTTCATTCTCAAAATTGCTCGTGATTACTTCACTTACGTACGCCTACGATTAATTCAGCAATATTACATCGATTTGTGCCTACTTGATCGTGAAATTTGCGCCTTGGAAGTGATGTAATGAAAAATATCAGTGAGCAGCGAATAAAAAAGAATAATATTATCTAATACGGAATCGA
The DNA here is from genome assembly GCA_038098605.1 of Gryllus longicercus. Lineage (NCBI taxonomy): Eukaryota > Metazoa > Arthropoda > Insecta > Orthoptera > Gryllidae > Gryllus > Gryllus longicercus. The sequence continues at coordinate 94,320 of JAZDUA010001255.1, forward strand.
TTTTGAAACAAACTGCTTAGTAATACGCTGTAAATACGACGGTATATCTGTATCTGTGCTAACAATGCAACGCCTATCACTGCGCCTCTTGCACGAGTCGATGGCACACGCACGCGACAACCGTAATGGAGAAAAGCTTTAATAAAAAAATACAAAGAATAGATGTTACCGCGCACGCGTACAAAGTGATTCATTACCCGCGTGGAGCCGTGTCGTTCGTTATCAACATGAACACGACCGCGCCTGCGCCGCCCCCAACGCAACCCCCGTCTCCCACCCCCGCCGCCCCCGCCACGCCTCCGCGCCGCCCCCGAGGTCGCCCTGTACGCGCGCATAAGGGGGAGCTCCGTCCCGGTCGCCGTCGTCGCACGCACATCCAGCAGGCGCTCGCGGCGCCACGCGCCCACCATGCGCACGGCGGGAGGACGAGGGGCGGATCGGCGGACGATTCAATCCGGTAGACGGGCGACCGTCTCATGGCCTATGTGCACCGAGGACCCGTGCGCAGAGCACGTGGGTCGCCAGGGGGAAGTTGCGATGACTATGAACGGCAGAAGAGTAAACAATTATCCAAAACGAATGGAAATATTACAGTTTCGATCACAGGATTGAGGGTAATTACGACAAGTCATAAATGAAGACAAGAAACTGCAAAGCATTGATGGAAGAACAACTAAAAATAGATTAGAATACTATAAAAAGTTAATGTGAGAGAAAGAAAAGAAAAAAAATGATATCAGTGAATGAAAACGATAATAAAAATACGAAGTTGTCACATACAACAGATACAACACCATTTGTCGTTTACAGATGAAAGAAATGGTACCAAAGATGTATAGGAACTAACATGTATTCATCATTTTAGCAGGCCATCAATACCTCGCAATTTACTAGATTCCTCATAATTTAGAATAGAATAATACGTCATTCTTCTTTTATACGGTTATCCAGCTATTTATATTCAATAACAAATTTATATTTTTCATTTAGGATTATTATGTATATAGAGAACTTAATTCAATTCGGCTAATATTAAAAATGCCTTATTTTTGCGAAACTCAGCCCGTACTTTCAATATTAATACAGGTCAACACTACAGTTATTTGAAAGTATAACCAAAACAATCTCTAACCCCTAATAAATCACATAACTCTTCTTTTCATCCGTAGATTCCAAAAACGACTATCACGGTAAACACAAATACCAGAAAAGCCAATATTTATTTAAGGAAACGCAATATTTTAACCCTTCACTATCTAAAACGAAAATAAATGTTAAATGCAACGTTGCTCTGTTCGCTCGGGCTCCAGTGCAGCCCGAGGCGAGAATCGAAGCGCGCCCAGCCGCGTCGGCGGCGAAGTTTCAATTCCGGCGCAATTACAGATAGCGGAGTGGGCGGGGCCGGCCGAGGTTGTTCTTGCCGCCGCCACCGCCGCCGCCAGCGCTGCGCAGATAACCCGATGGGCGTTCCGGACGGCGCCATCGCCCGCCTGCTCGTCCACTCGTTCGTTCGCCCGTCTACCCGCCCGCCCGCCGAGCGGGCTATCTGCTGCCCCTGCGAGGGCATAAATACCACCCGCCGCGCAAGAAACGACTGGCTGCCTCCGGCCCGCGCACGCCGGCGCTCCGCCGTCTTTATTACGCGAGGCCAGCGGCCGGGCGGGGCGGGCGGGGCGGGGCGGGGCGGGGCAGGGCGGGGCGGGGCGGGGCAGCGCGGGGCGGGGCAGCGAGGAGCGGGGCGGGGAGGCGGGGCGGGGCGGGGCGGGGCGGTGGACGGAAGGCGGAGCGGACTCTAAGGGAACGCATAAATGAGTAAACAGAGAGCACATTAATAGTACTGTTAAAACAGGGCAGCGGGGTAATGAAGCACCCGAGAGAATAAAGTGGAAGGGACGAAGATATTGGTAGACACTGAGAAAATGTTACGGTACAGAACACTACACAGTAAAAAAAAAAGCACGAATATTTTCGTAGAATATTCAAGTCGGAAGAATTTTCCTGTTAAGTAGTAGTTCTGACGGACGAGTAAATAACTAAATAAACATTTTGCTTAATAGAGCAGGTGTCTCGAGTCGTTGTTCTATAAATGCTAAAACGAATAAGTAGAAACTAGAGGAACTCCAATAAGAAACGAGAGAGACAATCTCCCAGTCTTAGCGAAGAGATACGTACAAACAAACGACGGCAGGCGCCGCGAGGCTGCAAGCAGAAGGGAGTGGGCTGAGTGGGAGGCAGGCGGGGCGATCATGAATGCGAGGGGCCTCCTCCGCCGAAAATAAATCAGCCGCCCACGGCCCCCGCTCATTAGCCCATTCGGCGGCGCCCAATGAGGAAGCGGGGGCGGAGTGGGCGAGCGGTCACCCAGAGGGCGGAACCACGCCCTGGCCCCCCACGCGTTCTTTCCCCTTTAGTTAGTGAGTGAGGCAGTTGTGTTTCCGGGCGCTTCAGGTTGTTACTCCTGGAAGGTGAGTAAACATTATATTCCGGGAGGTACCGTTACCCCCCCCTCATGGAACCTCAGATCCGGCGCCGACCCACACATCGGTTACCCCTTTCTGGTATGTCCCCCAGCGGGGCAGCGCCCCAGCCGGGACAACCACGAGTTCCCAACTGGTACCCCCTCAAGTACTGTAGTGTTATGAATACTATAAATACTCTGCGCGTAAGGAGAAAGAAAGGGCACGGAGAAGGAAGAAAAGATCTCGCGTGATCCACTGGCCGTTTGTTATGGTACAGCTCCGGCATTCGCCGAGTATTAATCAGAGAAATCACAGAAAACAATACGACCAGAACAATCGAGCGAATTCATTATCGCACGCGAACTGAATTCGAACTTGCTACCAAACTAAAGCCGAAAACCCTTCGCTCTCTGAACCACCCGATCATCGATTCTATAAAGGCAACAGTGTTGTGATTATCTATTCCAGTAGCTCATTAACAAAAGGTTTTTTTTTTGGGGGGGGGTTAACCTTCCAGGCATTTAATCATTATATATTATTTCATTTCGAAGGAGTTGTTCATCTGGATTATAATTTTCTTTAAACTTTGGTTATATATTATTTGCTAAGGTAGACTTTTTGTGTCTTATAAGAGACTTCAAAAATCTTTTTACAAGTTGCCTTTCTCTATTCTAATATCTTGCAGTTAATATGATACGTGACATCACACAAATCGTCATATTTTAGTTACAACATATTATATTTAAAAAGTAGTGAATTGCAAGTAAAACATACAATAATGTAGTTCACAAGACAGCACATATACAGCGCAAAACTCGTTGTCTTTGGGGATGACATTAACGGGACTTCACAAAATAAAGCCGTTCTCCTGCATATCGATGATTTTTTAGGTCTGTTAAAGTCATTGTCGCTAAGGTGACACTATAAGCTATTTTTCGTTTTCGCTTTTCCACTTTTCGTCGCACTATTAAAGGATAGTCACTACACATTGTAATTGATTAGCATGAAGGATCTAAAGCCACAAAAAGAAATATCGATGGTAATTTTGGTTTATTACTGTGATGAAGAACATAATGAATACCGTTTTCTGCCCTTAAAATTATTAGGAGTATGTGATTATTTATTCAAGAAAACTGCTGAGAATACTTTCCGTAGAACGAAAAGAATCAATTATATGATAAGCGATGGAAATTTGTAAATCGTTTACTTTTGTTAGACAACTATTTTTAGATAGTACCGAGGTAAAGTCACGTACTAAAATTACATACATAAAGTGTTTATCTAGAAAGCCTCTCTAACATTCCAGAATGAATGGTTTTTGTCGTGCCTTCCAGGAACCGCTTAAAGAGATGTTACTAAATCACACTCCCTGCAGCTCAACGCTATCTCACTCACTCCGTTCGCAATGTCCCCCGCCGGACAACAAACTGGGGAGACGTGGAAACGCTCGTCCAAGTCCTAAATATCTCAGGAGCTCTCGACCGCGGGGCCTGTCCCCCACTTATCTGCACTTGGTGTAGGGGCTGCCATCCAACCCGCCCTGCCCCACCCTGCCACGCCCAGCTCCGCGCCCCGCTTCGCTCTGCTCCTCACCCCGCTCCGCTCTTCTCCTCACCCCGCTCCGCTCTTCTCCTCACCCCGCTCCGCTCTTCTCCTCACCCCGCTCCGCTCTGCTCCTCACCCCGCTCCGCTCTGCTCCTCACCCCGCTCCGCTCTGCTCCTCACCCCGCTCCGCTCTGCTCCTCACCCCGCTCCGCTCTGCTCCTCACCCCGCTCCGCTCTGCTCCTCACCCCGCTCCGCTCTGCTCCTCACCCCGCTCCGCTCTGCTCCTCACCCCGCTCCGCTCTGCTCCTCACCCCGCTCCGCTCTGCTCCTCACCCCGCTCCGCTCTGCTCCTCACCCCGCTCCGCTCTGCTCCTCACCCCGCTCCGCTCTGCTCCTCACCCCGCTCCGCTCTGCTCCTCACCCCGCTCCGCTCTGCTCCTCACCCCGCTCCGCTCTGCTCCTCACCCCGCTCCGCTCTGCTCCTCACCCCGCTCCGCTCTGCTCCTCACCCCGCTCCGCTCTGCTCCTCACCCCGCTCCGCTCTGCTCCTCACCCCGCTCCGCTCTGCTCCTCACCCCGCTCCGCTCTGCTCCTCACCCCGCTCCGCTCTGCTCCTCACCCCGCTCCGCTCTGCTCCTCACCCCGCTCCGCTCTGCTCCTCACCCCGCTCCGCTCTGCTCCTCACCCCGCTCCGCTCTGCTCCTCACCCCGCTCCGCTCTGCTCCTCACCCCGCTCCGCTCTGCTCCTCACCCCGCTCCGCTCTGCTCCTCACCCCGCTCCGCTCTGCTCCTCACCCCGCTCCACTCCGCTCCTCACCCCGCTCCACTCCGCTCCTCACCCCGCTCCACTCCGCTCCTCACCCCGCTCCACTCCGCTCCTCGCCCCGCGTCTCACCCTGCACCTTGCCATGCCCCGCCACCCTGCATCGCTCCCTCATAGGCATGCTATTCCGCCTCACTCGCCCCCCCCCCCCGCAATTCCATCTCACGTCGTCCCACACCCTCGCGCGCACTTACACTCCCCCTACACTTCACGTCTCTTTTACACTACCCGTCCTCTTCCGGCCATCCCCCAGCCCTCTCTTGCCACTGCCCGTTCTATGTCACTGCGTTCCGCCTTGGGCCGCCCTGCGCCTCCCAACGCCGCCCCGCCCAGCGCCATGCCTCGCCCCGCCTCACGGGACGGGCCGGGACGGGCCGGGCACGGCCGTGACGCACGAGGTGGCGATCCGATAAGCAGGGGCGGGGGCGCCCGCCGGCGGGCATAAATTGCAGGGACAGCGGCTGCAGCCGGGGACTTAATAATGCACGGGCGAGAGGCGGGCCTAGGCGGGGCGGGGCGGCGACGGCAGGGGAGCGAGCACACAGGGGACGAAGGTAGAACGAGTAGGGGGCGAGACACAAGGAGCACAGGCGACGCGAAAATTAGGAGGCGAAAGGAAGCAAAATCTTTACTAAGAGAAAAAAAGGGGAAGTGAAGAGAGAAAGGGATAAGGATGAAGGAGATTACTAAATGAATTTAATAGAAGTCATTCAATAAGATTAGAGAATCGAAATTCAGAATGCTATACTAAGTAGAACAGGATAATAACATGATAATAAAACGAGTAAGTAGATTTGTCCAATTCGATCAATATTGTGCGTATAAGACGCCTAGGTTACCTTCTGAAAAGTAAATAATTCTTCTTGCATTATACAATCAAGATGCAAAACATTGAAGATGCTGTTGCAGCAATGTTGATAACGTTAACGACAACACGAACTAACGAAAGATCGGGGAAAGAGCATAGTAAATCTAAACGAGAAGGCATCAGACAACAAAAAACCCTAAAACAAATGTTAAACGAATTTAAAGCGGTGGAGAATGGGAAAGGAGAACAGAAGATATAACAAATGCCAAGAATGAGCACCACGCTCCAAAATCTCGGCATCAGATAAAGTACCGAAGAGACCTACGAAGTTGCGCCTATCTTACACGGAACGCACGGATCTCCGACAAAGGAACGTAAACGGGAAGGTTGGCTAGAGGACGATGGAAAGACGAATCAGAAGAAAGAAGCAAGGGAAGCAGGTGCTAAGCGAGAAGGGGAACCGGTAAAAGAAGCAAGAAAAGCGGAAAGAACGCGATCGCTGTCTCGTGCACGGCTCAAGAGACTTGAGAGGGCGCCTGATCCAACTCACACCTGTCCGGTACCGGCTAAGGTGGCGCGGGACATCGTCTGAGGTTACTGCAGTGCCTCTGACCGAGATCTGGAATTCGAGTCCCGACAGAGGCAGGATTTTCGACACAACCTAGGTCAACTTCAGCCGCTGACTGAAAGGGAATTGTTGCGGACAGCTGCTCTGATAGCTAGTTTTTCGTGGTTTCTCCGATCAACTCCCGGCTAATAGCAGTAGTACGCTCACCCGCGGGCCACGGATCGCGATCTTTCCTTCCTCCTCTCTGTCATATCATCTCCCCTTACACACACTTCCTACACTCGAGTAGGAAGCCAGTCGGGCGATTGGAGCTTGTCCTGGCTGGGGCGGTACCCTGCTGGTAAGATACTCCTGAACTCCGCAAGCGATGTAGAAGTCGGCGCCACAACTCACCATTCAGCAGGAGAACAGCACCTCCAACTCTCGTGATAAAAAATTGCACTACACTCACAGGGCTAATGACCATAGTAGTCGTCGCTCCCGGAAACACGAAATAATCAACCTCTACCTGCCCGGAGTCGCGCAAGGGAGAACCGAGAATTGGCAGCGTCGTCGGGGAGAAGCGAAAAGAAGGGGAAGGGAGGGGAGGGGGAGGGAGCAGGGTCTGGAAGATGCCTACGACGGCGATATCTCGGACCCGCACGCGCTTATCGTGAGGATCGATACTCGACCTACATCCGCGTCTCGCGAGATAATCGAGATACGAACGCACGCGAACAACCTCACCCGCCAGTCACTAAACGGAAAGCAAAATAAAAAAGGCGTCGCTCGATAATTTTTTTTTTCACGACCCCCGCGGACGTGCTGTGGAAGAAGGAAAACCGCGATTCCACCGGCGCTGGGGATGGCACCTGCGTTTTACGGCACAAGGTGAAGGATTAAACGTCCGCGTAAATATGTCATTTTACTGGGTTATTTAATAAATGCGTTTGCTAAGAATAGACGGAATGCTGCTTTATCTGAGTGTCAACTGAACACTTCTCAGTCATGAATGGTTGATTCAAATTTATAGGTCACAAACCATAAATTATAGTCAAGCTAATTACATACACTATTCCACTCGTGAAATTAAAACCAATAGTGTGTAACTATTCATACAAAATACCCCAATTAGGGCGGTGTATCTCAAAACGGTAATCGCTTTTTCTATCCGATTTTTCTTACCGCTTCTACCTCTTGGCTAATCATAAACTGTGACACATCTATCTTAGGAGGCGCTATAGGAGGATCGCTATGTCGATGTTCAATAAACAGCCTATGTGCTATAGCATAATCTCTGATTTTAACATACGCTTTCAGTTATTTTCAATATTTGGCGCATTTTGGAACTCTTGGACATAATTTCACTCGTGGAACAATCGTATTAAATACCACTCGTGCTTTGGAAATTCTCAGATAAATCTCTTCCTCGCTTCCCACGTCGGGAATTTATCGACAATTTCCAAAGCACTCGTGGTATTTACATATGATTTTTTTTTTCATATTTCTGTTCCACAGCTAACTGCAAGTCATAACCTACGGAAACACGAAAGTATAAAACCTTATTTTGAAACATTCCAATCAATGATTTGAAATTTTAAATCTATGTATAAATAATAAATAAATTTATCCGACGTTAAATATAAATTCTACACAATACAGGCGATTAAAAATGTTAAATTATGAATGTAACTGTTCGGAAAACCACATCTGTAGCAGTGAAAGAAGTAATCGACATACTGGCTTACATTTAATCGTCCATTACCTAGAGTTTGAATTTTATGAATTTGATATGATTGATGTGTCTGAAATTCACGAACACATTACACAGTACCACAAATATTCAAGCGCAACTCAACGCATTAATAAATGTAAATAATACTGAACGCACAAAAGCCCTTGCTTTGTCTGTGCTTGGAACGAAATATTTACAGAAGTTAATAGCTTCATTCTCGGAACGAGCAGTTTTTTTTCACTAATCAGAGGTTTCTTTCATCTCTCTACAAACGAAAATAGAGATACTGATGCATCTATTTGCGAACATTTTAAACGCTCATTAAAACCAGATTCAAAACAAAAAGGTAATTATCAACAACGTGATGTTACACGAAATGATTTTATATCGTCCAATATAAAATAATGGATTCTTCAAAGACAAAGGAAAATGCCAATGTGAAAAAGACGATTAATACAGGGAATGCAGAAAGATTTTAAATAATAACAAAAGTACGTTTAGAAAATAATTACAGGACGAAGAGACTGGCTGAAGGCAGTAAACACACAGAACATAAAAATGTAATTTCAACACAATCAATGAAATCCCATTAATTAATTGCGATACACTAGTTAGTACGTCGTCTCGACTGGATTCTTTCCACAAGCACTTGACAGAGCTACAAAGAAATTGTAACAAACGTTGTTCGGAGCCCCGCACACTGAAACAAGACTTTAAACACGCTCGGCGTCGTCTTTTTGTTCCAGGAGGCCCATCAGCTGTCATGCGACGGGCGTAGGACGTGTTCGAAGGACCACTCGAAACTAGATCGTTTTGCCGAGCGGGCATGAGCGGGCGGGCATGGACGGGCGGGCATGGGCGGGCATGGGCGGGCATGGGCGGGCATGGGCGAGCATGGGCGGGCATGGGTGGGCATGGGCGGGCATGGGCGGGCATGGGCGGGCATGGGCGGGCATGGGCGGGCATGGGCGGGCATGGGCGGGCATGGGCGGGCATGGGCGGGCATGGGCGGGCATGGGCGGGCAGGCGGGCAGGCGGGCAGGCGGGCAGGCGGGCAGGCGGGCACGGGCGGGCAGGCAGGCACGGGCGGGCAGGCAGGCATGGGCGGGCAGGCAGGCATGGGCGGGCAGGCAGGCATGGGCGGGCGGGCGTGGGCGGGCGGGCGTGGGCGGGCGGGCATGGGCGGGCGGGCGGGCATGGGCGGGCGGGCGGGCATGGGCGGGCGGGCGGGCGGGCGGTCATGGGCGGGCGGGCGGGCGGGCGGTCATGGGCGGGCGGGCGGGCGGTCATGGGCGGGCGGGCGGGCGGGCGGGCGGGCGGGCGGGCGGGCGGGCGGGCCTGAGCGGGCGGGCACGGGCGGCAAGCAAGCAGGCAATAGGCTGTTTCGTAAGAGGTCCGACTCCGCGAGGAGAGGCGGGGCGAGGGCGAGGGAGCAGTCACGGCAGCGCGCGTGCCGGCGGCCCGGCGGGCCTCTTTCGAAATGCAGCGGCGACCCAGGCCCAGCACGCCGCCGATAGCCGACAGAAGGAAGGCGATGGTGGAAGCTTAAGCGGAGGTCAAACTAACAAATCACTGGAGTAAGATATGAAAGAAATGGAAGAGTGACGAGGATGTAGAATAAGAGAGATGTGTAGAAGTAGAATGAATATGAGGAAATAGAAAATATTAAATTTTCATGAGATCAAAATCATATTTTTCTACACCACTAACTTAAATAATAGATGAAAAGTGGGAAAAAATATTCGATAGCAAAAAAATACCAGAATACATAATTTTTAGAAAAAGAAATGAGAATGCTAACATTCCTGAAATGGAATTTATAAACATGACTAATTATATTTATGACTAATTATGAAACAACAGCAACTATTTTTACCATTGCAACGAATAGTAAGCGATAATACAATATGAATAATTACTATTGTGTGTTTCAAATCAACCAATGATATTGTAGCCGGCGAAGTCGGAGAAGGGCGAAGTCGGGGAAGGGCGAAGTCGGGGAAGGGCGAAGTCGGGGAAGGGCGAAGTCGGGGAAGGGCGAAGTCGGGGAAGGGCGAAGTCGGGGTTGGGGAGACATGGAAGGCGGAAACAAGGAAGGCGAGGCAATGAAGACGGCGAGGGTGGATGCGGAGTCGGTGTTTGCAGTCTCGCGATGGCAGCGTCCTCTGGTAACTCGCAATGTCGCGTTTCGGCGTGCGGCTGCCGGCCGCAGGCCTCGTTCAAAATTAGAAAGATGCCATTTCGGTCGACCACGCGATGCTCAAGTATTTGTGAACTGTTGAATACGACTCCCGAAGGCAAAAGGTTTTGAGCAAGTTCAGAGATTCTTCTTCTTCTCTGTCAAAATCAAGAATCATTACGTAGTCTGATAGAATATTTACATTAAATTCGTTCTTCTAAAAGACAACTCTCTCGTGCAAGGAACTCCTTATTCCAAGATTGAAACACAAGAAGTATACAAAGTTTGTAAGAAAGGGATACTTTCATTAAAGCGAGTTAAATGAAATAAATCTCGTCCATGATCACAATATCACACGATCGCATAAGTATTACAATAGTGAATGCTAAAAAATTAATAAAGAGAAAAAATAAATGTAGTTTATCAAAATTTTTATAACATTTCCCTAAAGCACGTAAGTCGCCCAGTATTCACTGTCGTCAAACGACTTCTTACGAGCCTGAAAATAGTATTGTAACCTTCTTGTCAGTTTCTTTCTTGTCAGTTCTTTTCAGTAATTTGTAGACCTTGATTCCAATTTATTTTAAAATATTAACGATTTGAAATCCATACTGGCAAAGATTGCATCTTACAAATATGAAGAGCACATTACAAGAAATTCCACTGTTGTATCATCCGACTGAGTACGAACGATTGTTGATACAAACTAAATCAATATGTTTAGTTATCTTGAGGCGTATAAATCATTGCTATAGAAAAGTCATGTTGATGTGTGCAGCAATAAAGACGGCGAGAATAAGCAGCAATTAAATGCTAGTGACAAAAAAGTGAATGCAATGTTCTGAAGAAAAAAACAAAAACAATATAAAGAAGTCAAATCATAATTGAGGTGAAATTCAGAGAATGTTTGGTAGTCTGAAAGTTTTGTGGCAAATGTACACGAATTCAAATAAGAAAGCGACAGAAGAGCACAATGGTTGCAGAACACTTACAGAAAAACGACAAGACAGCGATTAGAGTTGAAAAACCCATGGAACAGAGAGAGGTGTTGAAGATGTTCTGAAGAAATAACTACTAAAGAAAATGGAATGAAATATCTAGCAGTGTAGCAAAGGGCCATCTTTCGGTCTGACTTCTAAAAATAAATGAACTATTAAATATGAAATCGATGGTATTAAAAAAGGCCGCTCTAACCATATGAACGCTCCCTCCGCCAAAAAGAACACTAAGGTTGGGGAGAACCGAAAACAATGGCGAGAACGGCTTTTCCAGGCATCCCAAGACATGTTTAGCACGTTCAAAGGCCTTCCTTCACATGACGAAACACTACGAAGTGCCTCTAACAAATCAAAGGCCTGATCCCAAACGAACTGTGAGGAAATGCTACGGCAACGTCATCAGACGCGGAGTTTCTAAAATATATCAATTGGGGCTGGGGCGGGCTACACTGGAGCCGAATTTACTCTCCCCTCGCTATGCAGCACAGTTCCGTGTGGCCGCTAAAGTGCAATGCAACCACACTTCCCTGCTGTGGAGCCATCCCTATCCTTTCGGACATCTATGGCTGATCTGAAAAATGAAAAGAAAACAGAGGTCAGAGATGACAATAGCCTTTCGGCGCGCTTTTGGCGTTGTTTACCGCAATTTTCATGCAAAGCCGAATTTACACCGACCTGGACGGCCTCCCATCTCGCCTCTCCCCCTCTCTCCGCCAGCGGGGCGGGCACCCAGGAGGCAGAGGGGCGGGCCGAGTCAACAGGGGTCGTCGCGGCGCACAGGCTCCAGGAGGGGCGAGGTGCGGCGTCCGCGGCGCAGACGGGGGGTGGGGGGGGGCGTGCGAACTGCAGCTGAAGCGCCGAGGTCCAGCAAACATCACGACAATTGGTTTAATTCGCGCCGAGTTAGTCACGCAGGCCCGGGGCGCGCCGACCCCGCCGCCGCCGCCGCCTGCGCTGTTTGCGCGTCTGTGAGCGCCGCAGGACGTAACGTGGCTGGCGGCGAAGCGCAGCCGGGCGGAAGGGGCGCTGAATGCCTGGACGAAGGAGCCAGCACCGCCGGGCGGAGGGTCGAGCTGGCGGAATGGCCGGTGGAGAGACACGGCGAAGGCGGAGACACCGACGGACAAGAGGGAAGGTGGACATGGCGATGGACAAGAGGGAAGGTGGATAAGGCGATGAACAAGAGGGAAGGTGGATGTGGCGATGAACAAGAGGGAAGGTGGATAAGGCGATGAACAAGAGGGAAGGTGGATAAGGCGATGAACAAGAGGGAAGGTGGATAAGGCGATGAACAAGAGGGAAGGTGGACATGGCGATGGACAAGAGGGAAGGTGGATGTGGCGATGAACAAGAGGGAAGGTGGATAAGGCGATGAACAAGAGGGAAGGTGGATAATGCGATGAACAAGAGGGAAGGTGGACATGGCGATGGACAAGAGGCAAGGTGGATGTGGCGATGAACAAGAGGGAAGGTGGATAAGGCGATGAACAAGAGGGAAGGTGGACATGGCGATGGACAAGAGGGAAGGTGGATAATGCGATGAACAAGAGGGAAGGTGGATAAGGCGATGAACAAGAGGGAAGGTGGATGTGGCGATGAACAAGAGCGAAGGTGGATATGCGGTGAACAAGGGGGAAGGTGGATATGGCGGTGAACAAGGGGGAAGGTGGATATGGCGATGAACAAGAGCGAAGGTGGATATGGCGGTGAACAAGGGGGAAGGTGGATATGGCGGTGAACAAGGGGGAAGGTGGATATGGCGAGATCACGAGGTGGCGAAGGCACACAAGGGAGACGGGGACCGTAATAAGCTATGTGGTTTGAGTATCGGACGAGTTGTAAGGGGACGTCTGAGATAAGGTATGCGATTACGAAAATTACGGGGACGGAGGTTGAAGCCACCAGAATGGAAGGACGAACGAGAAGACGAACGCGGAGACACTGATGAACATGAGGGGAGGCGGACATGGCGAGATCACGAGACTATGTATGCTTACGAAGGGGACGGATACCGTAACACGCTGAGCGGTTTGGGTATAGGATGGGTGACAAGGTAGCAAGAGAGGAGGTTGAATCCGCCAGAATGGAAGGACGAGAGTGATGGAGAAGTCGAAGACGCTGCTAAACAGGCAGGAAGGTGAATATGGAGACAGCACGAGGTGGCGAAAGTACATGGAGACAGTGGCATAGGTTGTGCCGTTTAGTTATAGGCTGGATGGCAAGGAGATGGCGGTATAGGAGAGAATATGCGATTACGTGATTGAGATGATGACAGGACACATGGAACAGCGGAAAGACGAGCAATGGCGAAAAGAGGAGATAGCGAAGGAATAGAAAGGAACAGTGAGGAAGGTTTAGGTGTGAAACATTAAAAGGTTACGGTGTCATAGTAGAGAAGGTAAGCGATCCTACAGAAGGATTGCCATTTCTGCGGTAAAATGAGCGTGATCCAATAAAAGATATATTTTTAAACATATATCAGCAGTCAGAATATCTACCGGCGAAGACCGCAGCAATCATCTGCATAGCTTCTCCCAATGACGTACATCCAACACTGGCGGATCGCCGTCCTCCTCAAATCCTCTTTCACCCGTGAGCAGCTGACGTGATGGCCCCCGCTGCTAATTGCCTTTGCTTCTTGCAGTCGTTAATGGCAGAAACAAGCTTTTTCCCTAACACTAATACCGATGCTGTCCCTATAACTTCATAGCTTAATGCGATCCCTATCTACTTCGACATGTTGAAAACAAGAGTTTTGCAGACAACACTAGAACTCCAATTACCTTAATTAAACGGAGATTGTGCCACTTCCGATGTTCGAATAATGCTCACAGTTAAAGTACAAGCGATGTGAAGATAGAACAAATATATTTCTAATTTATAGACATAATTTCAACACACAAGATATATAAAATCTTAGAAATTAACTTCAATAAAGTAACGTCAAGACTAGTGATCGCGTTCTTATATCAAATACGTTTATTAGTACTCACTATACCATTTGGCATTTATACATTTTCTTAAATATAAATTTTATATTAATAACATATTGGTACAAATACGTTTTTCTGATTGTACTTTACTAAAAGCACAAATGCACGCTCTGAAAAAATTATATACCATATTTTCTCAATTTTTCCCTAAATCTATTTTTAATTGCACATTCTTGTAACATGACATCGAATGTAGTTATAATACAATTCATTTAAAGCTAAATTTAAGTTCAATCTCAATATAATTTGAATATAAGGATATGTACTCTGAGTAAGGTACAGCAGGATAAGGGGTTTACAAGCTCATACAATGCGGGTACCTTTGCAATGTGTATACCGATGCATGCACACGCAAAGCAAATCATTTGGTCATTACCTTGGAGGTGCTTTACTACCGAACTATTAAGACACAAATAGGACATTTATATACGAAACTAAAAACAACTGTGTTTCTGCAATCATTTACTTTCCAGTCATGTTTTCAGCCCTTTCCTGAAATGAGAGAAGAAAGCCCTAAAATTCTGGTTTTAAGAGGATCGCATGTTAGTTCGCTAAATTCACATACTTTTACACTCTATCACCCTAGAATTGTGATTTTGTATGCAATAAAACATCAGATTCCATATACAAATGAATTTGGTCAAACATATTGTATTTTTTTAAAAATAAAATGATCTAACCTAGTTAGTTGGCACATGTATAGTTTTCTTCAAAAACTAAAGTACATTCAGGGAAATTGGAAACAATAGTATTGGTAAAATACTGTAAACACAACGAAACAAATATTTCAACGATTTTCAAAGTTTGTGCAATAATTAAACGCATCATTAATGGTTTCTACAACATTAACGAAATTAGAAACAAAGATAAATATTTCTAAACACCATCATTACAATTATATTCCCGAAAACCCTTGTGTCAATAGTCAACCCTTACTGAAAATCGCCATCCTATTCTAGTTCTGCCAACAGCGCTCCTCTCTAGTCCGTGGCCTCCTCTCCAACGCGATGGCTCTGCAGTTTCGGAGCAGTTGCCTAGTAATTAGCAAACCCATTGCGAGAATCGCGGACTCGCCCTCGGTGGCCGCAGCTCTCTTTCATCTCCACGGGGTGGCAATAATCGCATTTAACAAGCTACGTCGTACTTCCTCGCTGGGAATCACTACAACTACGGGGCGCGCGTTCGCACTGCGAGCGACGCGATTTCGAGCCGAGATGATTACGGCCACGCACGCAAGAAGCCCGCCATAAAGCGAATACGTTCCACGTTTTGTCACTTACCCACTTAGGTACCTTATTTCGTGTTTTCATTAAATTCTTTACGTCTTCTCTTTTAATATCGTCGTTTTAGTAGGCACACAACTGTTCCACAAAAGTTTTGTGGATAATAAGAAATGATATTTTCTTGGATTCATTAGCGAAGAGGAGGGAAACTGGCTGCAAGCACAGGGGAAAATAAAAATAAAATAGGTGGGTACTCAACAGAGAGGTTTAATGATTCAGCCGTACTTTGGTAATTATATTTTTCGAAATGAGTGAAATGTTGGAAGAGTTCCCTCGACTGGCTAATATTTAAAATCTCGTAGTTTAACTAACCAGGATTAAAGCCAAAAATTACAATACGAAGACAAACCAAGAAGTCAAAATTTATAATACCACGCTGTTCCAATGCAGAAATAAAGATCCATAAATCAAATGTTTTTTTTTCATCTATTCTTCAATTACATTTTAAAAAGTAATATTTGCAATAAGCGAACACGAAGATATTTCTATCTTTATAACATTTTATTCAATAGATCAGCATCCTCAAAGCACATCATGCAGGTACATGAACGAATAAGCTCATACGAATTCTCAAACCCTTCGGCTCTCAACCAGATTACGAACCTAAAAGAAGGATAACAAGAAACCTCGCACATATGAGGTCTTCTAAGCGGCACCAGCAGCACCGACTGCGAAGAACATAAAACAAGAGGTGAAACATGTGCTGCTCCTATTGTATGCAACAAAGCATACTCGAGTATTGTAATCAGTTTCAAACAAAGTCATTCTCAGAGACCCTAGATGCAACAAATATACGACGGATATCTCTTTCTCTATTGCTCATTTCCTATTGAGAAGTAAAAAAACAAAATCTACGCCAAATTTCTGCTCAATGTTCTCTATGGTCAAAGTAGCATTTCGATAATCGGGAAATATGATTAATCAAATCAATCAAGTAACACTAAATGCATTATTATTATTATTATTATTATTATTATTATTATTATTATTATTATTATTATTATTATTATTATTATTATTATTATTACCCATTTCTTTCCCTCTCTCTTACATAGTTTCTCTCTATTCAAAGAGAAATCTTCGTTGTTTTTTGTTTCTTTTTCAGTGAATTTCTTCGTGTTGTGCTGTTTTCCAGTTGTGTTCTTTCATTACACTGAGAAGAACTTTTTGGAGCAAATCATCAGCATTTAGTCAGGTAATTCGCCAATGTTATTTTTAATCAAGGGGGAAAACTGCCTCACAACAAGAACAATTCACGCATTTTACTCCACTGACGGGTTAACAGTTTATGTAGTACTTTACTATTCAAATACAAGTCCAAGGCTACACTAGATAATATATTTAATAGAAACCAGGTGACAAAAACCAATTTCCAAAAGCAGTGACACCTAATGCAATGTCCCGACACCCACAGAGAGATCATTAAGATTGGCAAATAAGGAATTTGATGTACAGACTGGATGATTGAAATGAGAGGAAAGCGGGCATAAAGAGCGTCTCGATTCGGAAGGAAAACCAAATGATGATTCGTGTTCTCCTTAAGCGAAGAATTTGTAAGAGTGTCTTGGTATAGTCTGAGGAATCGGTCAACATTCCTTCAAAAATGTTCAGTAACCAACGTCTGCTTCAACATAGTGGAAGTAGTAGTAGTAATAATAATCGTAATAATAATAATAATAATAATAATAATAATAATAATAATAATAATAATAATAATAATGTCGGCCCCGTGGCGCTGACGGTTGCGGCAGCCGTCGTCTGTGCCGAAGAGGCTGCAGGTTCGAGTCCTGCGTAGACATGGTCGTATTTGTGATTGTCCCTTCACCTCTCATCATCAACCTATCATCTCATAATTCACACTTCAAGGCGTAACAACCTTGTTGTAATCCAAGGATACTGCTGAAAAGCTGATCCTGGAAGAATTACACACGTTAATCGTGTAGCGTGGTCAGTAATGGCCTATACGCAAATAATAATAATAATAATAATAATAATAATAATAATAATAGTAATAATAATAATAAATTTCATTTATCCTGAATGAACGTCAAGAAATAAGATGGATGAGATCACAATTAGCTGCCTTAGTGGGGGAGGACTCCCTGAAAGCCCACATCATGGGCCAGTCCAATCTGACCAGTAATTTCGTCACGATATAAAACTACAACAAATGAGAAAATGGTACGGAATTAAAATCCCGTTTGTGCAATCTAGAGCCAGGAACTCTCATGTTAGGAAATTATGGATTGCCCACAACAGGCGAGGCAAAGCAACAAGCTACGTTTCACCCGCTGCAGGGGCCATACGTTAAACGTCACCTGGAAGGCACCAGCGACAAGTCGCGCAATCGATGGCGGAGCTCCGAAATCGCGACCAGAAGGACGCGCGGAGAGTCTGCGGTTCGGTGGCCTTTGCCGCTAAGGGCTGAGCGCTTCCTAAGCGACGCCCCCGAACAGCGCGCATTGGCAAAGGTATTACAGCTACAGCCCGAACTCTCGATAACCGTCTACTTTACTGCACGAGGCGTTCCAATAACTGCAGTGCTAGGCATAGTTTGGCGTACATACCTCGAAAAATCACGCAAAAAATAAAAATATTGGGTGTTTTACTTTATTAAAAAGTATACAGTAACACCATGCATAGGAAAATTCGTGTTTCTCAGCGATTCAATAAGAAAATTGCTTTATGCCCTTAAAACCGTGAGAAGATTAATGTTGATATGGTAAAATACGAACAAAATATTTAAATATATATTACCCTTTCGTTAAAACCGTTTGTTACGTCTGCAAAACTATCAAAACATGTATTATCCTTCCTTTAGCAAGAGACGTAAAATAGGCCGTAAATACCAAATCAAATTAAAAAGTTAAATAACAAAAAAACTGCTTGGTTCGATCTGCCAAAAAAAACGTCTTCTTTACACTTCCTCTCATTATTCCATCTAAACGCGTAATATATCATAAACAGATACACTAGAATGTAATGGAACATATTCATTTGTGGATGATGAAGCATTAATGAGGGAGATACTAATTAATATCAGCGACCTCTGTTTTGAAATAATTCTTAAATGTTATGAGTTTATGAATACTAAATATGTTTCCAACATACAATGACAGACGGGAGTAGATAATTAGAATGAATTAACTATACAAACTAATGCAAATTTACACATATAATGATTAATAATTGATAAGGATTCTCTCGGGTAGTATAGCAGTAACATTAAATTAAACCAGTATCTGCAAAATAATTAATTTTGTGACTTTGCAAATATGGCCATTGCGTTGGTCGCCTTAGTCAAAAAATTACTTTCGTGAATATACGACAATGAGATTTCCACAAAACCAATGGTCAGAGAATCCTTCGCTATCGTAATACTCCTTTACCCTGAACCCATTCCAGTGCACATCCTAAATTCTAGAGAGCAACCCTCGACTTCGAAGTATCAAAATCGAGATTTTCTCAGAAACTATAATGTCCAACACTTTCTAGCGTACAAGAAGAAGTAAGAAACATCTTCGTAATACCTGGGAATCACTGTGGAATTTAACTCATTTTACCTCGAGAACCTGTGAAAACATGGTGTTCCACATGGCCTCCTCTCCTGCCTAAGAACTACTTTCATGAATAGAAGTTGAGAACATCTGCCGTAAGACTGAGCTGCGTACCAAAGTTGCAGTGCTTCCAAACGCGACTTCTCCCGCTGACGCCCACTCCCACGGCCGCGCCTCGCCATCCGTTCCGGCGAGTTCGAAAGTTGCGCGCCGGCTGTCTGCTGCAGATCTCCACGCGCCCGCCGGAGAGCACGGCGCGTTGCGAGGGGAAGAAGAGGGAGGGAGGGAGGGAGGGGCGAATCGGATAGAAGGGGGCAACCGGGCAGGGCTTGGCCCGAATGCCTAGCGTGAAGAGGAAGGGGGCGGGGAACGCGCCGCTGCGCGGGTTGCATCTGACCGCTCCGCAGGCGCCGACGGGACAATGGGCCGCTCATTAGCGGGCAGAGTGGAGCGGGGCGGGGCGGGGCGGGGCGGGGTGGGGGTTGGGGTCGGCGCTGCAGGTGGAAATGAGGGACTCGCTCCCAAGCAGCGCCTCCGCGAGGTGAGCACCGGGGGGAAGAGGAGCCGGCAGAAGCAGATACAGAATTTCGGAATCGCGAAAAAGAGAAATCTCAGTTGATGCGTATTCACTGGAGGCGGCGATATAAAACAAGAACAAAACAAGACGAAACAAAGATAAGTTGAAGCATTGCTTCTGAGTCTAGGATGTATTTTTGTGGTCCGCCTGTCTCTAATGAGACAATTCGTCAATATTTCTTATGTCGATTTGTCCTCTGGTGTGTTGTGACTCCTCTTTCCCGTACAGGGACGGGGATTGGGAGTCTGGGTGGTGAAGTGACGGGTAGTTTTGGTTAGGAGGCTTGAGGGTGGGGGAAAATGAGAGGAATGGATTTAGGAGGGATAATGAATATTTAATGTTCGTCTTGGGTTCTGAAAGCCATACACTTGATAAAAAGAAAGATGACAAAATATCTTGAGTCTCCTATTAGGCGAAATATTCCCCCCTGTAACCAAAAGGATGATATAGATATGGTAAACTTCAGTACCTGAGGGGTGAACTGGAATATTTCCTAAATATATGCAGCGAATCGATTATATCCACGACAAATGGGAAATAAACACCTAGAATTTCAGTCCTGTGGAACATCGGAGAGAAGAATCAGCTCCAGTTTGGACACGTATTGAAACTTCAGAGAATGTGAAATGTGTTCTTCGAAATACCAGTTGAAACCACTCGAAACTCGGCCAACATTCGAGAAAATTTAGAATTTCGATACAGAGGTGGGTGCGGCACCGTCTTCTAACAAAAGGAGAACAATAGGGGTGTCCGAGAAGTGAGGTTACTCAAATGTTCTCATGGAGTGCAAATCCGGGTATACGAGCGTAATAGCAGGCGAGATGACAAAAGCGGTGGTGATTAGGGGTATAGTATGGTTAAGGATTCGGATCGCCACACCATCGAGGGTGCACGGGAAGCACGAGATGAACAAAGGCTGTTAGCGAGCAAGGAGTAAGCGAGTACGCTGCAGCAAAGATTAGCAAGGGCTTCAAGGATAGCATGGATCACTGAGGCAATGGTGTTACAGATTGCTTTGAGTTCAATTTAATCCTGCTTTACCTCCAAAACTGAGATTTTGGAGATGAACGATATATAACTCATCAATGCACAAACGCGAGGTAATTGAGCAGAAGGAATTAAAATAAATGGTAACTGAAGTGACGAAATATGAAGAGCGTTAAAATGAATTCAGCAGAAACAGTAGAGGTAGATACGAGCTCTGACAAGGTGGGATAGAGGGCAGTCGAGAGGGTGGGATGTAACAAAAACAGTGCCAACAACCAGAGCAACAGAACTGGCTGCTCGAGAAAGTCAACGAGAACGCGAGACGCGACGCAAGGCATAGAAAGCGATGGCGTGAACAAGTCGGCGCGTCGATGCTCGAGGCAGCACGAGCGTGGGTGGGCCAGGGGGCTTCAGATTGGCGCGACATGGCGTGGGCACCCGTAACGAGAGGGGCAGAACGGACATTACCCGTTCTTGGCTTATTTTTATCACAGAGCTGAGCAAAAAGGAGAGGTATGTTTTTACTCAAGTTGTACCTGTGTTTATTTGTTACCACCCATTGTCTGAATTGTCTGACTGATTCGACTAATATTCTTATCCGACATATTTACATACGACTTCACAGCATGAATGTCTTAGCCAACGCGAAGAATTGATAATCTTTACGTCAGATACATTTGGATCCAGCATAGGCCCATGTAAATCAACTTTATCTACATTAACAACCAATCGGCCACGAAGACTTCAAAATGACCCACAACAGAAGGGTACATCTTGTTAATTATTATTAATATTAATAATAATAATAATAATAATAATAATGATAATATTTAAAAGGAGGGGTATCTTTTTACAGATGGTGTACCTGGATTACATTGTTACAACCCATTGTTGTTGTAATAATTATTATTATTATTATTGTATTATTCAAATTTCTGTTGCGCCTACTGTCAATTATACATTTCCAAAAAAAGCGTCTGATTACAGTTTATGGATTAGTACTCATGTGATCGACCAAATTGCCGTCCCTCGTAAAATGTGCCCTGCCTCTGCTGAAATCGAGGATTGGCTCCGGGCCTGAGCGTTGAGCTCATGTGTGTGTGTGGGGGGGGGAGGGGCGTAGATGAACGTGCAAATGGAAATCCATGGCTCGCCGGTCCCCGCCGTTCTCCGCCGCATTCACAGCGCCACCCGAGGCGACTGTGTCGTTTCCCAGGAAGACGAGTTACGGAGCGCCCATGGAAAACACGGGCAGCGGGCCGCCCGAAACGAGGATCGAAGCCCGGACCTCAGCACGCGCGTTGCGGCGCCTCCCGCGTTCCTTTTGTTCTACAGAGCAACTACGAACAAATAAAATGGTACTAGCGGAGTGACTAAGATGGAACTAGAGAAAGTGCGTACATGGGAAGTACTGTCACTGATGTAGAGAAAAATAAATGCAGGTTGATCTAGTCACGTTTCATTAATCTTCCCACGTTATGATCTTTTTTCCAAATAAACAATTGTAGATTAAATCCCGTAGAAACAGATTTGATTGTTTTCGATAAAATAAATGTTACTGTATTATTACATAATAAAACTAAGCAGAATTAGTTGACAAGTAATAAAGTGAGCAATAATGTAACAAGTTTTTTCACAATACATTCTTCAAACCAAGAACACTTCTTTTTCATACTATTAAAAATATCAAAACTATTCCCATATTAAAACACACATATATTTTACGTTTAAGAGAGTCATGTTAGTTTCACCATAACTGCCCAAGCTCCCTGAAGAAAATAACTTTAGAATAAGAAACCTGCATTTTACCCAAACGGATATTCCTACTGTACGGAATGATAAATGCCTTGCTTGACACTGATTCTGCCAATGAGCACCGCCATTTTCCTTTCACTCTCCGTCGATCGCAAGTTGGCTCGACCAGAAATTTACACCAATCGATAACGGCTGCGGAGTGGCGCAGGGTTTTTACGGCGTTGGTAGAAGAAACTGCCACTCGGTCGCCAACTTCGCATAAGAAACTCCTACATAAAATGTCGTTAAATCGGTTGAATTGTTAGTGCGTTGATATTACGATGTCGAGAGATGGGCAGGTCGCCAGAATCTTCCCAGACGTGATTCTTCTTTTTCATGGCGTAATGAATTGCTGAAGCCTAAAGAGAAGAATGAGAAGTGAATATTTTATTCGACTGTGCGAACATTGCCAAACGGAATTCGACTTCGTAGAGCGTGAAATTCGAAAGTTCCTATTCTCTACCACGTTCACTTGATACCTTAGTGTCACGAACCGCGACAAAGAGAAAGAATTGGAACATGCGTTAAAGTGCCGCGCGCGCCGAAACTCCCAGCCTCGTGATGCATTTTAACTTGAACTAACGAGAAAATGAGATACGAAGTGATAGCAATGAAACAATGTTGTGAACAAAACCTTTCAAGTACGAACAAGAGAACAAGCAGACTGATAAAATACTTCCTTCGCAGTCTATTCATAAAGTTATTTCCCTCGTTTTCCTCTCCACCACACTCTTCGCATCGCTACCCTAACTCGCCATAGTTACTACCACGGGCGAGAGAATGTAATTTCATATAAAATGTACGTCCAGCTCTTTTTACCAACTTCTTTCTCAGTTTTCTTCGCTCCAAAAAACATTAAGAGGCAGAGATTCATAAAGCCCATTTGTTCACGTACAATATCCATATATTCGTGTAATATCCAATTATTCCGCCCAAGGAAACGAAAATCAAGTCCCAGAGACCGAAAAAAGAAGGGGAATCGTAGGAGAGATGGTGCCAAGAACTGCGTAGACTGACTGTACAAACAGGCCATCCCCGCGATGGTGATAACCAAACACGCTCACACACTGGATGATATGTAATCAAAAACACCGCCAACAATAAAAACGCTAAAATCAATACTTCTCAAATCACTTTAAACATCACCCCGAACAGCCCTAAAATCCTCTCAGAAAACATTACCCACTTAGTAGGAGTACCCTTGCTATGCTCATACAAAATCGATTACATTAAATGGGAAAGATGTCTCAACTATGACTATCGCGATGACTTTAGAGTTAATAGAATGACATGACATACAGCTAATGAGGTACAAATATATTTGTTTTTAATTGGCAGACCGCTAACGTAATTCATTCTATGAAATATACAATGAAGTCTTAACAAACAATAATAATCATTTGTTTCCCTCGACTGTCCCCTTGTCAGAGTAACTGGGCGTTAAGTAGGAGATCCCCGGCTTGGGTTACTACTGCTTAGAGCATTTGAAACAATACACTTTCTCTCCACAGATAACACGTGATGAATAACCATAATATTCATCGATTGTTGTTAAAGTACACCAATTATGCATCTATAGAATATTTAAGTACTTGCACACTGCTTTTGGGCCTCGTCTTCAAATGAACGATATTTCATGTAGTAGCACTGGGGCACTACGAAAAAAACAGCGCGCCGCCCGGTCCTAGAGTGCCGCTCTCTCCCCTCCCTGCCCGACGTCCCGCTTCTTCCAACCGGAGGCCCCACTGGCGCCTTGGACGCCGCAACTTCCGCGGGAAGGGAGGAGCGGGGCGGAGCGGGGCGGAGGGTATTAAGGCGTCGCTAATTGTCGCCGAGGAGCAGCCTCCAGAGTTTAGCAACAATCTCAATCGCCTGCGAACCCCTTCCCCTTCGCCCCCCCCCCCACTCCGACAGCCCTGCCAACTCCGCTCCTTCCTCTTCTCCTCTGACACACACTTCCCCCTTCCTCCGCCCCCTCCTCGATTCGTATGTCTAGGCGCGGCAACTGCCATGGTCATTAGTCGCTGTAGTACTGTGCCTTTTCGGGCCTGGATGTGGCGGTGTTCCCTTCCCTTTGGCTGGTAAGGTCTGGCGCCGACCTATAAGTCGGATTGTGGGGAATTTCCCCCTCCAGGTGTTCCCCTGGCCGGGACAGGCTCGATGCTCCCATGTCGTGAGTCACCGTGTAGTTCACGTGACAAAATAGAATAAGGAAGAAGAAGGAAAGATCGCGTGCGGTTCATGGCACGTTTGTTAAGGTACCGCTCCGGCATTTATCTGAACGGTTGTAAGTGGGAAGAGCAGCCGGCCATTGAATTCTCCTTCAAAGCGCAGCTGCACTCCACTTCCCCCCACCCCCTCTCGAACCCTCTCCTCAATTTCCTTCCTTCTCCTCCACCCACCACCGGCTCTGTCCCCTCTGTTCTTCCGTCCCCCCAACCCCTTCCTCCTCTCTTCCCTTTTCCCTCGCCCCTCTCCGACCTCTGTCCACACCTTTCCCACCGCCTCTCCCCCACCCCTCGGCCTCCGTCGCGGCGCGGCGCAGCTCACACGCAGCTAATGGGCGTTCTTGCCCCGCTGGCGCGCATCAGCCACTGTCGACCGACTATCGAGCGACGCCAAGCGGAGAGTTACCCCAACGGTATCAATTATCGTCACGATCACCACGAAGAAATTCACTTCGTGATAATAATACAGAGTGCGACACGTTGCGGGTAAGTGAAAAGACTAAATGAATGAAACGATTAATTAATGATAAAGAAAGAAAGAAAGAAAGAAAACATGCAACGTTTGTAGTTCAATGAACTTCAAGAAATTGATACAATATGCAAAGGTTGTGGGAGATAAATGAAAATATTGTTAAATTTAAGAAGATATGAAAAAAATATGAATCTAAAGAAGTGAACATGATTACAAAAAAAAAAAAAAAAAACGTGACAAAATTTTGGAGTAATTACGATTATAGTCGCAATCTGTGTTACAAAGTGCATCACAATTTACAAGGAAATATGTTCGCATGAATAAAATTAAATTGATACGCAAATAACATGCACAGAAGCCAAAATTGTTGGGAAAACAGAAAGGGGGAGAAGGAAGATCAGTATACTTTACTATTTCTGAAATGAAAGAAGGTATAAAGAAATGAAAGAAGAAGCACAAGATAGAACAATATAAAAAACTCCAGTCAAACCTTTTCCTCACTTATATCCACAAATAAGAAGAGCAAGATGAAAAATAAATAGAAGATTCAACCAAGGGACTTTTAAAGAAACGTTTTCTTTTAACACTTCAATCTTTACTTTAGGGAGTCTTTTATCTAAAAATAACCGAACTTGAATTACTTTATTTGACACATAGAATTTTACATCGAAAACACCCAAAATGTTTAAATTGCTTACGCTTTTGTTACGAACAATTGAACATATAACTTCCACGCCTTTAGAGGTTCTTAATATTTCAAAAATAAATTCATTAAAAGAACAATACCCACACTACCGATAAAATTCTGTCCATCATAGGCCCTCAGGATTTACCGTCAACGGATAAAGTATTGTTTAATTGACAAGATAAATAACAATCTTTCAAAACTACGAACTATCTGTGAACAAGCGACTGAAAATTGAATACTAGCCAAACTAGTTTAGAATGTGTTTTGTGGTTGCATCATGGAATGGTCTAATATTGCAGTTGCAAAGAGGAGCACTATAATAAGAGAAAATATATATGACACAACTAAGTTAACTACCAAAATACAGCAATCAAAAGATAAGTGAAAAAACTAGAATAGAAAAGGACACTTTATAGAGCGAATTATAACGTAAAATAAAGTTTTTTCAGTCTCACCATAACTCACTCGACAGCTACGTTGTCCATCCGCTAGACGTGGCTCGTTAACTCACCTGAAACAAAAGATAGGTTTTATTCATCCATTCAAGAATCACATCATTACTGTGAAATATGTTTTTCAACGGTTTCAAATATGTTTTTCAAGGATTAAATCACAAAATCATATTCGAGAGTGAAAATACACTTAAATATTTGAAGAAATGACAATTTCTCGTCTAAAATTGTATTTACTGACGCAATGGGAACACGACCTTCCTGTATACAAGATCAGCATGCAAACACATTTTAATTACTTAGCTAAACCACCGCACGGCGCGGTTTCCTACCGCCCTTCAATACGTAGCACTCGCAAAAGTAACCCCACGTTGGTCGGGGGGAGAAAAGCGGAAAGCGATTCGCCGAGTTGCGCCTCCCCCCTCGCGCGCGATGTAAACTCCATCCGTAAATATCAATGCAGCGGGCAAAATCGGATCGCTTACACCCGTCATAAACGGCCTTCTTGGGCACGCGGTGCCGGACGCGGATGTAAGGGTTTCGTGTGCGCCGTGGCCGGATCGTCGCAATCCAGCTCGGCGCCGTTCGAAATCGATTATTTACACGTCGGAGTATCTCCATAGTCCGTTTGCCTGCACACGCTCGCCCAGGGCCAGGCCAGCACGCCGCCCTTGCCCCTGTCACCGTGCTACGCTGCCCTGGGTATGATATCTAGTACTCAGTCCCCTACACGCCATGACCTCGTCCGCGCTCCCTCCCTCGCTCGCTCGCTCCATCTCGCTTCCTCCCTCCTGCCTCCTCGCACGCTCCCATCCTGTCTTCCTCTCCCTTCCTCTCTCCCTCGCTCATTCTCTCATACTCCTGCTTCCGTATCGCTCGCCGCGCCCTACTCGTCTACTCCCTCCTTGTCGCCCTCTCGCCAGCTCCCTCACCAGTTCCACCTCGCCCTCCCTCGCTCGCAGCCCCAGCTACACCTTCTCCGTGCTACACCGCCCTGCATTTAATACTACCCCGCTCACCCTACCTGTCACGTGCCGCTCGCCCGGTCGTGCTCTCATCTCCCCACGTGGGGAATCAACGCGACAAAAACACTCCCCCGCCACCCCTGCGTCCCCGCCGCTCTGTCTGTGTTGTTCTCGACTTCGGTGTCGTTTTCCCTCCGCTGGAGTTCTGTCCCCCGCGCGGGCGCCCGTGCATCGCGACAGCGCTAGGCCAGAAAACAACCATGAGTGCCACTGTAAGGGCAGTACGGTCCATGGTACGGAGGTTTAAGATGGTTTTCTATTCGCGATTCAAATCATCTTGCGCAGCTGAGATGGAACTTAGCAAGATGCGCTTAAAGATGCTAAATTCCATGCCACCAAATGTCATTAGACGCCAAATGCCATAAGACAGATGCCAGGGTCTTCTAATGCGGCAGGGTCTCTGTGCGCATTCCCGCGTTCGCTAAATTTCACGAAATTGCTCGTTCAAAAGGAAGCGTGAAAATCGGGTATAAAAATGTTTCACACTCTAAATGTATCGCTATTCATTTCAACACCAACCTACTCACCATCATTTCCGATACAAACCAGAGAGACATGTACAAATGGAATAGAGGAAGGAACAAAAGTAGGCGAACACAGTTGATGCATACAAAAAAATTATTTCATTACTTGACTGTGCACGTAGATAACTACAAATATTAGTCACCGTCGGTTGGGAATGGCCTGTTGCTGTGAAATAATGAATGCACTGTGGACGTCAGTAGGCCAAGCAATCAGCAAAGCATGAATAAATAGAAAATCGATTTGATTTCAGAGCATCGGGACACTTCGAATCGAACATTGGAAATGCATTTGTTATTCAGAAACAATGCATCGTTATTGCTTCAAGGAAATACACAAATAAACAGAACTTGTAATCTGATGCAATAGGCTCAAGAACCGTTTAGGAAAATACATTGCCCGGCGCAAATCTCACTAAGTTAGCATTACTCAGATTTCGTTCATAAATATACGGCTAACTATGCATATCAGTACGCCTTTGTAATTATTAACGATCCACCAAACAACACATTCGCTCGCTTGCAGTCCAAGAACACACTGACGGTTTTCTCGCCTCCGCAGCGTCATCCCTCGAACGGTGCTTTATGCGTTTGCGCCCAGACGTCGCGCAAGTTCTCGAAGGGACCGCCATAGAATTGGGTTGCAAGAGGCGCCCATCTGGTTCAGACAAAGATGGACGCGAAATCTAGCGAGAACGAGCGACCCGGAGTAACGTTGGGCGGATTTGACGTCAACGAGATTTTCGCGGAATCACGCAGATAGGAAAGGGTGCAGGAATCATAAGATGCGGAATAAGAACATGATAGCAAAGTAAAAGGATAAAAAAGGTCTAACTACCTACGTTACTCTTTGATTACGGAGTTCACAAAGAAATTTTCTCGTCACATACTCGTATCTTTCAGAATGAATTACACTACTACTTCATTAGTTTTCTTAAATGAATGTCATTATTATACACGTCAGTTGTTCAGGTATCCTTTAATTTTTTAGACAATCAAATTACAAACAATCACAATTCAATCACGTTTTGCTTGTTTTTTAAATTTGAATTCCTAAAAAATAAAAGGATATCTGTACTATTATATCATTTTCAAGTTCA
Organism: Gryllus longicercus; assembly: GCA_038098605.1. Lineage (NCBI taxonomy): Eukaryota > Metazoa > Arthropoda > Insecta > Orthoptera > Gryllidae > Gryllus > Gryllus longicercus. Next base: position 123,092 of record JAZDUA010001255.1, read on the forward strand.
TTATTCCTATTTTATTACTTTTTTGACTGTTTTTATTGACCGAAACTATTACTTGTTTTACCTTCTACAGAACATAGTATGAAGCGTATTGGATGGGACAACTGCCACCAGAACGCACGCAAATATTTTTTTCGGATAAACAAAATGGACTTGGTGAAAACATATTTTAAAAAAATCATATCTGCGATAACGAGGGTGTTTCCGCGGAGTCGCTTATTCCATCAGCATTGCCTTGCAGCTATGATCAGCACACACAGTCCGTAGTTCGTTGGAAATTTGCACATTGGGCAAAAAACAGAATACCGAGCGCTGTTCTCCATTGTAGCTTACGTGGATATCCGCTTTAGATCTGACTGAAAAACTGAAAAAGTAACTTTTGCAAATGATTGTGCTGGCTTGACAAAACTCACAGAGAACTAAATCATAATTTGGGCGACAGTATTGCAAAATAAACGTTGGCCCGAACAAGATACTAGCATAAACAGTATTAATAAATTTGCATACGCGGCCTCGGATTGTACTACAACTGTGCATTTCTGTAGCGGAATTCTGGTTCAGTATCCTCAACAGCAGGACCGCGTTTACCCTCATTAGCAGAACTCCCAGCGATCGTCCACCAAAGGCACGCTACCGTTGATTATTCCGCTTTCTAGAAAGTAAATTGGACAACAAAAATTGGCCAAGATGACTTTGGGAAGAGCTTCCATCTTTGAAATCATTACATGATAGAGTGAGTCATAATACTAGCGAGGAACAGATGACAGAAGTTACATTCTAATTGAATAACAGCAGCACAGGGGGGGGGGGAAGTAACCCGCACGGACCGTAAACCTCGCGGATCGAAAAGTAACTTGACGTTTTTGTTTAGAACCTGAAGTGTATTTCTGAAGTTTAATTCTCCAATCTTCGTCTGAAATCCTGGACAGCCGGAGATTACTCTCATTTCCAAACAGGTACCCGTTTACATCATTTACTCCATTAGTCCCACTCCGATCCTTTTCCAGGCATTTCGAGTTACGGTCAAACTCAATATATTTATTAAAACGTAGTCGCCCTTCTTCACACCCAGATGGTGTTGTCCCAAACGCTCTCTGCCTCATACACTAGAACCTCTCACACACGCCGGAACGCGGAAAAATCCGTATTCCGCTCCCTCTCGAACTCTCAGGTAAGCATTCTAGCCCGATAACACAGAAAGCCGCCTTCTGTGTGGGCACGCAAACCCAGCGGACCACCCAGACATCCCACACACACACACACACACACACGCGCGCGCGCGCGCGACACGCGGAACGTCCCCTCCGACAGGCCGCACACAAACACCCTTCGCCCGCCCCCGCACGGGAAGCGCACCGCCTCTGTTCTCGGCGCCCGCCGCCCCCGCGTCGCCCCGCGTCGCCCGCGTCGCCCCGCGCGGGCGAGCATCGCCCCCGGGGACGCCCAGGCGAAGCGTCCGCGACGCGAGGGTGCGTGTTTTTAATTAGCCCGTATGCGAGGCCGGCGTCAGGCGCGCCGGGGGAGGGGAGTGCGGGGCGGGGGAGGGGGTGGAGGAGAAGGTTAGCGGCGGAGTGAAGGAGGTAAACGGACGACGACGTGGTCGAGGAGGGGAGACGGTTACGGCAGGGGTAGTGTGGTTGGGGGACGCGCCGGGGTTAAGGACGGTGCAGGTGACGGGGATGAGGTGAGGTGACGTAGGCGGGGAATAAGGAAAGGAGCGTGGGCGGGGTCGGGCGGAGGGTGAGGAATGCATAGAACCAGCCACGAAGAGCATGACGAGATGGTGGCACTGGTGACAACGAAGTGGTGGGGGTAGGGATGCGTCGGAGGTTGTAAGTGGGGCGGGAGACGAGGGTAGTGGGCTGTGGCGGGCGGGATGGCGGGGAATGAAAGCGTGGGCGGGCGGGGGTGGGGGTGGAGAGGTGACCGAGGTCGGGCGGCGGCAGCGGTAGAAGCCTGGCTCTGACGGCCTTCCGCCTGCAGAACTCGTTTTCTTTGGGGGCCTTCCAGGACGCGCGCCGGCCGCATCGCCCGCGCCCCTCAGCGCGGACCGCTTCCGCCGTCGCCGCCGCCAGCACCTTTTGCAGGGCGCAGACATTTTAATTGAATTCCGTTTCCTGCCGTCGTGTTGCTCCGCCAACTCGGGGCGGAGGAGGCGCAAAAACGCCCACTCGCCCGCCCACGCGAACGAGGCCCGGGGCGGGCGCAGACCACGAGCGCGAGCAGGGGCCGAGTTGGGGCGCGGGGAGGGGCGGGGAGGGGCGGGGGAAGGGGCGAGGGAAGGGGCGGGGGGAAAGGGCGGGGGAAGGGGCGGGGGAAGGGGCGGGGGGAGGGGCGGGGGGAGGGGGCGGCACATTGCCACGCTGGGGGACGGGAGACACTAACCAGCGACAGAGGCAGGCGACGATGACGGGGAAAGAAGACAGAAACCAAGGCACGAATAAAAACTAACAATAAGTTAGCGCCAAACATTGTCGAGGGAGAAGGACCCAGAGACTGTACTAAAGAGATGATGTAACTGAATTGAGACTTTTTTATAATATGCATAAAGAAGATACTATATGGTAGGTCTGCCGAAACAGTAGAATTGTAACAGTGATTTTGTCTGGCTAAGACGGTTGGCAATGACAAAATCCTTAAACCGATGACAGGCGTAAGGAATAAGGTATAACTGGTAATGGGAATGAATTTGAATGTGATAATGGTAACAGTGAGAATGGACAATGGTAAATTGTGTTTGGTATTTGTGAGAATCTAGTATTAATGATAAGGGAAGTGGACGGCAACAATGTTGATTTACTCGTATGACAGTTGGGGTCTCCAGGGTTCAGACATTTTTGATAGAAACGTAAGAGGGGGTACCCTAGGACGGGAGTGGGAATATAGTTGATTGGTGATGAACAAATCACCGAATATGAACGTTGACATGGATGCGAGTGACAATGGAAAAAATGGAAGCCCACGAGTGACAGTTGAAGCTACACCACCGAAATGCAGAAACAGCGGCGGATCGGTGTAGAAACTCGCGGCGATAGCTCGACCGAGTGGAACAGGGCAGCGTGCGGCAACAGAAGCGACGTTCGGCGGCGGGCGGGTGGTGGCGGCAGTGGTAGGGGCGGCGGCCGCTGACAGCAACTGCAGGCTGCACTGCGCCAGAGGAGCTTTCCGGACTTGAAAGACGCACCGCTTCCGCTGGCAGGGAACGCCTCCAAGTGCCCACTTTTGTAGTTCCCGTCTTACAGGCTTCTGCTTCGCTGTCGCCTTTTTGCCTTTCTCTCAAGGTCTTCGTTCTCCTCGCATTTCTGACTTCTTCTTGGCTCGCATTTCATTTCTTCCCACAGTAAATGGTTTATTTTGGGGTCAAAACAATTTTGCATTCTTGAACAATAAACTTAACTTTTAATCCGATGATTATTTGTGGAAAATAAGCATATTCTATACTTTTCGTGTTGGGTTTCGCGCGGGTTATTGTGTCTCACTCTTCATTTCGAATCTCAATGTACACATCTGGACATTTTTACTTCGTAGCTACTGTGACATTTTTCTCTGATGTTTCATTCTGTTTCATTCTCACTAGTTTATCGGATTTCATATATTTTTAGTCAGTAGAACTTTAGTAGTAGATTTTTAAGCAATCCAGGCGAAACAGAATTTTAATATAAAAATCAAAACAGTAAACAAACTCAGTAACAATTTATAAAATTCATATTTTACCAACTTTTAAAATATATATTATCTTATACTATGACACATTTAACAGAATTGTATATTACGTCCCATTCCCTTTTAACGATTTATGTATGTTTTAACGGAAAGAAACTATGATTTTCGACGTGTGCTGCATTCAATATAGTTGATGTTTCACATCCAAAACTGTCAGATTCAGCTACGCCACCGAGTCCATATGAATAGATTAACTAGATGCCCCTGGCGCTGTTAGCAAAAAGAGTTTTGCATATTCTGCAACCGCACCAGCGAATGCTATCTTTTATTTTTGTTCCGGGCACAGCAGCAATGCAACAAATTTATCCGCTCCCGCCGCTCACTAGCTGCCCGCAAACTGTTGTCCCTTGTCATTCAAACCGTCTGAAATAAAATACAGAACTGTCCTTCTTATAAATGCGGGCAGTCTTCCTAATGTTGTATGGTACTAATGAAGCTCAACGCATCAAATTCTCCTCCAGTTCTATTTCATACTGTTCTTTTATTAAAAGTTGAATTGAGCTACACAATTGCAATTAATATAACAATTATATTACCATACATGTCTGTGCCATATTTACGTTCAATAATGAACGAAAATTGAAAGGGTAGGTATGTTTTAGATAATAAGTTTCCTTGACAAAATGTATAAAACTATTCTTTTTAAATTCTCCGTTTGTCAAAATTCTTAATCTGGAATTGTCAGTCAAATGTAAGCGTGGAAATCGAGTTTAGCATGCATCCCAACAAAGAATTTGACACCATGAAAAATATAAATTAAGTGTAGAAAATACGTATGTTATTTCCAAAACAGGAAGTTGTACATATACCGGGACGTTTGACATGCATTATTAAATACTAGAACTAAAGAATTACATCAAGATCAAAATACAAAGCATAAGAATGTATAACATTTGTAGGTCTAGAGATCCGAGATAGAGAGACGAAGCATCAATTTGTAATATGAGAACAAGCTCTGGTGCATCGAACCGTTGACTCATGTCAATTATTTCGTAGCCCGGTCGCAGCGAGTGTCTGTTCACTCGTCATTCCTCTGATTGTAATTAGCGAGAAACAAGCGTGAATATATTTTTTTATCTTTCTAAATGTGTATCCTCAGTTAAAATCAAATGTTTTATAATAGCTGGAATTTTTGAAATAACAGGATCAAATTTCTCTCCTCATAAGACAACTGATCCGTCACTCTGATTTTTATTTATTTCTACACTAATCACACACCTTTCGTGCAAAATGGGTTTACTTGGCGAAATGGCTACGAAAACGTATCCAATTGTAGCTAAAAATGAGCGTGTGCCAAACTGCGCAGCATTACTCAGTTTACGCAGAAAGCAGTTTTATAACAATAACATCAAGAAATACATAACATTTCACGCGAACGTCGTGATAGCGAAGTGGTCTTGAATGTAGTAGCTCTACAACATTCAAGACCTGATTTAGCAGGTGTTTCTGCACGAAGCGTAGACACGAGACAAAATATTTAAACAGACTCTCAAAACTACGCACCAACCCACTTACCGCGACAGGCCAGCCTGTTAGCCCAGAGGCTTGAGACATGGGCCCACTTACACTTTACATCAAGGCAGTGGTTTCGAATCCCGCGGAAGGCATAGCTGTTTTAGCAATGATCGTGGCGTAGAGAGTATTCCCTGTCCTGATGTTAACCCTTCAACC